>LPNX010292524.1:382952-395790 GCA_001517045.1 Pseudotsuga menziesii | reverse complement strand
CTTGTCTCATGTGATGTGCTTATGTTATTGCTGTGCTTGTTATTCTCTCAGTGAAAATATCCTAACATAATGCTAGCTTAAATGTTGAAAAACTAACATTAACCCTCATCGTCCCCCTAAGATAGTTATTCTTTGAGGAAGAAAATTCTGTGTTATGGGAAAAGTTGTCATTTTATGATTTTTCCAAGAGAAGGTAAGTAATTCTGATTTGTGTAAATGTTATGAAGCTAACAGTTGTGTTATTAACACGTTTGTAGAATCATAGTCACCTTCAAGGGTAGTATTTTAGGTAGTGCGGTTTGGTAAAATAAGTTGTGGTTCAGCCATGAGAACCCAGGATGGATATGATGCTCGAGATTCCTATGAGCGTGCACGAGATGCCATGGGAGAAAATGTCTTAGTTGGAAATGATGACATAGAGTCTAATGGAAGGATATTCCAAGAGACACCACCAGATATTGCGGCCACCATGAGAAGCTTGATTAAAGCCCAGGAAGAGCAGCATCAGTTGAATGCTGGTATGTTGCAGAGTTTGACAGACTTGCAAAGAAAGATAGACTCTGGATAGGGTACAGTAAAAATAGAAGGTAGTAAGAGCAGTACCAGGAGAAGAAGAAGGACTTCTAGTAGATCATTTAACTCCAAAGAATCCAGCAGGGATTCAATCTCTTCTTCTCGTAAGGGAAAAAGAAAGAAGCACCATAGGGATCGCTCTTGGGATGAGTTTAAGAAGGCTAAACCTCCTACATTTGATGGTGAGGTAAAGACTGGACAAGAGGCTGAAGCTTGGCTTCTTGGGTAAAGAAGTACTTCCAAGTTCAGGATTATTCGGGAAACATGAAGGCAAGGGTTGCCATATTCAATCTAAATGGAAGAGCATCCATTTGGTGGAAACACTTCAAGCAAGTAAAGAGGATCAGTGAAAGGAAACTTAAGTGGAAACAGTTCAAGAAGTATTTCAAGCATAAATACCTCTCTAACAGGTATTAGGATGACAAGATTATGGAGTTCCATGAGCTGAGATTGGGACAACAGACCATGGAAGAGTATGCAATTAAGTTCTTGGAATTGTTGAGGTATGCCCGGTACATCAAAGATGAAAAAGTGAAGGTTCAGCATTTTTTGAGTGGATTGCCTCAGTCTTACAAAGATAGAATTGAGTTTTATGAACCTAGAACTCTTGAAGAAGTAATAAGGAAGGCTAAGTATTGCTATGAGCAAAGTAAAGGTAAACCTGATTACCATAAGGCATGGAAGGACAAGAAGAATGAGAAGTTTGACCAAAGAAAGAAAGGTTTCAAACCTTCTAACTTCAGGAATTAGCAGAAGCAACCATCCCAAGCCGCGAGTAAGCCATTTGGAGTGATAGGAGAAAATCCTTAAGATCCACAATAGAATAGAGGACCACTCCAATGTTGGAAATGTGGAGGACCCCACATGCGCATAAGTTGTCCACTCGAGAATGAGAGTGCAAGGCCAGCTTACAACATTCAAGAAGCAGAAATAGTGGGTCAAGTAATAAGGGCAGTCCCTAGGATTTATGCAGCACTGGAGGACCACCAGGTAGATCACCAGTCAAATATGGTTGAAGTTGTAGGTAAGATTGTTGAACAATCTATTTCTATTTTGATTGACCCCAGTTCTACTCACAGTTACATTACTCCTAGAGTAGTGGAGATTTGTGCTTTTAAGAAAGTAAAGCATAGAAAATCTTAGTTAGTTCAGCTATCCACTAGAACAAAGAGAAAGGTTAGTGAAGTGGTAGAGAAATGTCCATTGGTCATGAATGGATTGGTCACTTGTGTAGATCTGAATGTTCTACCACTTGGTTCCTATGATGTTCTCATTGGAATGGATTGGTTAGAATCTCACAAGGTAAATATTGATTGTTACAATAAGACTTTCGAATGCATGGATGGAGAAGGGAACCCAGTAGTGGTAAAAGTTATTCCAAAGGTGATTTCAGTAAGGCAGGTTTCAGCAATGCAATTGAATAAATTATGTAGGAAAGGTTTCCAGTTGTATGCAACTCATATTTTGGAGGTGTCATAGGATGAAACTCCTAGGTTGGAGGACTATCAGGTGTTACAGGAATTCAAGGATGTGTTTCCTGATGAGATTCCAAGGCTTCCTCCAAAGAGGGACATTGATTTCCCAATTGAACTTGTGCCAGGACTAGCACTAGTGTCCAAGACACCCTATAGAATGAGTACACCAGAGATGCAACTACAAGAGTTGTTCAAAGAGAAGTATATTAGGTCGAGTGTGTCTACTTGGGGAGCACCAGTTCTGTTTGTAAAGAAGAAAGATGGTACACTCATGTTGTGTATTGATTACAGCCAATTGAACAAGGTTACTGTGAAGAATAAATATCCTTTGCCTAGGATTGATGACCTCTTTGATCAAATGAGAGGAGCAAAGGTATTTTCCAAGATTGACTTGAGGTCTGGTTACCATTAGGTGAGAATCAAGGATGAAGACATTCATAAGATGGCCTTTAGAACAAGGTATGGACATTATGAGTTTGTAGTGGTACCATTTGGTCTCACAAATGCACCTGCTACATTTATGTGCCTTATGAACAGTGTCTTTAGCAGGTATTTGGACAAGTTTGTTCTTGTTTTCCTTGATGACATTCTTATTTATTCTAAGAATGAGGAAGAGCATGAAGAGCATTTGAGATTGACATTGCAATTGCTCAGGGAGCATCAGCTGTATGCAAAGTTGAGCAAGTGTGACTTCTATAGAGATAGAAGTCAGTATTTGGGTCACCTTATCTCAGAAGAGGGCATATCTGTGGACCCTGAAAATATTGAAGCGGTTATGAATTGGCCTACTCCAAGAAATGTGGTAGATGTAAGATCTTTTATGGGACTTGCAAGATACTACAGGAGATTCATTGAAGGATTCTCCAAAGTTCAACATGCCATCACTTCTTTGCAAAAGAAGGGGATAAATTTTGAATGGACATCGAGGTGTGAAGAAAGATTCCAGCAGTTGAAGAATCTACTCACTAGTGCACCAGTATTGAAAGTTGCAGATCCAGAGAAATATTTTGTGGTGTGTATCGATGCATGCGGACAAGGGCTTGGAGGAGTCCTTATGCAAGACAACCATGTGATATGTTACGAGTCGAGAAAGCTAAAAGAGCATGAGAAGAACTATGCCACTCATGATCTAGATCTTGCAGGCATAGTACATGCTCTCAAGATGTGGAGGCATTACTTGATGGGAAGAAGATTTGAGCTAAGGACAGACCATTACGGTCTGAAGTATTTGTTTGATTAGCCTACTCTGAATGCTAGGAAAGCAAGATGGCTGGAGTTTTTATGTGAGTTTGATTTTGAAATCAAGCACATAAAGGGAAAAGAGAATAAGGTAGCTGATGCACTCAACAGGAAGGTGCATAAAATGCATGTGGCATCTCTTAGTATTTGCCAATCATATTTGAGGTAGCAGATTGTTAATTGTATTGCTAGAGATGAATTGTATGAGCAAGTAAAAGACAAGTTGCAGCAACAAAGTCTTGAGAAGAGGTATGAGGGATATAAATTGGAAGAACATGGAATTATTACTTATAAAGGCAGAATTTATATTCCAAATGTAGCAAAGTTGAGGAGAGTTGTTATGGATGAAATCCATCAAGCTCCATATTCTGGTCACCCAGGATACCAAAAGACAATTGCTACAGCCAAAAGCAATACTTTTGGCCAGGAAAGAAAAAGGACATGGCTGAATACATTTCAAGGTGCATGAAATGTTAGTAGGTAAAGGTTGAGCATCAACACCCAACAGGTTTGTTGCAGCCCTTTCCAGTTTCGGAATGGAAATGGGAAGTTATTTCCATGGATTTTATTACAAGATTGCCGATGACTTGGAGACAACATGATTCCATCATGGTTGTGGTGGAAAAGTTGACAAAGGAAGCACATTTTATACCGATTAAGTCTACGCATAAGACCGATGACATTGCAAAGATATTCATGAAGGATTATTTCAAATTGCATGGATTGCCTAAGGCAATAGTCTCATATAGAGATGTCAAGTTCACTTACAATTTTTGGAAGGGGTTGTTTGCAGATTTGGGTACGAAGCTAAACTTCAGCACTGCTTACCATCCTCAGACAGATGGGTAGACAGATAGAGTTAATTAGGTGCTTGAAGATATGCTTCACATGAATGTGATGGACAAACAAACCAAGTGGGAATATTATTTACACTTGGTAGAGTTTTCTTATAACAATGGACAACAGGAATCCTTGGGGATGAGTCCGTATGAAGCTTTGTATGGAAGAAGGTGTAGGACACCAGTGACTTGGGATAATCGAGTGAATAGGGTTGTGCTTGGTCCTAAATTTCTCAAAGAAATGGAGCAGGAGGTTGTAAATATCAGGTAGAATCTGAAAGCAGCATAGGAAAGACAGAAAAGCTATGCAGATAACATAGGGTGAACATGGAATTCAGTGTTGGGGATCATGTTTACCTCAGAGTGAGGGCAAAGAAGAGTTCCTAGAATCTTGGAAGTTGTGCCAAGTTGTCACAAAGATATTGTGGGTCGTTTGAAGTGCTTGAAATAATAGGGCCAGTTGCATATAGACTTGCATTGCATGCTAGCACTAGAGCTCATAATATTCTTCATGTTTCTTTGCTTGAGAAATATGTACATGATCCTAACCATGTGATAAATTGGGATGTGATTCAGGTGGAACCCAATGGAGAGTTCCAAATTGAGCCAATGTGCATCCTCAACAGGAAGGTCACAATGCTCTGGAACCGAGCCATAGGGCAGGTAAAGGTGCAATGGGAGCACTACAAGCCTGAAGAGGCTACATGGGAGCTAGAGGATGTCATGCAATTGGCACATCCATTTTTGTTCAATTCTACGGAACACTGAGGTGGTACTAGTGTAGTATTTTGTTCAAATTTTGTAAAGCACTGAGGACGGTGCTATTGAAAGGGGAGGGGAATGTAACAACCCGACTTTGACCCCATTTGCATTAAATTTATATGATGTATATATATATTGTAATTAATCATGGTGTGGAGCTAAAGGAAAAATCCCACCATCGATTTAGCATTTAATGTTCCGACAATTAAAATTGTCACTGATGGTATATCATGATATCTGGCACATTATAGTTTTGGCATCACATAAATATGCACTTTAATTAAAATAAACCCCAACCAGCTATGTCAATGCAACCATGATGAAAAGGGCATGATTTTCCTAAGGATAGGGAGGGAAATTATTAAACTTTGGGCCATTGGGGAAAAGCCAAATGTCAGTTGTTAAACCCATTTAGTTCTCACCCATCCTTTTTACTTACTCACTTTCCCCTATCTCAATCAGTCAACTACCAAATTAAAAACCTTTGTTGTTAGTTGGGTAGTTATTGCTGAGTAGTGGTGTGTGGCAGGATTGTCAGTCCTTTCCCACACGCACACTCCACCAGCAGACTCTTTCACCCTCACGTGGGCATTCTTGCATTTTTTGACCCATCCTCATGTAGAGACAGGGGTTCTTCTCTTCATGCACAGGTCTTGGCATTTTACTCACGCAGAGAGCTGGGCAGGTGGCCTCACATACACGATTTTGTTGTTTTGTGTAACTTTTGCAATTGGGGATTTTGTTGTGTGTATTTCTCTTCATTGTGGGTCTGACTGTGTGAATTCACCTCCACGTGGGTTTTTGTTGGTTCCTCACACAGCTGAGAACTCGATTGTCGTTGGTTTCCCCACGATTTTGGGTTGATGTGGGTTCATTTATGTTTTTGGGTTGTTGTGGGTCCTTATTGAGTCATTTTGTCCATGATAGGGCCTGTGTAGTAGAGAAGGGACTGATTCCTTGTGTTGGGTGTGTGTGGGTGTCCAAGAAGTCAAGCTAGTTCTGGTGTAGGTGTCCTTAGCTCTTTAGTGAGCCCACCAGCTTAGCATTCAGCTTTTCCCAACTCCCTAATGGCTTGATAAACCCAACTATGGTGGCTTGGCTCATTTATGTCCCTTTGGCTATGTGTGAGCCTGCTTAGTTCCTTATTCCTTGGGGACTCATGCCCATCTTGGGGGTGGCAGTGTTGCTGAGAGATTAAGGAGCACATTGACCTATGGTTGGGTGGAACATTGCAGCGACGTAGCTTGTTGTGGGACAAGCTCTTCATAACATAAGTATTCTTGTGTTCAATCTCTGCAATCATATTTGATGTTTAATGAATTACGATGAACATGTTGAATGCCTGAATGTATGTTTTGCTTCTGCTGTATGCTGAATAATTATGCATCTCTGCATGTTTTACTTCAAAGCATTTCAATTTTTATGTATGTACATGTTCATGGGGATAGTTTCCCGGATATTTAATGGTATGGTAGCATCCTCTTCGTCGGTCGAAGGGTCAGGGACATTACACAGAAAGTATTAAGGATACATCCTTTACCCAGTACTCTACCAGGAGGACCAGGAAATAGGCTCAAGGGTCCTGAGGAAGTACAGACTAAGCTTTATCTAGGATTTGGTTGGGAGGAATAGCCTCCTTAAGTTGTTGTCACCTCATCATTTGATAGGTTTTTATTTGTTCAGGTTATTGATAATTTATTTACTGTGTTTCAGTAAATGTTTAATAGTTTTTCAAGGATATGCATGTTATTATTTTGTTAGGGTTTATGCAGAAAAGAATTTTGTGTATTGATAAACTTAGTGATTAGTAGAATATATTTAAAACAATAGGAATATTAATAAATGAAACATCAATAGAAAGAAATTACCATTTCCATACCTTTTATAAGGCAGTACTCTAGTACAGCTGGTTGTTTAAGTTAAATAAGTAGATTTGTTTATTACTCTCTATGAAAAATGAAAATGATTACTTACATAGTTTTTATGTGATTCATTTATAGAAAACTAGCAGTACTCACTCTATCTACTGAAAGTGTCTCTAATATCTAATTACAGGAAAAGAATAGAGTATACATTAGTCACTAGTAGTTATATTAATCACAAAATTATTACTAGTACTAATATTTATTCTAAACACAATAAATAAAGTTAAATAAACAAATATAGGAATAGTAAAAATAGTACTAAGGGTTTTAACCTAGCTATTAATTCATAGGTCTTTATAATAATTTCCTAGTTCATATTTATTTTCGGTTTTTGAAATACAGATGTTGTTTTTACTGTAACCCTCAAGGTTTATTTAGGGATTACAAGAGGTAGGTTTTATCCCTAAAAACAAACTTCTACATTCTTAATCATAATATAAAATTTAACAGCTGTAAGTAATTATTACTGAAAGTAAAAATAGAAAACAAAACTAAAACCATTTCTCATTACTGAACTGTTGGTTAACTAAAGATAATAACCATTCGAAGAGAAAACAGAGTAGATTATTCACCTAATATCATGTTATAAAGTCAAAATAGTAAACAAAATCAATATAAATCATCTATATTAAATGAAGTTGTAAATTAAATAACACTGTTAACAAATTAGTAGAGACAAATAAAACAAGAGTAATGGCCTATGGCCTTTATACATATCGGTCGAGGCTAAGCCTGCACAAAACAAAATATACAAATATAAACGAAAATAGTAAACCGAATGGTAACCAATATCATAACCCTATATCTATTTATAGGTATCGTTGGATAAAACTGCCAGCAAAGACCACTTAAGATTGTAAGTAACCAGACAGTGGTCGAAATAGTATCATTACGGCTTAAGCCGAATGTGAAAAACTTGAAGCTTTTACACCTTCTCAGGCCATGTAGGCTTTGTCACAAAAACTTTAAGTCTCGGCTGCTTTAGCCTTAAATTATTTTACTTTTAATAACCTCTAGGGTTTAAAAGTCACATAAAAACAAAACAATCAATAAGTAAAAACCTAACAAGTAAAACCCAGGCCGAGTCCATAACCAGTAGCGAAGCTTTCCCATCTTTTCAAACCACCATAATACCAATGCAGGAGAAACCCTCAACGTGCCTGGGGCTTACCATGGTCTGTATAATTGGAAGTTGAAGGAACCAACTCACTTCCAACATCTAGAGTAGTGAAGAGAACCTGTAAGGACTAACCATCCAATGGTTACAAAAATTTTAATAAATTAAACCATTCAAAATTTACTTAATTTGAAAACATGTGTTAGGTCATTACCTGTTACCGTTTCTTTTTAAATGAAGTTGTGGAAACTAGCCACCCGAGATTGCTTAATGGCATCTTGACAGAATCTAAGAAGATGTTAAGTTACGAACCCAACTGAAAACGAGCATTACTCCAACAAGAACAAAGAGTACTCTTTTATAAACTCTATCCACTGTTTATTTTCTTAAATAGAAAAGAAGAAAAACAGTTTCTACACCCTCAGTAAGCTACAACAATATTTAAGCTTCAAAAACTACCTTATTATCTCACTGAGACAAGCTCACAGACTTTCAATGGAAGATAGTTACAGAATAGAGGTCATTGCAGGGTTATGGCGGCCACAAGCTCGCAGCTCGGCCACACCAGTCTAAGGACTACTTACAATGTGAAAAGAAGGGTTAGGGTATTTCTCTTTAATTCAACTTAGAGTAACTATGGCCATGAGCTCATAGCTCAGCCGCACCAGACAAGAAACCCTCGTACTCTTGCAAATGAAGATTAGGGCGAAAAACCAAAGTCAACTTAACGATGGGTTTGATCCTCCACCTGTCCTAAATTTTCATCGACGTGGGTAAATTCTTTATATTCTTGTATGTAGTTCCAATCTACATCAAAATATTATAATCAAAACCCTATAATCATTTAAACAATGCAATTCCTATGATTTCCAATAATATATTATTACCATGGAGTTTTACGATGCTTAGTTTACCAATTATAGGATTAAGATAGGAAGTATCTTTTAGGATAAGTCAAGTTAAGATAAGTCTTTTTTTAACCATGTGTGCTAGAACATAGTTAGAAATACATATGTTTAGTATCAACTATATTATGTTAATCCACAAACTTATCTCAAGTTTTACTAAATCAACTAGTATGAAGGTAAAAACTATAATAGTAGAAGAAGAATTCTTTTAACCAAGTCCATGACTTTTAATGCATTGAGTAGTTGGATCTACAAGTATATGCAGTTCATAGCCCTTTTATAATAATCTTAATTAGATTTCTAACATCCATGTAACGAATAAACAGTTAAGAGCTGAAATAGTATGGTTTTATATAATGTGAAAATTATATAATGTTAAACCTAGGATAAGGTTGAAATGGATATACATATTTTGTGTGTGAGGTCTTAAGAGTTTTTTTTATAGTTAATACCTTTTTCAGCAAATAGGCTAGATTTGTAGTTTATGAACATGAAGTATTTCTTTTGTATTTTACAAAATATTCATATACTTGTGTTCAGAACTAGACTCCAAATGTGTGCCTAAACTAAGCAAAAAGTCAGAGTACTATAATTTCATCCTAGATAAAATCTAGATCAAAATTGCTTTAAATGAAAGTACAAAGTATTCTTGGACTTAATTGTAATCAACCAGTAAATTTATTTCTTTTGCATAGTGCCTTGATCATGTTTTTACACCCATGCAGATGCAGTTTTGTTATAAATATAATTATGGAGTTGTGAAAACGCAAATAAGATCAACGTTACCTCATATGGAGTCAAGTTGTTCTTAAATATTCTAATACTAGCATCATATTCATGCTAGGGAAGTATCTTCTCGATTTGAATATATACATATTATTTTTACTGGAACATACGCTTACCTGTTAAAACCTGTAAAGAACCATCAGTCCCACTGTGTTAGCTTTAAGCTAAGTAAGCCCCGATCATCCCTAAGAAACTTCCCCTACTTAACAAAAGAAATCAACAGTATACCTAGCATCAGCAAATACAAGTTCCTTTTCTACTTTTGGAAGAATTACAACTTCTAAGTCAAAAATAGCATTAACATAGCTTTTAAGGATACGCCTATAGATCACAAAATATTATAAAGAACCAACTCTTTGTTTCTCTTACAAATTGTTTTATTATCTGCTAACCGTTAGTGGTACTTTAGCGGTGAATTTAGACATTTTATGTCACATGAAAAATTTTAAAATTTTACAAAATTTTGAGTTATTACATGTGGTATCAGAGCACAAGGTTCAAACACTATGCCTGAATGTAGCTCAACTTGCTTATGTGGAACAGTAAATTTAAATAAACATGGTGATGTTGTCTTCTTTTGAATGATACATCCAGAGAATTTTGTTTCTGAGTTAATGGTAGCTATGGATATATTGGAAGAATATGCGGATGAGGAGTCTCCTTACACTGAACGAAGTAATTTTCAAAAGGAACCGATACAAGAAGAGATAGCTAATAATTCTTCCAAACTACTACAAATAGTTAAGGAACTAAAAATAGAGATGGAATCGATTAAGAAAGAAAACGAGAGGATTTTGAGAGCTCAGGAAGTGCTAAATCAGATTTTAATGGAAAGATTTCATACTGAGGAAAAAGATAAAAGAACTGAGTCTGAAGATATGGGTTATCAGCATAAAGATAAAAAGACTAAACAAGTTAAAAACGAAAGTAGCTCATCTTCTGAAGTATATGGTGATTCACATAAACAAAAATTCCATTATACTAGTGACAGTAGTGAAGATAATCACCATACTTGGAAGAGAAAGTTTAAACCTTACAGAGAAATCTCTAGGGAATTCAAGAAGATCAAGCCACCGACCTTTAATGGAGAAACTGAAAAAGGGGAAGAAACAGAATCCTGGCTATCCGGGATGAAGAAATACTTCCAAATTTATAACTACTCTAATCAACTGAAGGCCAGGATGGCTATTTATAATCTTACAGGGAAAGCAGATATATGGTGGTAGGACTTAAAAAGAATAAAAGGTATAAGGGAGAAAAATATAAATTAGAGTACATTTAAGAAATTTTTATATGAACAGTATTATGAGGAAAGGGCTAAGGAACACTAGTACATGTGATCAATTTTGCCACGTTAGTTTTACTTTCGTGGAAAAATCAAGGGTAAATTATGCATTTTTACAATTTTTTTAAGAAGCCCCAACTTTCGTCGCTATATCCACGCCAGACCGTCGCTATAGCGACGGCACCGTCTTTTGTTGACTTATAAAACGGTCAAGGCGTCGATACAGCGACGGCCAAGAGATTAAGCGTGCTTATGTTTGATTTTTTTTTGAATTTTGTTCAGCGCGCGGGGGTTATGTTCATTTTTTTGTGAATTTTGTATGCCATAACCGGCCATGGATGATCTTTCGAGCCCGAAACAGTGTCTCTCATGGAGGAGTGACTAGGGGGTTTCCGTTGGAGTTGGTAGTTGAGAATTTTGTGACAAAGGAGGTTCCATTTAACCCTGATTTCTTGAAGCATATGTTCCCAAAGATTGAATGGAAGGCTCTCCACGATGCAGCAAAGAAGATGGATGAGAATGATCTACAGTACTCCGTTAGGGAAATACATTGATAATCATCTAAATAATGTGTGGTTTCAATCCGAAGATATTTTTCCAGTGAATGGAACTCCAGAGGTCCGGGAACAGGTGTTTTGGATTCCCATTTCACAGTCCTATTATGAGCTTGCACAAAAAATAGAGGTATTTGTTTTGGGGGCCATGGACCCCAGTCGGATTAAGATGCCAGGTGCGTTGTGCTCTTCCCTACATGCTCTTGGCCATTTGGTATCAGATGCTATGATGAATGAGGGTTGGTATTGACTTGGGCATAACAAAACCCTATTTGTGCCTAGCCAAATATCACTGCACAATAAAAACTAGAGTCCTCGAGCTCAATTTCTCCATCCTCAGGCGTAAAATCATTTGGGTATTCGAATATGTGTTTTTGGGATGGTAATTTTTATTATTATTGTTAACTGATTAGGGATGAGATTGAGTTCTCTGATTTTTTTCGACTGAGAAAGAGGCTCTACCTGTATTCATCCCAAGAGGGTGAAAAACAAAGAATCAGACCCATTATATGAAGAAGAATAACAGTCAGAGGACATAATTTCCAAGCTTCTTATAGATATTTCGATTTGCCACATGAGAAAATGGATAATTTGTAGGCTCCTTATTTCTTCCCACAGGTTAGCTCGTTGGTTCCAGCTTCATAGAGCCCCAGGTCCCAGCATCCAGCATTTGATCAAACTTTAACCACTCTGAGATCTAGATTCAAAATTTTGAACAGGTACTACCTCTCGAGTTTCTTTCTGGTTTAGTTCAAGTTTTAAAGCATAAAGTAGTGTTATTCTACTCTAAAACTGTAGAGAAGTCATTGTGATTTGAGTTTTAAATCCTAATTAGAGAAATTTGTTTTCTTTTGTTGAGGATGGGTGATTTCCTTCCTTTGCCATTCCAATAAAATACTGTCAAAGAATCGCAACCCAGTCTAAATCCCAGCTCACAGAGCATCTTTGCTAAAAGGTAAAGGCATATGGGATCCACAAATATATCTATCGGTATAAAATTTTCCATGAGCACCCATTCTAGGGTTTTGTTGAAGATCTGTGTGGAATGTTTCCTCAAGTAATCTATCGATACATATGTGAAAACTAGTTTTGTTTCTACCATAGCACACCTCAAGACCTGGGGTATACATCCTTGCTACAGATATAAGAAGGTATGCGTAGGGATCTGTCAATGAGAATGGGCAGATTCACTACAGTGGACGAGAGCTGTTGTTAATCACCTAGCATTCAAACAGAGGAGAGAGAGGGTTCGTGCGTGGGGTAACTCTCAGTCCTAGTACCAATGTTTCCATACTTTCCAGCTCTACTGCTGATAACCCGACACTATCACAAACATGATCATCCATCCTGAACATGATCAGCTTTCTTCGGGCAG
>LPNX010292524.1:356857-377223 GCA_001517045.1 Pseudotsuga menziesii | reverse complement strand
AAATTTGATTTTACCCTTTTGGAGTCTTCATCTTCTCATGCATGCACCAAAGAATGCATGTGATCTGCCTGCCTAGAGATTCTACTGAACTCTAAAAATATCTGAACCGAGGTACTTAAAATCATTCCCTTGTGTGAGCTGTTCTCTTAGGAAAAACTCATATGAAGACCAATGCAAGAAAATTCTGGAAATAAAAATAACATGAGGACATGAGAACAATGTCCTTTTCCTCTTCCAGTTATTAGCTATTGGTTCTTCTTCTCTTTATTCTTCTTCCCGTGACTGTTGGTTCAGGTGGGAATGGCTCTTCAAGGTTTCGAGTTTGCAACTTCCAGCCATGGATTCGCGGGACATAGGTTGCTTTCCCTATGGTTATTACATAGGTTGTAGAGAGGTCTAAAAGGCTAGTTTGTCTCCTTCCAATTAAAATATCCTTACAAGGGGTATGAAGGTGTCAAAATACACTAAATTATAGGTATACATTGTTTCCTATGGTTTAGAAGAGTTTGTTAGGGGTGGAGTAAATACAAGCAAAGGCCAAGGTACCCACAAACCATTGATGCTGAAACCACTGCTAATGTATGCACAACAATTGATAGTGAATCAATCAGGCTTCATCCTGATCACAAAATGTACTCATGAATGTGCTGCAACTTGACAATGAAGTTTCCTAGGGAAAATTCACTGTTAACAAGTCTAGAGATGTTTTCTATTTTCAACACATACTGTGCAAGATAAGTGGCATAACATATATTTGACCACCTCCTTTAGAATGTCTAGCCCAAACAATGTTCCACCTCCTTTAGAATGTCTAGCAGGAATTGAATCTTGATATGGCCTTTGTGTCTTTAGCACAAGTAATGAACTGAATGTGAGGCCAACTTGTAATCATGGAAAAGTTGATAATATGTCCTTCAATATGAAACATGATATTTAAGTAATGCCCAACTTGGTACCTGGAAAAGTGATTAACTTGAGAAGTAGCTCTGGTCTAATAGTTTAGGTAACTTGGGCCTTTGAATAATTATGTGTTGAAAAATGTTTACATATCTCTAGGAAATCACTGTATTGATCTAGAATGCTTGATATTGATGTGAGGTGATTCAGGCTTTGGCATATTTTAATATTTTCTTTTTATTAAAGAACGGCTTGCAGCAGTTCCAGGAGCACTTTTTGTGGAAGAAAAGCCTCAATCTGCAAATGATGTATGGAGAAGGCTTTAGTAGGTTAACAAGTTTTTTCTTACCATGTTTTAGTATAGCATGTCAGATGACATGCAGCGTCCATTTATTGATGATAAATTGGCTTTCTTCATACAATTATGTTGTCACCTGATTTTTTTTTTTAATTATTTTTTAGTATATATCATTGATGCTACCAAATTGTTGTTTTCTGCAAATTTGGGTGAAGCTTATAGCCCTTCTTGATACTCGTACCATGTACCCACATACCCAACAATCCCACATTCCAAAATTGAGCATGGTGAATGAAGCACACTGCCATACAGTATATAGCTACAAAAATGAAACATGTTTTCTGAAATAATAGCAGTATTCTAAAATGCATTAGAAGCCCTGTACGAGGATGATCTAGGCTGAAATCTGGACTTAGGCCAGTATCTATCCACTTGTGTTTCATAGCAGAATTGTTATTTTGTAATTTAGGCAACAAACCTCTATTTTTTTATGGTTGAAGCAAACCAGGTTAGGATTCACTTGATAATAACTCACCCTACACTTTTTTCTGTGGATTGGGGCAGCCATGTCATTCCCAGTTCCCAGTTCTGTCATCTTTTCATAGTCATGATTAGCAGAATTGCATGACAATCATGATGAAGCATGACAAACAGTTCCATTACTCCAAGCAGAACTGGGTAAATAATAATTTGATAACCTGCAAATACACAGAAAATTGTTGTTCTCAGCACTATGTTAGACCTGAGTATGGAATATGTTTTCACATCTTTCTCTGGCATGAAAAGATACAGCTTGTTGAGCATCCTGTAGTCCTATAGTAGCAGCCTATTGGAAGATGATAGTCCCCTGTTTCCAGATCATATTGCAGTATAAAAAAAGACTAGAGTTTTTTTTACTTCGGCATATAAATCATGAGACAGCCTAAGCACAATTCTCAGGGTTCCCACGAGCATGCCATTACATTGTAAGCAGTTATCTTACCCTGCATACTTATACTTATTCTTTGGCATTGGAATCCTGTAGCATATTGTTTCATTTGATTGCAGGAAGAAAGGAACAATCAGCAATATCTGGACTGCTTGCCAGTGCTCACAGGCACTCAATCCTGCATGCTGCCAATCAATTTTTTGACAATGGTGGTGATCAGCACTTATTTTCAGGCAAATTCATTTTAAAGGGAGAAAAATTGCTGAAGATTTCATTCACGGGCTGAGTAGCAAATAACACAGGCCGGAGATCACATAGTGAATACTTGATGGGCCATGGCTAAATTTTATCATGAGAATGGAGCATCTTGACCTGGTTTCCCTTGGTTGTTGGATCGATCCACCTTGGCCTCAATTCTTTATCCATGATAAAGCTTGCACGTAAACCTGCAAATAAATAATGAAGAATGCGGCAACGAGACCAGTTGGGCCTTCCTGCTATAACATTTTTTGGACATATATTTGATGCACCTTCAAAGACTCTGTTTGAGGTATTGTGTGAAGGAGAAATAGCACTTGTTAAAAATGCAACTGAAAATGCCATTCATAATTTCATACACCTGAAGCATTTCGAGTTCTTGTGCCCCATCTTCATACTGGGGTTCACCCTATTCGTGTACAGGCCTCGATTTGCTTTATTGAGGTCTCAATGAGGCATGGAGCGTAGAAATAGTCCCTATGACAGAGATCCTTACTGGATTTTCTGTATTTTGTCTTCTTGTATATAGCAATATAAATCAATTCAATGTCCTGTTATTCTGCATATACAAATCAATTCAATGTCATGTCCTGTTATTCTGCAACTACCTTTCTGATGGAAGAGCCACTCGTTGCTGGTTGCATAAGCTGGCGACGGCTGCAACTATTTTTTTTTTTTAAATTTCACCCACCGTCGATATAGCGACGGAAAGGCGTTGCTATAGCAACTATTTTTTTTTTTAATTTCACCCACCGTCGATATAGCGACGGAAAGGTGTTGCTAGAGCGATGGAAGTCCGTGGATATAGCGACGGAAGTGCGTGGCTATAGCAACGGCTTGGATCTCCATTTTTTAAAAACCTTTATACAGAGCATGGCTATTGCGACGGAAAGGGTCGTCGCTCTTGCGACACAAATTAGGGGTCGTCGCTATTGCAACGAAATAGTTTCCACGGAACAAAAAACACTTAGACATGGTAATATCCACGCTTTTCCGTGGATATTGCCACGTTTTTTCCGTGGCAAAATTGATCACTTGTATTAGTGGAATTTTACGAGCTGAAACTGGGAACAATGAATATGAAAGAACTAAATAGTAAATTTCTAAGTCTGCTCAGGTATGTTCCATATATTGTGGACGAGAAACCTAAGGTACAGTGGTTTCTCAGTTGTTTACCTTATCATATAAAAGATAAAATTGAGTACGAAAATCTGAAAAGTTTAGAAGAAGCAATGAGAAAAGCGAATTTTTGTTATGAACAAAACTATAAAAAGGAAAGTATGAAAAACTGGAAGGCCAAAAGAAATAACAACTTTGAACAAAAAAAGAAAGATTTCGTACTTAATCGAAATTTTAAGAATAGTAACACCAGAAATTTTCCTAGTAAAAATTTCCAAGGGAACAAAAATAATTCACAGACCAATCCAAACAATCAAAGGAATAAAGAATCTGCTAACAACCACAGTAACTATACAAACAATTTTGAACGAAAGGAACCCATAAAGTGTTGGGAATGTAAAGATCCGCATTATGCATCAGTTTGCCCATTCGAAAGAAGACTGTTAGGAACATACACACAATACAGGAGGAGATGACTGTTGGTGATCTAGCGAGGACAATGCCCAAGATCAACGTAGCATTAGAGAACCGACAAGCAGATTATCAAACTTCCATGGTGGAAGTGGAAGGTAAGATAAATCAAATACCTATATCTATTTTAATTGATCCAGGAGCTAGTTTAAGCTATATTTATCCTAATTTATTAGAAAATTTTAAGCTTTTAGTTGAAAATTTTGCAAGATCTTGGTCAGTTCAGTTAGTTACTAGTGCAAAGATAAAAGTAATTAGCTTTGTTAAGAATTGTGCAGTAACTATGGATTAGTTTGAAACTTCTGTTAAGCTCAATGTGTTACCTTTAGGTTCATATGATATGTTAATTGGTATGGATTGGTTAGAACAGCATAGGGTGGTCCTGAATTGCTTTGATAAAACCTTCACTTGCATAAATAGTGATGGAAAGTTAATGAATGTAAGGGGAATCCCTATGAAAACAGTTGTAAGGTATATTTCTGCTTTGCAGCTTAATAGAGTTGTTAGGAAAGGCTGTAAGGATTTTTCTGTAACAGTAATCAATGAAGAAAATGCTAACAACAAAGATAAATTAAAACTGGAAGATATTTCGATTCTAAGGGAATATTCAGATGTATTTTCGGAAGAAATTCTGGGACTGTCTCCGAAACGGGAATTATATTTTACTATTGAGCTGGTACCTGGTGCAATGCCCAGCGCAAATCCCATTATCATATGAGTATACTAGAATTAAATGAACTTAAGTCGCAGTTAAAAGAACTCATTGATAAAAATTACATTAGACCCAGTGTGTTTCCCTGGGGGTCACTTGTCATATTTGTTAAGAAGAAGGATGGAACTCTACAACTATGTATAGATTACCTTTAATTAAATAAAATCACTATCAAGAATAGATACCCATTACCCCACATAGATGATCTGTTTGATCAGCTACATGGAGCAACGATGTTCTCAAAGATTGATTTACGATCTAGATACCACCAAGTCCGAATCAAGGATGAAGACATCTTTAAAACAGCTTTTAGGACTCGATATGGAAATTACGAGTTTGTAGTTATGCCATTCGGGCTTACTAATGCCCCAGCTTTTTTTATGTGTCTGATGAATAATGTAATGCACAAATATCTAGATAAATTTGTGGTCATATTTATTAATGACATCTTAATTTACTCAAAGTCTGAATAGGAACATAAAGAACACTTAAAAATTGTCTTACAAGAGTTACGAGAACATCAACTTTATGCAAAATTTAGTAAATGTGATTTCTTTAAAGATAAAATTCAGTATCTAGGTCATGTGGTGACTAAAGAAGGAATTTATGTTGACCCTGAAAAGATAAAGGCAATCGAAGATTGGTCAGTCCCAAAAGACATAACTGACGTCTGATCATTCATGGGGATTACTGGTTATTATCGGAGATTCATCGAAGGGTTTTCAAGAATTGCAAATCCTATAACCTCTTTGCAGAAAAAGGGGAAGAAATTCAATTGGAATCAGAAGTGTGAAGACAGTTTTAAAAAGTTTAAAATGTTATTAACCACCGCAACAATTCTAAGAATTGTTGACCCTAATAAATATTTTATTGTATGTATTGATGCATGCAATGACGGTTTAGGTGGAGTATTAACTCGGGAAGGACACGTTATTGATTATGAGTCTAGGAAGCTAAAGGTTCATGAGAAAAATTATGCGACCTATGACTTAGAATTAGCTGTTGTCATACATGCTTTAAAAATGTGACATCATCATTTAATCGAAAGAAATTTTATATTGATGACAGATAATAAAGGATTGAAATATCTGTTGGATCAACCTAACTTGAATGCTAGGCAAGCTAGGTGGCTAGCTTTTTTGAGTGAATACGATTTTGAAATTCAACATATTAAAGGAAAGGAGAATAAGCCTGTTGATGCATTAAGTAGAAATGGAAAGCTGAATTTTACAGCAGCCATCAACACTTATAAGACAGACTTGGAAGAACAACTAGAAGATGTAATAGAACAAGATGAAAATTATCGGAAATTACAGGCAAAGGTAAAAGAAAATTTAACAGGAAAGTCTAAGTACAGGGTACAACTTGAATGAAAAAGGATTATTATTGTATAAAGATAGATTATACGTACCTAATGTACCTAATATTAAGTTATTAATTTTAAATGAAGTTCATAAAACTCCTTATTCGGGGCATCCGGGTTATCAGAAAAACATAACCATGCTAAGGAAGGATTATTTCTAGCCAAACATGAAAAATGAATTGGTAGAATACATTGCTAGGTGCTTCGAATGTCATCAAACTGAACATCAGCATCTAGCTGGGCTACTTCAGCCATTTCCTATTCCTAGCTAGAAATGGGAGATAATTAGCCTTGATTTTATCATGGGACTACCTAGAAATCAGAACTTAATGACTCAATAATGGTAGTTGCTGATAAATTGAGTAAATCAACCCATTTTATACCTGTAAAAACTACTTATAAAGCTGCAAATATTGCTGATATTTTCTTAAAACAAATTTTTCGGTTGCATGGAATACCGAAGGTGACAATTTCATACCAAGACCCTAAGTTTACAGGTAATTTTTGGAAATCTTTGTTTAAAGGGTTAAATACTAAGTTAAAATTTAGTACCTCTTTCCATCCTCAAACTGATAGACAGACTGAAAGAGTAAATCAGGAGTTGGAGGATCTAATTAGAATGTATGTAAAGGAGCAGTCAGGTAAATGGGAAGATTATTTACACCTGGTAGAATTTGCTTACAATAATCATTATCAAGCTTCGGCTAGATATAGTCCTTTTGAAATTCTGTATGGAAGGAAATGCAATACTCCCATCTCTTGGAGTAATCCATTGGACAGGTTAGTATTAGGACCTGAATTATTAAAAGAGATGGAGCTAATTGTAAAACAGGTACAAGGTAATTTGAAAATTGCGCAAGATCGACAGAAAAGCCAAGCAAACCTTAAACGAACTCCAAAGGAGTTCTAGGTAGGTGAACATGTTTTTCTCAAGGTGAGACCTAAAAAGAGTTCTATAAGGTTAGGTAGCTGTGATTAGCTAGCACCCCATTATTGTGGTCATTTTGAAATACTGTCTAGGATAGGACAGGTAGCATATCAGTTAGTTCTACCACCAAATCTAACAGTTCACAATGTTTTTCATATTTCTGTATTAAAAAAATATGTACATGATGATACTCATATTATTAATTGGAATGATGTGCAGGTGGAACCTGAAGGATATTTTCTAGTGGAACTAGATTGTATCCTCGAATGGAGGGAGATCTCGCTTCGAAATCATGCCATTCGTCAGGTGAAGGTGCAATGGAAGCACCTTATTCCAGAAGAAACCACCTGGGAATTGGAAATTCATATGCGGGATGCATATCCAATTCTATTTCAGGGGAACTCTAAGGACGAGGAATAAAATAACCTCAAGGACAATGTTATAAATTAAGGGGGTGTGTATGTCACATGCCCCAATTTTCAAAACAATTTAATATTATTGAGGAAAATTATGTTATATTTTATGCTAAGTTTGTAATTGATGACCAAGTGGGGTCAAGGATAATTAATGTATTTCATAATATTTTATTTATAAATAAATAAATGATGAGACAACATCTTAGGGAAGCTATTAAAACACTGTTAACTGGTCACTTGGTGGAGGAGACTCGATGGAGTGTATACTAACAAGTGGCAGCATCCTCAAACTACTTCTAACTATTGCAAGTGGCAACTTCCCTATATTTGTGGTCATGATTCCCCAAGAAAGTGGAATTGGAGCAGGTGGCTCATTAACTAAAGACTGACCCAGAAGACCTAGGCATTATTATAAAACTTCCCATTGAAGATAGATGAGGCTGCTCATTCTAGAATTATGATCATTCAGTGTGAATGAAGTGCACATGAGAAATTCAATGGAGGGGACTTATTAAAGTGAGTTTGAGGGGTTAACTGTTGAGAACTGAACGTGTGTAGCTATTTATGCCGAAGTTCTTACTACTATAAGTAGGTTTGAATTACTACTATAATTTGACCAGTCATGTGACAGAAGGTCTTAAGGATACATCCTTCACCCAGTACTCTACCAGGAGGACCAGGAAATAGGCTCGAGAGTCTTGAGGAAATACAGACTAAGCTTTCTCCAGGAGTTGGTTGGGAGGAACAACCTCCTTAAACTGTTGTCACCTCATCATTTGACAGGTTTTTATTTGTTCAGGTTATTGATAATTTATTTACTGTGTTTCAGTAAATGTTTAATGGTTTTTCAAGGATATGCATGTTATTATTTTGTTAGGGTTTATGCAGAAAAGTGTTTTGTGTATTGATAAACTTAGTGATCGGTAGAATATATTTAAAACAGTAGGAATATTAGTAAATGAAACATCAATAGAAAGAAATTACCACACTATATTTTTCCACGCCTTTTATAAGGCAGTACTCTAGTACAACTGGTTGTTTAAGTTAAATAACTAGATTTGTTTATTACTCTCTATGAAAAATGCAAATGATTACTTACATAGTTTTTATGTGATTCATTTATAGAAAACTAGCAGTACTTACTCTATCTACTGAAATTATCTCCAATATCTAATTACAGGAAAAGAATAGAGTATACATTAGTCACTAGTAGTTATATTAATCACAGAACTATTACTAGTACTAATATTTATTCTAAACACATTAAATAAAGTTAAATAAACAAATATAGTAATAGTAAAAATAGTGCTTAGGATTTTAACCTAGCTAGTAATTCATAGGTCGTTATAATAATTTCCTAGTGCATATTTATTTTCTGTTTTCAAAATACAGATGTTGTTTTTACTGTAACCCTCAAGGTTTATTTAGGGATTACAAGAGGTAGGTTTTATCCCTAAAAACAAACTTCCACATTCTTAATCATAGTATAAAATTTAACAGTTGTAAGTAATTATTACTGAAAGTAAAAATAGAAAACAAAACTAAAACCATTTCTCATTACTGAACTGTAGGTTAACTAAAGATAATAACCATTCGAAGAGAAAACATAGTAGATTATTCACCTAATATCATGTTATAAATTCAAAACAGTAAATAAAATCAATATAAATCATGTATATTAAATGAAGTTGTAAATTAAATAACATTGTTAACAAATTAGTAGAGACAAATAAAATAAGAGTAATGGCCTATGGCCTTTATAAATATCGGTCGAGGCTAAGCCTGCTCAAAACAAACTATACAATTATAAACGAAAAACAGTAAACCGAATGGTAACCAATACTTTCATAACCCTATATCTATTTACAGGTATCGTTGGATAAAATTGCTAGCAAAGACCACTTAAAATTGTAAGTAACCAGACAGTGGTCGAAATAGTATCATTACGGCTTAAGCCAAATGTGAAAAACTTGAAGCTTTTACATCTTCTCAGGCCGTGTAGGCTCTGTCACAAAAAATTTAAGTCTCAGTTGCTTTAGCTTTAAACTCTTTTACTTTTAATAACCTCTAGGGTTTAAAAGTCACATAAAAACAAAACAACCAATAACCAAAAACCTAACAAGTGAAACCCAGGCCGAGTCCATAACTAGCAACGAAGCTTTCCCATCTTTTCAAAACATCATAATACCAATGTAGAAGAAACCCTCAGCACTCCCAAGGCTTACCAAGGTCTGCATAATTGGAATTTGAAGGAACTAGCTCGCTTCCGACATCTAGAGTGGTGAAGAGAACCTGCAAGGAGTAACCATCCAATGGTTACAAACCTTTTAATAAATTAAACCATTCAAAATTTACTTAATTTGAAAACCTGTGTTAGGTCGTTACCTGTTAGCATTTCTTTTTGAATGAAGTTGTGGAAACCAACCACCTAAGACTGCTTAATGGCACCTTTCCAAGAGCTAAGAAGACATAGAGTCACGAACCCAACAGAAAACAAGCATTACTCCAATGAGAACAAAGAGTACACTTTTATAAACTATATCCATTGTTTATTTTCTTAAATAGCAAAGAAGAAAAACAGTTTCTACGCCCTCAGTGAGCTACAACAATCTTTAAGCTTTGAAAACTACCTTATCACCTCACTGAGACAAGCTCACATAATTTCGATGGAAGATAGTTACAGAACAGAGGTCATTGCAGGGTTATGGCGGCCACGAGCTCGCAGCTCGACCGCACCAATCTGAGGACTACTTACAATGTGAAAAGAAGGGTTGTGGTATTTCTCTTTAATTCAACTTAGAGTAACGACGGCCATGAGCTCACAGCTCGGCCACACCAGACAAGAAACCCTCGCACTCTTGCAAATGAATATTAGGGCGAAAAACCAAAGTCAACTTAACGATGGGTTTGATCCTCCACGTGTCCTTCTATATTTTTCATCGACGTGGGTAACTTCTCTATAGTCTTCTATGCAGTTCCAATCTACATCAAAATAATTATAATCAAAACCCTATAATCATTTAAACGATGCAATTCCTATCATCACCAATAATATATTATTACCATGGAGTTTTACGATGCTTAGTTTACCAATTATAGGATTAAGATAGGAAGTATCTTTTAGGATAAGTCAAGTTAAGATAAGTCTTTTGTTAACCATGTGTTCTAGAACATAGTTAGAAATACATATGTTTAGTATCAACTATATTATGTTAATCCACAAACTTATCTCAAGTTTTACTAAATCAACTAGTATGAAGGTAAAAATTATAATAGTAGAAGAAGAATTCTTTTAACCAAGTCCACGACTTTTAATGCAATGAGTAGATGGATCTACAAGTATATGTAGTTCATAGCCCTTTTATAATAATCATAATTAGATTTCTAACATCCATGTAACGAATAAACAGTTAAGAGCTGAAATAGTATCGTTTTATATAATGTGAAAATTATATAATGTTAAACCTAGGATAAGGTTGAAATGGATATACATCTTTTGTGTGTGAGGTCTTAAGTGTTTTTTTTAGAGTTAATAACTTTTTTAGAAAATAGGCTATATTTGTAGTTTATGAACATGAAGTATTTCTTTTGTATCTTACAAAAGATTCATATACTTATGTTCAGAACTAGACTCCAAATGTGTGCCTAAACTAAGCAAAAATTTGGAGTACTATAATTTCATCCTAGATAAAATCTAGATCAAAATTGCTTTAAACGAAAGTACAAAGTATTCTTGGATTTAATTGTAATCAACCAGTAACTTTATTTCTTTTGCATAGTTCCTTGATCATGTTTTTACACCCATGCAGATGCAGTTTTGTTATAAATATAATTATGGAGCTGTGACAATGCAAATGAGATCAACGTTACCTCATATGGAGTCAAGTTGTTCTTAAATAGTCTAAGACTAGCATCATATTCATCAAAAACAGCACTAACATAGCTTTTAAGGATATGCCTATAGATTACAAAATCTTATAAAGAACCAACTCTTTGTTTCTCTTACAAACTATTTTATTATTTGCTAACCATTAGTGGTACTTTAGCGATGAATTTAGACATTTTATGTCACATGAAAAATTTTAAATTTTTACGAAATTTTGAGTTATTACATGTGGTATCAGAGCACAAGGAGATTGGTCTGAATCTATCAAGCGTTGAATAGTTCTTTTCTTTAGGTATCAAGGACAAAAAAGATGAATTGGTTGCCCCGCCAATCTTGTATTTTTTCCTTGCCCAATTGTGCATTTTTTTCAGATATTTTTTTATTATATTCCAAGATGCTCTATAAAAATTGATTGTGAAGCCATCCGTCCCCGGTGCTTTATCAGCATGGAGTGACCAAATTTCACTTATTATCTCATGTTCCAAGTTGGGATTTTCAAACTCCCTGTTTTCTACATATCAAATGATTGATAGAATACCATGGAGTAAAACCTGTTGTGCTTCTGGATCTGTTTCACCCGTGTCTGCATAAAGTTCTTGAAAATGAATGAAGGTGTGATCTTTAATCTCTTCTTTCCCTGTTATCCTATTTCCCTGACTATCATTAAGCTCCTTTATGGATTTGTAGCTTTATTGTACCTTGGTTTGCTTATGGAAATACTCGGTGTTGTTGTCTCCCCACTTCAACCATTTCTATCTAGATTTGATTCTCCATCCCTCTTCAATATTCCTTGTAGCCTTTAGAATTCTGAGATTTATCTCTTTCTCCTGCTTTAGATGCTTTGTGGACACCTCTTCCACCTCCATTCTACTTTCTAAAGCAGATAAATCCTTTGTAAACTGATTTTTCGCTTAATGGGTCCCTTAAAGTCTTCCTTCACCCATTTATTTAAGGCAGCTTTCACTGCCCTAAGCTTGGACTCCCAAATGTGATTGGGGGATCCGAAGTGATGGGTGTTCCACTCCCTTTGTATTAGCTCCATTATTTTCACATCATGCAACCAGATCGGATTGAATCTGAAGGGGATGGGCCCAAGATTGACAGGTGGATATAAAATCAACTCCAATGGTTTGTGATCTGACACTACAGAAGGGAGAGCATAAGAGTTAGGGAGGATATATTTCTGCAAGAAAGAGGAGCTTACTAGAAATATATCCATCCTTGCCACAACATGCCCAATTTTGACTCTTCTGTTGCTCCACATGTACTTCTTGTTCCTCAAAGGAATATCCAGCAAATCCAGATCCACCATCAAATCCTCCATCTTCTCACCGAAGGGTTCCTTGACCTTTGTGCCTCCTTGCTTCTCACCCTGTGACCTAGTAGTGTTTAAATCCTTGGAAATGATAAGAGATTTCCCACACATATCCTCTTTGAGGTTGTTAAGATCTTCCAAGAATGTTGTTTTTTCCTTGTAGTGTGTTGCCCTATATACATTACAAATGTATAGTGGGGTTCGGTTCTCCTCTTCATCAATTTCTATCAAAATCCAATGATGGTTTTCCCTAATTGAGTTAACCAAGAATTTATTTGAAAATATGGAGGCTATTCCCCCATATTCTCCTTTAAAACTTATGGATTTCCCTTTGTTGTTTTTCCATAATTGACATGAAAGTGCCATGGTCTCCACATCTAGAATATTCATCTCTGGGAGCAGTAGTATGTCTGCATTCTCAGATTTGATAATATCCTTTATTGCTTCTACCTTGCTTAAGCCTCCCAAACCCCTACAGTTCCAAGAGACAATTTTCAACATTTGTTACCTACTTGAGATCATGCTCGAGATCTTCCTTATGTTCTTACCCCTGCCTAATTTTTGGAGTTCTGTAGAAGCTTCGTTTCCTCAATACTTATTTGCCTCCCTAACTCCATCTCTCTTTCCGTTTATTTTTCTATTAGTTGTCTTTGTGACTTCCTTCCTCTTGTGGTTGAATTTGAAGCTACTTCTTTTGTTTCCTGTGATCCCTATGAAGGCGATCTCTCTGAAGAGAATCCTTACAGCATGACTCTGGTGTTCTTAACCATCTCTCCCCAGGTTCCTCCTGGTGGTGTGGACCCTTCAATAGCCTTTTCACTTCTTTCATCTCTGGGAGACAAGGGAGGGATACTCGTGATTGCCTAGGATTCCTCTTCCTCTACTTCAACTGTTACCATTTCCAAAGGGGGAATTTCACCTTCTTCCATAACCAATTCCTCGTATTGGTTGTTGACCGGGATTTTTTCTGCTTATATGGGATTTTCCTTACTGCTCTTTTGTTGCATCTCACTTGCCTCTAGAGGGTTTTTCCCTCCCCTTTTTGGTTGTTTCTAGTCTTCCTCTTGATTTTTTCACAGGGTCTCTTGAACCACCTTAGGACAGTTTTTGATGAAGTGGCCATACTTATGGCATTTCTTGCACTTAAATGGTAGTTACTCGTAATCAACTTTTTGCATGTGTTCCCATCCATCCATGAGTAAATTAACTACCTATGGAAGGCCTTTCTCCATATCTACTTCAACACAGATCCTTCCATAAGAAAACAAGGATCCCTTTGGTTCTACTTTGTCAATGTAGTTGCCGAGAGAGGTTCCTATTGCTTGAAGTGTCTCATCATTCTAACAGTGCAGGGGCAGGTGAGGGAGACGGACCCAGACCAGGACTGCAGAAGGCACATCCTTTTTTTGGGTCGAATGAAAGGCTCCATCATTTTAGATACAGACCCTATGGACCCATGAAGTATGGACTTCTCCTAAAGATAATATATCTATCGGATTTGTTTTCAAATAGGAAGGAGAAAAACCCCTTTCCACAAAAGCAGTGTTGCATCCCCCCAAAAATCAGGGGAATCTAGTTCTTGTTTATCCAAACCTCCATAGACTTAGGTGAAGGCCAAATGCCCGTGAACTGACCTATCATCCCTTTCTCACTCAAAGTTAGGGCTTTCAGTCTTGAAGCTACTGACATGGTCTGGATCCTAGGAGCGGTTGCTCACTTCACAAAGTTTACATCACTGGATTCTGCAATGATCATAGGTGAGGAAGAGGTGGTAGTTACCATATTTTTCAAAGCTTCATCTAAAATTCCATTGCATTCTTTTGGGCTCAGGTCTGGGGGTGTATCCATCCTTTCCCAGATATATCACAAATTCCCCCCATGCTAATCAAGAATGCAAAGAGAGCTTCCAGCATGCACGATCAATGAGCTGCCTTCAAGTCACGGCTCAGATCGAAAGATGCAAAGGAGGATCGAGATCCCAAAGAGATCGAAGGCCCCTGTAGAGGCTACATGCATGATCTGCGTGCAGAGGTAGCGGATCAGCACTCTCACACAACAGATAAAGCCTCAGCTATGTCACGTAGTCACAACTCCTCTATTTTTTTATATTAAACAACAATATTGCTAATAGGCAGAGACTATTGTTTTAGATTTTTTCAATTAATTTCATAGAAGTACATTTAATATTTCAAAATTTCTAAAGTATGACTAAAGTTTTGGTTCGTTGTTTTATTTATTTATTTTAATTTCCACAAATATTTCTTTCAACTATGAATGGTGCTATACCATAAAAATTAAGAATAAAAAAATTCAAAAAAAAAGGTTTCATATTATGAATGCAAGGAAACTTCCTTGGATGTAAGGAGGAAAGTATGCAAGAAGGAAAGTTTAGGAAATTTTTCTTAATTTCCTTCTATTCTTTTTAACTAATTGTTTGTCAATATCAGTTGTCGATTTTTCCTTCGTTCTCTTCCAAGATTGGAAACAAGAAATTTGTTTCCATTAAAAATGTTCATTATTTTTAAGAATTGTTTTTTTCCCTTAAATTTGTTGGAAATGAATATACCTAATTGGAATCGGATTATCTAGTTACCAAAAATATAATAAAAAAAAAACTACATTCTGTTGGAGACATTTACCACCATACACACTCATTTTGGTCAATTTGTCCTAGTTAAACCACTATCCAAAGTTTTATTGACTTAATTGACATCAGAGGAGCACTAGATGACATCAGCATGAGCACACCCATGCCTACCTTTAGTCAAGGAGGATAACTTAGCCTTCTCCTACATTCAGGGAGGCTAACTGGAGCACTCTGGGGGTGATCCGAGTGTCATAAATGCCCCATATTTCTAACTAATGGTTACAATCAGTTAAACAGAGCAGTGAAGGTGCCTTCCTTCATTAAATTGATTATTTAATGATTATTTAATGAACTGGAGTCAACAGAGGTGCCTCCAACCACTTCTTATGGTCAGTTACGCTTCAGTTAACCTCATTGGGGTTCATTGGAGTCATTGATGCGCTACCACTTGTTGGTTGGATTGTACTGACATCTGTCTGAGCTAATTTCAGTTAGACTCAATCATTTATTGCACTCTGACTTCAGTTAGGGCTCAATTGAGTCAATTAAGGTTTTGATCAGTGGTTAACTTTAGTGTTGACTGTGGCTTACATTCAGTTAAGCTAGACTTACTCATTCAATTCGTATGACCTCCTTGGGAATTCAAATTGCTTTGGCATTCATGCTTCCAGCATGATCATTGTATTGTATTATTCATTATTCATTTGATTATATAGAGCTGCTACTTCCATTGCAACACCATTTTGCCAATTTTATGATTATCTGTCTGTATTCTTTGTGAGACTGTGTTTTCAATTCCTAGACCACTGTGACAAATTAATATGGTATCAAAGATCACAGTGGGATGAAGCTCAGATCTCTCAAAAACAAGGTTTTTGACATATCTTGCGTGAAAAATTGAGCAAAGCTCAAAAATTCCAGCACTGCACCAGAAGCCAAGGCTTACCACTTAATACCCCAAGTAAGGAAATTGTTGATCAAGCTTGCTTAATTGACTATGCTGGGTGTGATGAAATACTAAAATGTGCAGGCTGTCCGACCTTACGGTGCCCCTTTTGTTGTGATTTTCAGTTTTTTAACAGGTGAAAGCATTCGCTCCAGCAGATTCAGATGGATTCTTCCGTAGAACTCTTGACTCCATTCAATTTCCACTCATGGAAAGGAGACATGGAGATCTAGCTACGTGCCAGAGGACTCTATAGGGTCACTATGCACACTGAAGAATAGCCTGCTTCTATGACAGACAAAGCTAGATTCTTGAACAAGAAGGATGAAGCATTCAGATTCTTGTGCCTCTCTATTTCCTGGGATCTTCTTTTCCATCTTTCGGGATTGAACACTCCAAAGGAATCTAGGAAAAATTGGAAAACCTGTATGGAAAGTAGGATAATTTGAGAGTATACCAGCTTGAGAATGAGTTGATGTCTCTCCAACCTTCCAATTTCGAGACCTTGAATGAATTTTTCACAAAGTTCAAGCACATTGTCTTACTGTTGAAGCAATGCAAAGTGGAGAAGGAGGATGATCAGCTCATCCTCACCATACTCTCCAAAATTAGAGCTGATTATTCATTTTTTGTCTCTACATTCCGTGTGGGGAAGCTCACAACCCCTGAATGGAAGACACCTACACTCAATACTTTCATTGAGTCCCTAACAAGTGAACATGATAAGCTTGTCCAAATGGGGATCATCATATCCTCCTGTGATCAAGACCTCCATGTCTCAGGGCCCAAAGATCTGAAGGGTAAAGGAAAGTAGCAGAAGAACCCAAAAACTAAATTCGAAGCTCCTAAGCCTAAAGTTGAAAACCAGCAACATAATGAGTCTTCCGGCTCAAAAAAGAACAAAGGAAAAGGGCATCATGGAAAGGAAAAAGTCAAGTTTTCATACTGTGGGAAGGGCTTCCACCCTGAACATGCTTGCATGAAGAAGAAACTTGATGAAGCTACCTCTCTCCTTTAGAGAAATCACATCAATCTTTCGGAAATCTTTTGGAGGAGAGATCAGCAAGATCGAGAACCACAGCATGAAAGATGTCATGCCCTCATGGAAAGCACTTCAAAGTCCAAAGCACTCTTGATAGATTCTGGAGCTTCAAACCACATTATGGTTGAAAGATACTCCTTCTCATCATTGGAGACTAGCAAATCCATCCCCATCCACATGGGAGATGACTCCACCATCATTTCAGAAGGAAAAGGTACGGTTGATCTTGAGAATGGCTATTTTTCAAATGTTTTGTATGTACCGTCTCTAGCATCAAATATCCTGAGTGTCTATCAAATGAAACATACAGGAGTGCCTAAGAGAGTATCCTTCAGCCTGAATTATGTAGATATCATGGAACTTACATCCATGAAACTTGTTGCAAAGGGCCTTGCAAACCATCATGCAAAATCCTATGAGTTTTCCCACTTTGTGGCGGATACAAAGCCCACCGCACTGCTGACTCATGGAAATGAAGTTAGTAGACTGTGGTATGAGAGGTTCAGCCATCTAAACTTCAAATACTTGCAGCAATTACAGAAAAACTCCATGGTTGAAGGCCTCCCGGTCATCAAGGCAACCACTGGAATTTGCAAGGGTTGTGTTGTTGGAAAGCACCCTGAGCACAAGTTCGATCGAGGGAAGGCAAGTCGAGCTACATGCATCTTGGGATTGATACATTATAATATCAGCTGTCCCGTGCCTATCACATCCATCAATAGATCAATGTATCTTCTGACTTTTATTGATGATTTTTCCAGGTACACATGGGTCTTCTTTCTCAAAAAGAAGTCTGAAGTCTGTGAAAATTTCACTGAACTGAAGGCCTTGATCGAGAATGAATCTGGCCAAAGGATGAAGATATTGAGATTTAATAATGGCAGGGAGTATGTCAGTAATGAGTTGCTGCACATATGCTCCCAAAGTGGTATTCAGGTCCAACATTCAATTCCCTACACTCCTCAACAGAACGGTGTAGTGGAAAAGAAGAATCGGTCTCTCAAGGAGATGACCACCTGTATGTTGGAATCAAAGAAGTTGGCTGCAAATTTGTGGGTTGAAGCCATGCATGCTACAGCATACATTCAGAATATATTTCTACACTCATCTATGAAATGGAAGACCCCTTTCGAAGCATACTTCGGACACAAGCCAGATGTGTCGAACTTGCAGATGTTTGGGTCCACTGCATGGGCCTGAATTCCACTTGATAAAAGCAAGGCTTTGCAACCGCAAAGCGTAGAATGTCTGTTTATTAGATATCTTGATGAATCAAAAGGTTTCAAGCTATTGGATATCAAAACAAAATAGATCATCATCGAAATGAGTGTCAAGTTCGATGAGCCTCTTCAGGAGGTGGAACTTGTGAAAGAGAAAACTGCTGAATTTCCTTCCTATTCTACTGAATATTTGGATGGTGAAATTGGGGGTGATGACCCTGATTTGGATCCTCTGATTTCTGATATCAGTGTAAAGAAAACATCAGATGCTGAATTAGAACCTAAAGTACAAAATCATCTTCCAACATGGGCCCGACAGACACTCTCCTCCACAGGAGATAACATTGGAAATCCGGATGATCCAAGGAGAACCTGGTCTGATTTCCAAAGAGCAGGTATTGCGCTCTCTTGTCCTAATTATTTGTTGTTCGAATATTGTCATTTGATGATAATTTCAGACCCAAATTACTACTACCATGCTCGGAAGGATCCGATATGGCAAGCTGCCATGCCATGGATGAAGATATGAATTCTCTTCAGAAAAACACTACTTGGGAGCTAGTTTCTCTTCCTCTGGGAAGGAAATTGGTTCAATGCAAGTGGGTGTTTTGGACTAATGTTGCTGCATATGGTAGAACCTACAAATATAAGGCAAGGCTGGTGGAAAAATGTTTCTCCCAGGTCCAAGGTGTGGACTACCATGAGACTTTTGCACTAGTTGCAAAAATGGACTCCATCCGCCTAGTTTTGTCAATTTCAGCATCTAAGCACTGGGAAGTGCATAATATGGATGTTAAGTCAGCCTTTTTGCATGGAGATATTAATGAGGAGATATACATGAATTATCCTGAGAGATACATCTTTGATCCATCTTTGTTTTGCAAGCTAAAGAAGTCACTATACGGGTTAAAACGGGCTCCAAGAGAGTGGTATTCCAAGATGGATGCCTTCCTTCTCTCGCAAAACTTTCAAAGGTGTAGATCAGATACAAATGTGTATATATAGCATTCTGATGGTCATTTGATTATTATTTTTTTATATTTTGATGACTTATTGATCACAGGTAGCACAATTTCTTCTATTTCAGTCATCAAAATTGCTCTCCACAATGCATTTGAAATTAGCGATTTGGGGCTCTTAAAACAATTTTTGGGGATCGAAATTGAGCAAAATTATGATGGGATAATGGTCACTCAGTAAAAATACATATCAGACTTGTTATTCAAGTTTAACATGGCTGAATGTAGGCGTACACCATTCCCTTTCCTTTCAAGGATCGGCCTTGAAGAAGGAAAAAGCACACCTCCCATGGACTACACTATTTATCGACAGCTGATTGGTAGCTTGTTGTACGTGACACATTCTCAGCCTGATATCTGTTATGCCATGAATGCTATGTCAAGATACATGCAGCAGCCCCATGATATTCATTGGAAGGCATCCAAGAGGATCCTCCAATACATTCAGGGAACCAGGACCTACGGCATTCACTATGCTACAAACTCCGAGCTAGAGCTGGTTGGATACACAGATTCTGATTGGGAGAGGTAATTCTATTGATTGAAAGTCTACTTCCGAATATGTCTTCATGTTTGGTGGTGGCCCCATTTTCTGGTCTAGTAAAAAGTAGGCCACCATGGGATTGTCTTCAACAGAGGCCAAGTATCGAGGAGCTGTGAATGCTTGCATCCAAGCTGTTTGGTTGCAAGGCATTCTTTCAGAGTTTAATCTTGGTAGTACTTTGTCCACTTTCATATTTTGTGACAATCAAAGTGCTATTAATATATCCACAGATCCAGTTACCAAGGAGAGGATCAAGCATGTAGAGATACACATGCACTATGTCAGGGAGCTAGTGCATGACAGGACCATCATTCTACAATACTACCCGACTGATGAGCAGATTGCAGACATCTTCACCAAGAGCTTTTCAGAAAAGAAGTTCACTTAACTTTCTTCACTGTTGGGGGTGAGTTCATC
>LPNX010292524.1:317831-356639 GCA_001517045.1 Pseudotsuga menziesii | reverse complement strand
CACCATACACACTCATTTTGGTCAATTTGGCCTAGTTAAACCACTATCCTAAGTTTTATTGACTTAATTGACATCAGAGAAGCACTAGATGACATCAGCATGAGCACACCCATGCCTACCTTTAGTCAAGAAGGCTAACTTAGCCTTCTCCTACATTCAGGGAGGCTAACTGGAGCACTCTGTGGGTGATCTGAGTGTCATAAATGCCCCATATTGCTAACTGATGGTTACAATTAGTTAAACAGAGTAGTGAAGGTGCCTTCCTTCATTAAATTGATTATTTAATGAACTGGAGTCAACAGGGGTGCCTCCAACCACTTCTAATGGTCAGTTACACTTCAGTTAACCTCATTGGGGTTCATTGGAGTCATTTATGCACTACCACTTGTTGGTTGGCTTGCAGTGACATGTGTCTGAGCTACTTTCAGTTAGACTCAGTCATTTATTGCACTCTGACTTCAGTTAGGGCTCAGTTGAGTCAATTAGGGTTTTGATCAGTAGTTAACTTGAGTGTTGATTGTGGCTTACATTCAATTAAGCTAGACTCACTCATTCAATTCGTATGACCTCCTTGAGAATTCAAATTGCTTTGGCATTCATGCTTCTAGCATGATCATTGTATTGTATTATTCATGATTGTGGTAAAGGTTATTTTCATTATTCATGATGGATTTGATGATGTTCACGATATGCCTCTTCTTGAGAAGGCATATGAACCCCTTTATGAAGGCTTAAACACAAATATTCTCTCTAATATATTGTTGATAATGAACATGAAGGTTATGAATAGTCTTTCAAACATATCAATTGCATGGATGTTAAGGTGTGTAAAATAATCCATCACATATATATGATCATGATAAAGGTTATTTGTGTTCCTCTAATAATTGTATTGTCAATTCATAATTCAAATTAATACAGATGAAATGTGTTTCATTAATATTATTTATATATTATATTGAACTCGATTTTTACTTTAATTGTGAATTTTTATCTGAATTTTTGTTACCACCATCAAATATGTCACCTTGCACATATCGAGATTTATCTGCCATCGTGAAAGAAATTGGAATGCATTATTAAGCAATTCATGCATGTCCCGATGACCGTGTTATATATTATAATCAACATGAATTTGCAACAGAATGTTTGGAATGTCATATAAGTAGATATCGAATAGATCAAGTAACAAAAAAGGTGCCTTGCAAGGTTCTTCATTATATTCCCATGATTCCACGTTTGCAACGACTATTCAGGTGCAAATACATAGCACAATTTATGGATCACCATGCAAGGAAAATATGTCAAGTTGACATTATTTGAATGCCTACGGATGGTTCTACATTTAGAGATATGGAGGAAAAGTGGCCTCACTTTAAAGAAGAACCCCGTAATCTTAGGATTTCTTTGGCAGCAGATGGTGTCAATGCATTTGCAGAGATGAGATCTATTTACACATCGTGGCCTTTTTTTATCAACAATAGCATTCATCCATAGTTGTCAATAAATAGGGACCACATAATGTTGTCGATGATTAATCCAAGTATATTATGTTTACGACTGTTTTATTTTTAATGTAGTTGTGGCATCTCATTTGTCGTATTTTGTTTCCTAATGTCATATAAATATTTTTTATTTTTCTCTTGTGCATGGCTTATATATATAAATGGTACTCATAATTATATATTTTATGTGTCCAAATCAGTCAGGTAAGTACCAAGTTAAAGATATGAATGTGTATATCAAACCTCTTATAGACAAGCTACTAAAGTTATGGAATGGCATCAGTATGTATGACGTATCTAGACCAATACGACAAAGTAAATTTCAATTCCATGCAATGCTTGTATGGGAAATACATGATTCCCCAAGGTTAACCCATTTTTGTGGTTTGGATTTTTAAGTTCCACTTTAATTGCATTCAATTTTATGAACTGGTTAATATAGTACTATGCACGCATGTTTTTGTAAATATTCCATTCATTTTATATATAATTATAATTGACATAGATATTCCATATCTTTATGTAGGTCTTCAGACAAAGGAAAAATTTGCATGTCTAGTTTGTGGTCCTAAGATCAAATCGTATCAATCAAAAAGCTTAAGAAAAGAGATGTTTAATGAGTAAAGGAACTTCCTCTCTAAGAATCACAGGTATCGAACAACCGAAAAAAATCTATTCAATGGGAAGCAAGAGACTGCAATAAAACCACAGAGAATGACACCTCACCTATGGAAGTTGCAATATAATAGAAATCATCAAGCTGGTACATATGGATCATCGTATATGAATTGTTATATATTTTTTTATTGTGTGTTGTTTACTATAGTGGCCATTGATTTCTTTAATTTATTTATAAACTATGATTCATGATGCCTGTCGTGATCATGAAGGAATTAATGGGCTTCCACAAGGAAAAAAAATTTATCCTAAACAATTCAGCATATTGCCCTACTATGAGTGCCTACAAATTGCTCATATGTTTGATACAATGCATATCGGGAAGAATGTGACTGAAACATTATGGTGAATATTGGATCTAAGGAGCGACAAAGAAAAAATTGTCAAATTTTGAACATACATTGAGGAAGGAAACCATGCAATGAAAGACGTCATTCAATTTCATAGTAACGGAGACCAAATTAATATAAACTTACTTCCATGGATGTTAATGGGGCAGAAAAGTAATGTTGTAAAAGAAGTCATGTGGAAAATTAAATTTCTCACTAGATTTTATGCAAACATGAAGAATATCATAACAAAGAAAGGTGAATTTTCGGGGTTGAAAACTTATGATTGACATGTCTTCATGAAGGTAATTAGTATGGTATTATTGTTTTTTTTAAATCCAGTGCATATTGTTGTTATTTTTTTGTCTTCTCTTTGTTTAAAAAATGATGTGGTTTGTATGTTGTTACAGTATTTTCTACCTCTCTCTCTCCAAGACAACGTTGACAACAATGTCAAACAAATTATATATAATCTTAGGAAATACATGAGGTAACTAGTGATTTTTTGTATGTGCTTAGTGTTTTTGGAGTGACGAGTGGAAAGCCTAAAGAGCCACAACAGAATAAAGGCCCACTCAAATGTTGGAAATGTGAAAGGCCTCACTTGCGTAGATATTGTCAACTTGAGAATGAAAGTGCAAGGCTAGCTTATAACATTCAAGAAGCAGAAACAGTGGGTCAAGTAGCAAGGGCAGTCCCTAGAATTTATGCAGCACAGGAGGACCGCCAGGCAGATCACCAGTCAACTGTGGTTGAAGTTGTAGGTAAGATTGTTGAACAATCTGTTTCTATTTTGATTGACCCTGGTTCTACTCACAGTTACATTACTCCTAGAGTAGTGGATATTTGTGCTTTTAAGAAGGTAAAGCATAGAAAATCTTGGTTAGTTCAGCTAGCCACTGGGACTAAGAGAAAGATCAGTGAAGTGGTATAGAAATGTCCATTGGTCATGAATGGATTGATAACTTGTGTAGATCTGAATGTTCTACCACTTGGATCCTATGATGCTCTCATTGGAATGGATTGGTTAGAGGCTCACAGAGTGAAGCTTGACTGTTATAACAAGACTTTTGAATGCACAGATGAAGAAGGAAACCCAGTAGTTGTGAAGGGTATTCCAAAGGTAATTTCAATAAGGCAGGTTTCAGCAATGCAGCTGAATAAGTTCTGTAGGAAGGGTTTCAAGCTATATGCAGCTCACATTCTAGAGCCAGAAGGAGATGAAACTCCTAGGTTGGAAGACTATCAGGTGTTACAGGAATTCCAGGATGTGTTTCCTGATGAGATTCTAGGGCTTCCTCCCAAGAGCGACATTGACTTCACAATTGAACTTGTGCCAGGAGCAGCACCAGTGTCCAAGACACCCTACAGGATGAGTACGTCGGAGATGCTAGAGTTGAAGATGCAACTGCAAGAGTTGTTGGAAAGAAAGTATATCCCACTGAGTGTGTCTCCTTTAGGAGCACCGGTTCTGTTTGTGAAGAAGAAAGATGGTACACTCAGGCTATGTATTGATTATAGGAAGTTGAACAAGGTTACTGTGAAGAATAAATATCCTTTGCCTAGGATTGATGACCTCTATGATCAAATGAGAGGAGCAAAGGTATTTTCCAAGATTGACTTGAGGTCTGGTTACCATCAGGTGAGAATCAAGGATGAATACATTCATAAGACAACCTTCACAACACGGTATGGGCATTATGAGTTTGTAGTGGTACCATTTGGTCTCACAAATGCACCAGCTACATTTATGTGCCTTATGAATAGTGTATTCAGCAAGTATTTGGACAAGTTTGTTCTTGTTTTCCTCGATGACATTCTTGTTTATTCTAACAATGAGAAAGAGCATGAATAGCATCTGAGATTAACATTGCAATTTCTCAGGGAACATCAGCTGTATGCAAAATTGAGCAAGTGTGACTTCTACAGAGATAAAATTCAGTATTTGGGTCACATTATCTCAGAAGAGGGTATATCAGTAGACCCTGAGAAGATTGAAGCCATTATGAATTGGCCTACTCCAAGAAATGTGACAGATGTAAGATCTTTTATGGGACTTGCAAGATACTATAGGAGATTCATTGAAGGATTTTCCAAAGTTGCACATGCCATCACTTCTTTGCAAAAGAAGGGGATAAAGTTCAAATGGACTTCGAAGTGTGAAGAAAGCTTCCAGCGGTTGAAGAATCTTCTCACCAATACACTAGTATTGAAAGTTGCAGATCCAGAGAAATATTTTGTGGTATGTACCGATGCATGTGGACAAGGGCTTGGAGGAGTCCTTATGTAGGACAACCACGTGATATGTTATGAGTCAATAAAGCTGAAGGAGCATGAGAAGAACTATGGCACTCATGATCTAGAGCTTGCAGCCATAGTACATGTTCTCAAGATGTGGAGGCATTAATTGATGGGTAGAATATTTGAGCTCAGAACAGACCATTGTGGTCTGAAGTATTTGTTTGATCATCCTGCTCTGAATGTTAGGCAAGCGAGATGGCTGGAATTTTTATGTGAGTTTGATTTCGAAATCAAGCACATAAAAGGAAAAGAGAATAAGGTAGCTAATGTGCTCAACTGGAAGGTACAAGAAATGCATGTGGCATCTCTTAGTATTTTCCAATCAGATTTGAGGCAGCAGATTGTTAATCATGTTGCTAGAGATGAATTGTATGAGCAAGTAAAAGACAAATTGCAACAATAAAATATTGAGAAGAGGTATGAGGGATATAAATTGGAAGAAGATGGACTTCTCACTTATAAAGGCAGAATTTATATTCCGAGTGTAGCCGATTTGAGGAGAGTTGTTATGGATGAAATCCATCAAGCTCTGTATTCTGGTCACCCAAGATATCAGAAGATAAATACTACAGCTAGAAAGCAGTACTTTTGGCCAGGAATGAAAAAGGACATGGCTGAATACATTTCAAGGTGCATGAAATGTCAACAGGTAAAGGTTGAGCATCAACATCCAGCGGGTTTATTGCAGCCTTTGCCAGTTCCAGAATGGAAATGGGAAGTTATTTCCATGGATTTTATTATAGGATTGCCGATGACTTGGAGACAACATGATTCCATCATGGTTTTGGTAGACAAGTTGACAAAGGTAGCACATTTTATACCAGTGAAGTCTACGCATAAGACTGATGACATTGCAAAGATATTCATGAAGGACATTTTCAAATTGCGTGGATTTCCGAAGGCAATATTTTCTGACTGAGACGTCAAGTTCACTTCCAATTTTTTGAAGGGGTTGTTTGCAGATTTGGGTACAAAGCTAAACTTCAGCACTGCTTACCATCCTCAGACAGATGGGCAGACAGAAAGAGTTAATCAGGTGCTTGAAGATATGCTTCACATGTATGTGATGGACAAACCAACCAAGTGGGAAGATTACTTGCACTTGGTAGAGTTTGCTTATAACAATGCACAGTAGGCATCCTTGGGGATGAGTCCGTGTGAAGCTTTGTATGGAAGAAGGTGTAGGACACTAGTGACTTGGGATAACCCAGTGAACAGGGTTGTGCTTGGACCAGAATTGCTTAAGGAAATGGAGAAAGAGGTTGTAAAGTTCAGGCAGAATTTGAAAGTAGCACAAGACAGAAAGAAAATCTATGCAGATAAGCATAGGACGAACAAAGAGTTCAGTGTTGGGGATCATGTTTACCTCAGAGTGAGGGCCAAGAAAAGTTCCTTGAAGCTTGGAAGTTGTGCCAAGATGTCACCTAGATATTGTGGATCGTTTGAAGTGCTTGAAAGAATATAGCCAGTTGCATATAGACTTGCATTGCTGCTAGTACTAGAGCTCATAATGTTTTTCATGTTTCTTTCCTTAAGAAATATGTACATGATCCTAACCATGTGATAAATTGGGATGTCATTCAGGTGGAACCTGAGGGAGAGTTCCAAAACAAGCCAATGTGCATCCTCGACAGGAAGGTCACAATGCTCCGGAACCGGGCCATAGGGCAGGTAAAGGTGCAATGGGAGCACTACGGACCTGAAGAGGCTATGTGGGAGCTGGTGGATGCCATGGGATTGGCACACCCATTTTTGTTCAATTCTGCAGAACACTGAGGCGGTACCAGTGTAGAATTTTGTTCAAATTTTGTAAACCACTGAGGATAGTGCTATTGAAGGGAGAGGGGAATGTAACACCCTGTTTTTGACCCTGATGCATGAAATAGACATGATACATATATTGTAAATAATCATGGTGCAGGGCTAAAGGAAAAGGCCCCACCATCGATTTGGCTATGTTATGTTTTGGATTGTAATTGTCACCGATGGTATATCGAGACATACGGCACGTATTAAATTGTGACATCATGTAAATGTGCATTTTAATTAAATGAACCCAACCAGCTATGCTCATTGCAACCATATTGAAAAGGGCATGATTCCTAAGGATAAGGAGGGGGAATGTTAAACCTTGAGCCATGGGGGAAAAGCCATGTGTCACCACCCTGTTTGTTTTGCTCACCTTCTCTTGTCTCATCCAACCCCCACATTTATGTTATGTTGATTAGCTAGGGCAGTTATTACTGGGAATTGGTGGGTGGCAGGACTGTCAATCTTTGCCACAGGCTCACTCCACCAGTCGTTTCTCCACCTTCACGTGGGTAAGAGAACCATCACTACACCACTCTCTCATCTGTTGGGGTTCACTCTCATGTAGGGATGTTTTGTTCTGTTCACCTTCTCACGTGCAGGGGGGTTCGGTTGGTCTTCCTCACGTAGAGCTGAGTTAAGAAGGAGTGCAATTTTCTTGTTTGGGGGTTCATCCTCCCTTTTCTCGGGGATTGTTAGTTTGTGAGATGTTCTTCCTTCCATTCACGTAGAGAATCGATTTTCCCTAGGCATGATCGAACTATGCATTGTTCCATCCTTCTTTTGGAGATCATGACTATGTTTTCCTCATTGATCCCTGGCTGTAGTCTCCTACATGTCTGTATTGACTATGTTTCCCCTTTACAACATGGTATCTATTGTAGATTACAGTGGTTTTCCCTTGTAGTTTGTTGGCTGTTGATTCCCACATTTGTTGGCTATGTTTTACCCTTGCGATTTAGGCTGTTGTAGGTGGCTATGAAATTGTTTTGGCCACGATAGGGCCAAGAATGATTCAGGGAGTTGTTTTTCCCCGGTTAAAGCTTTAATAGCTGGTTTGTTGCATGCATGCAGTGGTTTTCTCTTTGGACTGCATTGGAGTGGTGAATGAGGGCCTGATGTGCTTGATAAACTTGATGGTTTGGGAACCACACAGACAGAGCTAGTGGGATGGCTTTCTTCTCCACAACCCCTGAATAGCACTAGAAGGGAGATCAGGGCCTGAGGGACTGCATACCAGAGAAAGGACTGATTTCCTTGTGTTGGGTGTCCTAGAAGTCAGGCTAGTTTTGGTGTAGGTGTCCTTGGCTCTTCAATGAGCTCACCAACTTAGCATTTAGCCTTTCCCAACTCCTGGATGGCCTAATAAACCTAACTTTGTTGGCTTGGTTGATCCGTTGTTCGCCTGATAAACCCAACCGTGTTGGCTTGGATGAACTGTGTATCCTTGTTGTGTTGTTATCCTTGGCTATGTGTAAGCCTGCTAGTTCCTTATTCCTTAGGGAATCATGCACGGCTCAGGGGTGGCAGCGTTACTGAGAGATTATGAAGCACGTGGGCCTATGGTTGGGTGGAACGTTGCACCGACATAGCTGGTTGCAGGACAAGTTCTTTATAAGATAAGTATTCTTTCCTAACTTGTGTTTGCAATCATATTTACCATTGATGAATGATGATGTACATGTTGAATGTTGAATTGTATATGAATGCATGTTGTTTTGCTTCTGCTATGTATATAAATGATTAATGCATCGTAGTATGTTTTATGTTTTAAAGTATCTTGCTTCAGCATTATCTGTATGTATGTTCATGTTCATGGGGCTAGTTTCCTGGATGATCTGGTGTTTAGTAGCGTCCTCTTCACCGGTCGGAGGGTCGGGGACGTTACAGTGTCGTATCAGAGCAAAGGTTGTAGCATGGGCATGAATGGGTCATGAAGATGCAGTGTTGCAGCATTTGGGTCTCAAAAGGGCCATGAGAAACAGTTAACAGAGACAGGTTTCCTACTGCCCAGAAGAATAGGAGACGGTCGAGCCGATGAAGCAACAGAAAGGAAGGTTAAAGAAAAATTATTGGAAATTTTTCTAAGTCATAAAATCGTCAGCGATCAACGAGGATGAGTGGATCACATCGCCGATGCTTAGATGATTCAGTTTCCAATGAACTACGTCAGATAAAATTAGTTTATTGGGCGCCCGCCGTTGCTGCTGGCTAAAGGACTATCCTTTTGACGGATAGAGTCCTCGGCCGCCAATGCCGCAGAGGAAATTCATTCCGACAACCGACACGACGAAAAATTTGTGAAATTTTTCTAGGGAACGAGATCATCAGGGATCAGAAAAGAATAGTGGTTGAGATCGTCGATGAATAGTTGAAGGAAGAGCCGATGCAAGAAGAAAATTCAAAAATTTTCTAAGTGTTCGTTGGCCATCGGAAAATGTTAGTGGTATTGGTCGCCAATGAGCATCGGAAGGAATTAGCGGTTCATGCCCCCACCGTTGCGGAAGTCTAGAGCACTAATCTTTCAATGGATAAAGGTTTCGGCTGTCGATGCCGTAATAGTTGTGCTTCAGATCGTCGATTGAAAGTTATTAGTATATCAAACCATTGATCGGAAAGGGTTGAATGATGATGAACCACTGTTGCAGCTGCCTAAGAGACTACACGTCCGATGAAATAACGGATCTGAATCACTGACGGATAGAAGATGCAGCTACCGATGGGGTATAAGGTCTACGGAGACCGCAGTGGGAGTTCCATCCACACTTACAGCTACCTAGTTAACTGTTCACCCAACGAGGAGTGCATCCAAGCATCGACGCCACAACAGTTAGTGCTTCCAACCGCCGATAGGATTATGGCCGCGGAAGACACAGAAGGATCGTTGGTCGGCATTGCAGAAGCCTCGACAACTAGCCATCTAATGCACAGAGTATCCGACCATCGATGCAATGGTTAGTCTATTTTCTCGCCGATGCAATAAGACTTAATGGTCCCAATCGTCAATGAATCTCAGAGTGATAGATCACTACGGACCCGATATGGTGGAGGAAATTAGTCAAGCGGATCACCAATAAAACTCAGAATAGTAGACCACTACATGCATGATACTACGGAAGGAAATAGACAAACAACCCGCCGATATAGCAGAGAAAATTAGACGTTCTAGCCGTTGAAACACCGAAAGGTTAGTGAGAAAAGGACCCGATGAACAGTCCTTGGCATCGCCGATGCAGATCAAAAGTTTAGACAATTTGCTTGCCGAAACATCGAAAAATTTGTAGGGAAGAGACCCGGTGAGGAGAAGGAAATCTTGGTTTTTTCAAAGTGGAATTTTTCTCAGCAAATTCCAACTGTTTCAGCAGATTTCAACAGACTGTTAGTGGATTTGAGGGTTGAACAAGAGAGAGAGAAAATTTTGTGTTTTAGCAAAATTGTTGTTTTATGAATTTCCAGAAGAGGAAGGTAAGTAGTTCTGATTTACATTAATGATATGCATCTACAGTTTGCTACTAACATGTTTGCAGAATTATAGACACCTCCAAGAGAAATATTCCAAGAAGAACAGTGTGGTAAAGCAAGAGGTGGTTCAGTCATGAGAACCCATGATGGATATGATGCTTGGGATTCTTACGAGCATGCAGGAGATGCCATGGGAGAAAATTCCCATAATAGAAATGATGACATAGAGTCTAATGGAAGGAGATTCCAAGAGACACCGTCAGATGTTACAACCACCATGAGAAGCTTGATTAAAGCCCAGGAAGAACAGCATCTGTTGAATGCCTCCATGTTGCAAAGTTTGACATACTTGCAAAGAAACATAGACTCTAGACGGGGTACAACAAGACTAGAAGAAAGTAAGAGCAGTACTAGGAGAAGGAGAAGGAATTCTAGTATATCATCTGACTCTGAAGAATCCAGCGAGGATTCAAGCTCTTCTTCTCATAAAAGAAAGAGAAAGAGACACCATAGGGATCGTTCTCGGGATGAATTTTAGAAGGCTAAACCTCCTACATTTGATGGTGAGGTAAATACTGGATAAGAAGCTAAAGCTTGGCTTATTGGGATAAAGAATTACTTCCAAGTGCAGGATTATTCGGGAAACATGAAGGCAAGACTTTCCATATTCAATCTGAATGGAAGAGCATCCATTTGGTGGGAACACTTCAAGCAAGTAAAGAGGATCAGTGAAAGGAGATTGAAGTGGAAACAGTCCAAGAAGTATTTCAGGCAGAAATACCTCTCTGAAAGGTATTATGATGACAAGATCAAGAAATTCCATGAGCTGAGATTGGGACAACAAACCATGGATGAATATGCAAATAAGTTCTTGGAATTGTTGAGGTATGTATGGTACATCAGAGATGAAAAAGTAAAGGTCTAGCATTTTCTAAGTGGGTTGACTCAAGCTTACAAAGATAGAATTGAGTTCTATGAACTAAGAACTCTTGAAGAATCCATAAGGAAGGCTAAGTATTGCTATGAGAAAAAAAAGGTAAACCTGATTACCATAAGGCATGGAAAGACAAGAAGAATGAGAATTTTGACCAAAGAAGGAAAGGTTTCAAACCTTCTAGATTCAGGAATCAATAGAAGCAGGCATCTCAAGCTACGAGTAATCCAGTTGGAGTGACGGGTGGAAAGCCGAAAGAGCCACAACAGAATAAAGGTCCACTAACATGTTGGAAATGTGAAGGGCCTCACTTGTGCAGATATTGTCCACTTGAGAATGAAAGTGCAAGGCCAGCTTATAACATTCAGGAAGCAGAAACAATGGGTCAAGTAGCAAGGGCAGTCCCTAGAATTTATGCAGCACAGGAGGGCCGCCAGGCAGATCACCAGTCAACTGTGGTTGAAGTTGCAGGTAAGATTGTTGAACAATCTGTTTCCATTTTGACTGACCCTGGTTCTACTCACAGTTACATTACTCATAGAATAGTGGAGATTTGTGCTTTTAAGAAGGTAAAGCATAGAAAATCTTGATTAGTTCAGCTAGCCACTATGACTAAGAGAAAGGTCAGTGAAGTGGTATAGAAATGTCCATTGTTCATGAATGGATTGATCACTTGTGTAGATATGAATGTTCTACCACTTAGCTCCTATGATGTTCTCATCAAAATGGATTGGCTAGAGGCTCACAGAGTGAAGCTTGACTATTATAACAAGACTTTTGAATGCACATATGAAGAAGGAAACCCAGTAGTTGTTGATCCGAAAACAAGATCTTTGCTACTTTATGATGTTAACATGAATTGCATAAAGAGCATGAATGAAGCTCACAAATCCATAAGAAGAGAATCAAACAGCATAGACAATATGCACATAAAGACAACAAGTTGATAACGGAGTTTGTCCAGGATGGACTACGTCTCCAGGCGTGCTTCTCAATAGGAGGGCCGATCTATAATCTCAGCATGAAGGAAAAATACATGGCAATGATACAATGATACCTTGGTGACAATGGTCAGGAAGTGAACCACTACCCAAAACACAACAAGACTGCTTCCAGCAACTCCAAAGCCTGAAGATGGTGCAAAACAAGTATAAACACTCGTACCTTCCTCCTGTAGAGCTAAGCAATCTCCCTTCTCTCCTTTAGCTACAAAGTCTCCACTCCAAAGCATGAGTGGAAAATGGCAACTAAGGGGGCTTATATAGCCATGACTTGCCCCTCTTCACATTTTCCTCATGTTCTCTTTGGTTACAACAAATTTTCCAAGATTGGCATCTTGTTTCAACTTCTCAAGTTTTGGTTGGGTTCACTTAAAGCTCCTTTTATCATGTAGTTGACATAATTAACAACTATGCCAACCACATACCCAAGTATGGCATTAATAAAATATGGTTGCAAAACTACCCAGCTGAACTATGTATAAAACCCAAAAATTTGTTATAACCGAAAAACAATTCTCAACCCACTTTTAACCCAAACTCCATAGTTTATAATTCGACGTGTGCTAAATAGAGTGCGGGCTCCCATGCTAGTCGGAGCTCCCGGTCACGCTAGAGGAAGAACTAGGGTCGGGGCTAAGCCCCGGCCCCTTTGGGGCTCGAAATGCCACTGCACTTTAAATAAATTTGATTCCATACCTTATACAAGGAACACTACCAGCGTAGTTGGTAAAGGCGCAGAGATAGGGTATGGGAGGTCATGAGTTCGAAACTGGCGGAGCAACAACATTTTGGTGAACTTCAATCAATATTGGCCAATCTGGTGCTGCCATGTGGCAGTTCTGGATTGGTCCATCTCAACGCCCAGTCAGCTTCCAACTCATCTGCCATACTGCCAACTAAGTTGCACAGTCACCTCCATACTAACACATGTCACATTCAGATTGGTCTATACTGCTAACTGGATCGCCACCTCATTGTCTGTACATGACATATGTCGCATCCTGATTGGACCGTACTACCACCTGTCTGTCTGTACAACTGCCATGTCATCCGTCTGTACTGTACGGATGCCATGTGTCACCCTGCTAGTGGTGCCATGTGGCACCCCCATTTTGCCAAATTTGTCTATTTCATCAATACAACAAAACGTGATAACTTTCTCATACGGATTCCGTTTGAGGTGAAACCAACGCTATTGGAATCATCTCGATGACCCCTTTGATCTGACGCTAGTTTTTCTGAGATTGGAGGACTTCAAAAAAAATTGCCTTCTTGGATCCTCCTGGATCAGTTGTGAAGGGTATTCCAAAGGTAATTTCAATAAGGAAGGTTTCAGCAATGCAGTTGAAGAAGTTCTGTAGGAAGGGTTTCCAACTATATGCAGCTCACATTCTAGAGCCAACAAGAGATGAAAATCCTAGGTTGGAAGACTATTAGGTGTTACAAGAATTCCAGGATGTGTTTCCTGATGAGATTCCAGGGCTTCCTCCCAAGAGGGACATTGACTTCACAATTGAACTTGTGCCAGGAGCAGCACTAGTGTCCAAGACACCTTACAGGATGAGTACATAGGAGATGCTAGAGTTGAAGATGCAACTGCAAGAGTTGTTGGAAAGGAAGTATATCTGATTGAGTGTGTCTCCTTAGGGAGCACCGATTCTATTTGTGAAGAAGAAAGATGGTACACTCAGGTTATGTATTGATTATAGGTAGTTGAACAAGGTTACTATGAAGAATAAATATCTTTTTCCTAGGATTGATGACCTCTTTGATCAAATGAGAGGAGCAAAGGTATTTTCCAAGATTGACTTGAGGTCTGGTTACCATCAGGTGAGAATCAAGGATGAAGACATTCATAAGACATCCTTCACGACATGGTATGGGCATTATGAGTTTGTAGTGGTACCATTTGGTCTCACAAATGCACCAGCTACATTTATGTGCCTTATGAACAGTGTCTTCAGCAAGTATTTGGACAAGTTTGTTCTTGTTTTCCTTGATGACATTCTTGTTTATTCTAAGAATGAGAAAGAGCACGAAGAGCATCTGAGATTGACATTGAAATTGCTCAAGAAACATCAGTTGTATGCAAAACTGAGCAAGTGTGACTTCTCCAGTGATAGAATTCAGTATTTGGGTCACATTATCTCAGAAGAGGGTATATCAGTAGACCCTGAGAAGATTGAAGCCATTATGAATTGGCCTACTCCAAGAAATGTGACAGATGTAAGATATTTTATGGGACTTTCAGGATGCTACAGGAGATTCATTGAAGGATTTTCCAAAGTTGCGCATGCCATCACTTCTTTGCAAAAGAAGGGGATAAAGTTCGAATGGACTTCAAAGTGTGAAGAAAGCTTCCAGCGGTTGAAGAATATTCTCACCAGTGCACTAGTATTGAAATTTGCAGATCTAGAGAAAGATTTTGTGGTATGTACCGATGAATGCGGACAAGGGCTTGGAGGATTCCTTATGTAGGACAACCACGTGATATGTTATGAGTCAAGAAAGCTGAAGGAGCATGAGAAGAACTATGCCACTCATGATCTAGAGCTTGCGGCCATAGTACATGCTCTCAAGATGTGGAGGAATTACTTGCTGGGTAGAATATTTGAGCTCAGAACAGACCATTGTGGTCTAAAGTATTTGTTTGATCAGCCTACTCTGAATGCTAGGTAAGCGAGATGGCTGGAATTTATATGTGAGTTTGATTTCAAAATCAAGCACATAAAAGGAAAAGAGAATAAGGTAGCTGATGTGCTCAAAAGGAAGGTACAAGAAATGCATGTGGCATCTCTTAGTATTTTCCAATCAGATTTGAGGCAGCAGATTGTTAATCATGTTGCTGGAGATGAATTGTATGAGCAAGTAAAAGACAAATTACAACAGCAAAATCTTGAGAAGAGGTATGAGGGATATAAATTGGAAGAAGATGGACTTCTCACTTATAAAGGCAGAATTTATATTCCAAGTGTAGCAGATTTGAGGAGAGTTGTTATGGATGAAATCCATCAAGCTCTGTATTCTAGTCACCCAGGATATCAGAAGACAATTACTACAGTTGGAAAGCAGTACTTTTGGCTAGGAATGAAAAAGGACGTGGATGAATAAATTTCAAGGTGCATGAAATGTCAACAGGTAAAGGTTAAGCATCAACATCCAGCGGGTTTTTTGCAGCCTTTGCCAGTTCCAGAATGGAAATGGGAAGTTATTTCCATGGATTTTATTACAAGATTGCCGATGACTTGGAGAGAGCATGATTCCATCATGGTTGTGGTAGACAAGTTGACAAAGGAAGCACATTTTATACCGGTGAAGTCTACGCATAAGACTGATGACATTGCAAAGATCTTCATGAAGGAGATTTTCAAATTGCATGGATTGCCAAAGGAAATAGTTTCTGACCGAGACGTCAAGTTCAATTCCAATTTTTGGAAGGGGTTGTTTGCAGATTTGGGTACAAAGCTAAACTTCAGCACTGCTTACCATCCTCAGACAGATGGGAAGATAGAAAGAGTTAATTAGGTGCTTGAAGATATGCTTCGCATGTATGTGATGGACAAACCAACCAAGTGGGAAGATTACTTGCACTTGGTAGAGTTTGCTTATAACAATGTACAGTAGGCATCCTTGGGGATGAGTCTGTATGCCATCTTTGTATGGAAGAAGGTGTAGGACACCAGTGACTTGGGATAACCCAGTGAACAGGGTTGTTCTTGGACCAGAATTGCTCAAGGAAATGGAGCGATAGGTTGTAAAGGTCAGGTAGAATCTGAAAGTAGCATAGGACAGACAGAAAAGCTATGCAGATAAGCATAGGATGAACAGAGAGTTCAGTGTTGGGGATCATGTTTACCTCAAAGTGAGGGCCAGGAAAAGTTCCTTGAATCTTGGAAGTTGTGCCAAGCTGTCACCTAGATATTGTGGGCCGTTCTAAGTGCTTGAAAGAATAGGGCCAATTGCAGATAGAATTGCATTGCCTGCTAGTACTAGAGCTCATAATTTTTTTCATGTTTCTTTGCTTAAAAAATATGTGCATGATCCTAACCATGTGATAAATTGGGATGTGATTCAGGTGGAACCTAAGGGAGAGTTCCAAATCGAGCCAATGTGCATCCTTGATAGGAAGGTCACAATGCTCCGGAACCGGGCCATAGGGCAGGTAAAGGTGCAATGGGAGCACTACAGACCTGAAGAGGCTACGTGGGAGATGGAGGATGCCATGCGATTGGCACACCCATTTTTGTTCAATTCTGTGGAACACTGAGGCGGTACCAGTGTAGCATTTTGTTCAAATTTTGTAAAGCAATGAGGATAGTGCTATTGAACGGGGAGGGGAATGTAACACCCCAGTTTTGACCTCGATGCATTAAATATACATGATACATATATTGTAAATAATCATGGTGCGAGGCTAAAGGAAAAGGCCCCACCATTGATTTGGCTATGTTATGTTTCGGATTGGAATTGTCACCGATGGTATATCGAGACATACGACACGTATTAAATTGTGGCATCATGTAAATGTGCATTTTAATTAAATGAACCCAACCAGCTATATTCACTACAACCATATTTAAAAGGGCATGATTCCTAAGGATAAGGAGGGGGAATGTTAAACCTTAAGCCATGGGGGAAAACCCATGTGTCACCACCCTGTTTGTTTTGCTCACCTTCCCTTGTCTCATCCAACCCCCACTTTTATGTTCTGCTGATTAGCTAGGGCAGTTGTTGCTATGAAGTGGTGGGTGGCAGGACTGTCAGTCTTTGCCACACGCTCACTCCACTCCACCAGCCATTTCTCTACCTTCATGTGGGTAAGAGAACCATCACTACGACACTCTCTCGTTTGTTGGGGTTCACTCTCATGCAGGGACGTTTTGTTCTATTCACCTTCTCATGTGCAGGGGGGTTCGGTTGGTCTCCCTCACGCAGAACTGAGTTAAGAAGGAATGTGATTTTCTTGTTTGGGGGTTCATCCTCCCTTTTCTCGGGGATTGTTAGTCTGTGAGATGTTCTTCCTTCCATTCATGCAGAGAATCGATTTTCCCTAGGCATGATCGAACTGTGCATTGTTCCATCCTTCTTTTGGAGATCGTGACTGTGTTTTCCTCATTGATCCCTGGCTGTAGTATCCTACACATCTGGATTGACTGTGTTTTCCTTTTACAACGTGGTATTTGTTGTAGATTATAGTGGTTTTCCCCTGTAGTTTGTTGGCTGTTGATTCCCACATTTGTTGGTTGTGTTTTTCCCTTGTGATTTGGGTTGTTGTAGTGGGCTGTGAAATTTTTTTGGCCATGATAGGGCCAAGAACGATTCAGGGAGTTGTTTTTCCCCAGTTAAAGCTTTAATAGCTGGTTTGCTACATGCATGCAGTGGTTTTGTCTTCAGACTGCATTGGAGTGGTGAATGAGGGCCTGATGTGCTTGATAAACTTGGTGGTTTGGGAACCACAAAGATAGAGCTAGTGGGCTGGATTTCTTCTCCACAACCCCTGAATAGCACTCGAAGGAAGGTCAGGGCCTGAGGAACTGTGTACCAAAGAAAGGACTGATTTCCTTGTGTTGGGTGCGTGTGGGTGTCCTAGAATTCAGGCTAGTTTTGGTGTAGGTGTCCTTGAATCTTCAATGAGCTCACCAGCTTAGCATTTAGCCTTTCCCAACTCCTGTATGGCCTGATAAATCCAACTTTGTTGGCTTGGCTGATTCATTGTTCACCTGATAAACCTAGCCGTGTTGGCTTGGCTGAACTGTGCATCCTTGTTGTGTTGTTATCCTTGGATATGTGTAAGCCTGCAAGTTCCTTATTCCTTAGGGAATCATGCCCGGCTCGGGGGTGGCAGCGTTGCTGAGAGATTAAGGAGCATGTGGGCCTATGGTTGGGTGGAATGTTGCAATGACGTAGTTGGTTGTGGGACAAGTTCTTTATAAGATAAATATTCTTTCCTAACTTGTGTCTGTAATCATATTTACCGTTGATGAATGATGATGTACATGTTGAATGTTTAATTGTATATGAATGCATGTTGTTTTGCTTCTGCTATGTATATGAATGATTAATGCATCGTAGTATGTTTTATGTTTTAAAGTATCTTGCTTCATCATCATCTGTATGTATGTTCATGTTCATGGGGCTAGTTTCCCAGATGATCTGGTGTTTAGTAGCGTCCTCTTCGTCGATCGAAGCATCGGGGACGTTACATTGAATCTGGTTCAGATGATACAGATGATGACTTGGATGAAGAATATGATGAAGTATATTGAAGTGTGCGAGGTATGCAGTAATATATCTACTCTTTATATTTTGATTGAATCTTGCGATAAAAATATTGAATTTTATTAATAGTCAAAATTTAATAATTTTAGAAATATTATTTTCTCGTATTTGTTTTACAAAGAGTAATTAACATTAATGATATCATTTATAGAGAGGAGAAAAGACGAGTCTAGAAGACTCTGTGACAAGTATCCAAATCGCATACCTGTAATATCCAAGTCTTGTTATGTAAATAAGTTACTTTTTTATATCTTTAATTTTTAAATATTTGACTCTTATTATATAATTTGATTTTCAAAATAAATTTTCATCAAATAGAAGATACAAATAATAATTCATTTTGATTGCTATAACTTCTCATTGAAAAAAATAGGATAAAAATGAGTTTACTATTTTTCTAGATTTCCTTTTATAAAATGAGTTTTCTTATTGATATTCCATTGAAATTTTGTAGATTTTTATTGAGAATGTAGAGAAAAGTGGCATTCCAGATATTGACAAGAAAAAGTAAGAAATTATCTTCAAACTATCATGTTAAACAATTACATTTATTTTTGAGGTCACAATTATTTATTTGACCACTAAAAAAATATGCAATGTTATGGGTGGAAGTAATTAGATAATAACCTCTACATAAAGATCATAGGTCCCCATGTTGAGTCCCTCACTATATTTTCCATGTCATCCTTACTAATACTTGACTTCAATCAAACAAGGGATGCAAGCATTTAACAATTAGTCACCTCAATTGGTTTAGTTCCATTTAATTTTATCTTATATTTTACCCTTTCCATAGTTATTAACATTGTGAAATACAAAATCCTAAGTTTTTTTAGTTAAGTATTGAAATAGAAAACCTTAACTTTTTTTGTTGATAAGTATTAAAATGGATTTTTTTTTCAAAGTCAACCCTGAAGAAAATATGTTTACATTTATCCCTCTTCCTCTTATGTGAGCATTGTTGGGCCCTGGAATTGTCCATTTTTCCATCACTCATTGACATATATTTCATCCATTTTCTTCCCATTATCGCCTATTTATCATTCCATTTTCCATCCATTTGTTGTAACTGTGCATAAAACAACATACTACTTTCATTAATGTTTTAAGTGGTTAATAATGATTATTTTCCTTTATCTTTGATGAATTGAAGACTATTATGCATAATTTTACTAATGATGGGTTGTGGAGTGATTTGTCATGTACAGGACGCTCACAGCTAGTTGTTACAACCTTAACCGAAAATGCATGCCAGATAAGAACACCTTAATTCGCATCTCGATTTACGGGCAGATGGAAAAGAATGTCGAAAATCCGAGACATGGGTTTTGTGCGTAACAACCTCATTTACTTGACTAGTGAGGAAATTTCCAAACAAAAAACAGTTTGTGATATACAGGTAGTTCTTAGAGAGGGTATTTTCCAGATTGATTGTTGCGACCGATTCCAAAGTTGTTAGCAGTTACGGCCGTGTTTCAGCTGTTACAGATCACAAGTTGGGGGTTCAGTTCCTCATTTCCATGAGATCATTTTATGTATAAATATGTAATAAATCTCATTGAGAGGGGAGAAGAGAAATCAATGTTATGATGTAGGATTTGATCCAGATCTATTATAATCATTTCATTATGATAATACATGCTGATCGTTTCTTAATTCTGGAGTTGTAAACTTTCATTGTGGAGATCCAGCTCTACTCAGCGGAGGAAGGTCCCTCTTCCCTGAGCAAATACTGGTAGTGTTGATTGTAGGTGTGTTATTGTTTAGATTTGCTTATTATTTCATTCATGTTTTTATTCATTAAATTTATCATAGTTGTATGCTTTCATTCATTAGATTTGTCATAGTCGTTGTGTTGTTAATTCATTTGATAGATCGTTGGCCAACATAGTACTTATTTTAGATTATGCAATTAGATCTTGTTTCATAAGAATTGATTTTGTTGAAGTGTGATTATATTTACAGTTTGGATTTATGAATAGGTATAAGGTTTAATTTCTTTTCAAGAAGTTGTGACCTAGTTTACAAACAGTTTTGATTTCATACCAATAGATAACAGTGTCAGGTATAAATTGTGCTTGCATAGATCTTGCACGATAGCTTTGAAATAAAAGACTTCCTTGTGTTGATAATTTATGTTTAGCACTTTGCATGTTAATTTTTAATTAACTGACATATAGTGGGCCCAACATTTTGGCGTCGTTGCCAAGGAAGTTATCAATGGTGCAAAAGTACATCTGACATTGTTTTGTAGATGCATTGTTAAAGTAGGGCATGTAGGTTGCATGATTACATTTCAGTTTATTGAATTTATTTTGAGTGTGAATTTTTTGTCTTTACATTCATTTTTAATTCATTTTCAATCTTTGAAACATAAGTCTCATAATTCCCTTTAGTGGTGTTGTAAGCACCACTCATTCTACTAAGAAGTTGACAGGAACACTCGAAGGAGGAGCCTCAAGATAGCACATGAAAAATATAATGAAGAGATGGAAGGTGAGAAAGATGGGGAATTTGTTACCTTCGAATTTCCCATCATAGATTCAGGAAGAGTAGCACCAATGAAAAGCATCCCCCCACATGTTCTACCAAATTTCCACGGTTTGGAAAAGGAAGACCCTGATGTATTTTTATTTCAATTCGAAGTACTTTATAGAGGATATGGTTATTGTGCCAATGATCAAAAGTTGAATGTGTTTCCCCTTTTACTCTAAAAGGAATAGCCCTCCGATGGTTCATGAGCCTCGGTGGGAATTGTATACAAACTTGGAAAGACATGAAACATGTATTCTTAAAAAGGTACCAAGATTATTGTAGAGTCAATGAAGACATCTTCGAAATGACACAAGGAGAAGAAGAGATTCTGGACGAATACATAGAACGCTTTCAATATAACCTTCAAAGATCCAAACAAAGGAAACTAGAGAAGGAGACCTTAAAAACACTTCTACTCAAGGGAATCCAAGCTGAATATTTAGAAATATTAAATGTGATGGAAACAGGTAATGTATTTCAGTTAGCGTATAATGATATTTGTGAGTTATGTAGAAGGTATTCAAGAGGAAACTTCAAGACTGGTAAGAATTCTAAGGAACTTTTATCTTTATTTTTGAAATCTACTGCAAAAACAAGAGTTTTAAGAGCTGAAATCAGTAATGTATTTAAAAATTATAATGTTGGCATCAATGATTCACTAAATTCAGAATTGGTTGTTTTGCAGGTTAAGGAAAAGCATGAGGAATTTCAAAAAATAGTTTTCCAACGGTGTCAGAAGAAACATCTTGCAATGGATTGTCCTTTGGATAGTCCCACAATTTTTGGCATATGTGACTTGAATCATTCCACAGATCATTGTCCCTCCATATCAAGGATGAAAGAAACATATCAAGAGATCTGGGAGTTGTAGCCAACTCATTCCAACAGTCATGGAAACTGTGGCCTACATGTATGGTTCAAAATTATACCCCTCCATTTCCTTACTCTCATACTCAATCATTCAATACTCTTCCACCACGGCAGCTGTTTCAACCTCAATTGTGACTCTTACCTACCTTGTCCACAAGGTTGGAATGGCCTATCTTATGATCACATGGCCACTCTCTCTCATGCTGCAACACAAATTGGTCCTTCAATATCAACCTCACAAATCAATCATCTACATCAGCCACATCTATTCTCTCATCAAACTCCTTGGTATCCAACACAATTTCCTGTCCAATCCACTTTTCACCCTAACCATAATAAAGTAGTATAGTATGCTTACAGTGCTGAGCTGTAAAATGTTCCTACATTTCCCTCTTGTTCTACCTCACCTACACCGCTGCAAAATGACTGTGCGTTATTGCAGCAAATCCATATGAAGCCTGAACATGTTTTAAATCCAAGATTTGCAAATGGAGTTTCTTCTAGTCCTTATAAGCAAGCAGACAAGATCAACAAGACACACGTAATATTTGATGAAGAACGAACATTGGAACCAAAAATTGAAGCATCCTTTACATCATTAGATATGAATCTCTTATCCATTGAGGAAGATCAGTTTACTAAGGAGCTTCACAGTGTCACATCCATGAGAAATCAAGGGAACAAAGACTATATTGAAGCTTGGTTTCAATCCATCATCGGTCTGCAACATCATTCCATACTTCACCAATTCTTGCCACCATCATTTCAATGGAAATTGATCTCTCGTATCTTAACATTCATAAAGTTATATTTTTCTGTTGGGAGTATGAGCATACTTGAGTCACTTCTTTGAAAGTGGATCCATTAGAAATATGCATACACTTGAATAATTTTTATATTTCTAAGTAGAATAGGGTAGGATAGAGAAACAAAATAAAACCATGCTTTTATTTTTAGTTTTTAGTTTTCAAATAAGTATGCTCTTTTCCCGTGGCTTGTTGCGATCTGGAAGGTCAGAAAGTAGAAAGATAAGGAATGGGTATGAGATGTTTTCAGGAATGCTTTGGAATTGTTGACTATTTGAACAAAATGCTTAAATCATTTTTGTCTTCAATGTTCAAAACTTAATTTGTCTCTATTTGTTACAAAAAAAAACAAACTTTCCTGGAAACAAAATTATAGTAATTAAGGAAGGTGAATGAAAGATCCACAGGAAAATGAGCCAATGATTATGGAACCCTTCAAGCTTAAACTTTGGAATGAATTTGTTCACTGCAAAACCCAATTGTGATTGTCAGCCATGACAGTGCGCTCCAACACCCAGCTATGACAGTGAGATGCAACACCCAGCTATGATAGTGAACTGCAACACCTAGTTGTGACTGTACTGCAGGTGAGAATTTATAAGTTTGAGACACGTTTGTATTGCACATCATGGCATGTATTTTTTTTTCATTTATATATAACGCATCCATAAAAATACACATGATTTATTTCAAGATTATGTCATTTTTTAAGAGTTACAACTACGGCTGCAACAGACTGTGTAAGTCAATCTAGGTGTTCAATGCTTGAATTTTTTGGTATGGCCATGTGTTATATTTAAATTTATATCATTAAAAACATTCACACATATTCTAGTCACTTTTTGGGGTCAAATTTCATTTATTAAATTTTTGGTGACATTTTGGCTTGAAAATTTTACTGAAACACAGTCGAGACAACCTGTTTTGGGGAGACCAAATGGAATTATTTTTAAAAAATATTTACATCCCAATTATATCTTTGAATCTAGTTTCCAAAACAATTTGAATTTTTAATATTGGGTATGAAACGAAAAACTTATGGCCAAAATACTAACGGGGTGTCAAGCACGAAACTTAGAAACAAAGCTTGGACAGTCAATTTTTGGATGCCTTATTGGAAAAATCTTGAAAACCTGTTTCATTGGTATATTATTCTATGATTCTAGTTTACAACGCAATTTGAATCACTCCATTCTGATATCGTATGCAAATTTTATGACCAAAATATCGACTGCCTATCACAAATCAGCATTCCTAAAACTCGGTTTCCTAGACTGTTCATTGGATTATTTGACCCATCAATTCTTATTGGATTCAAAACATATTTCTAATGGAGATACCTACATGAATATAATTTCATCTTCAATTTAAATCACATCAATCCGTTATCAAACAAAAAAGTTAAGCCTAAAACCGTGATTGTTGGTCTAGTCCAGAATTCGAAAAACACACCTTGTCATGCAAGCTGTTACTGAGTGATTTGGAACATCATTACATAGAATTTTAAAAAAATATTTCTAACGGAAATAGGCCTATGATTTTACTTTCATTTGGCTTTGGAATCACTCAAATTGGACAAGGAACGAAGAAGCTATGATCAGAATGTTGTTGGTGAGTCTGGATGGACATTGCTCTCACACAGGTATAAAATGGATTTAGCTTTGTTCATTTTTCTTTGGATTTGTTTTATAAGTAATTGATTATTATTTTTTTCATAAGTGTTGGGTGAAGAGATACCAATGATCTCTCTTATTCCATCATCTCATGTTTTATTGCAGGCAAGTGCTAAGTTTTTGCAGGTCATTGGAAGAAAAAGGTCAATACATGCACGAGTGACTCTTGAAGATTTTTTCTCAATTTGCAAATGGATTGAGCACATAAAAAATGGATAGATTGATGTGCAAACCATACCAATGTTCAATATTTTAATTCCCATTTCCACGTGCCAAGAATCCTTTACAAATTGTTTCCAAAAAGAAACTTTTCAAGAAGCCAATTGCACTATGGTAGATTCATTCACCCTCCTCATTTCAAAACCCTAAAAATCCATTCATGTCGAAGTCCCATTTTCCACTGCTTATGTAGTCACCTTAACCATTTTATTTTCCATCACGACTTCACATATACTTTCCACTTCTTAGTTTCATGTTGGTTCTATTTTTCACTATGATTCTTCACAATCATTCATTTTGTACTCGTATTGGATGATGTGGAATTCATTAAGGTCCACCTTCCAATGGTCTTGTCCCGTCGACTCTGACATATCATGTGGGATCGAGATTAGATTTTTATAGTGCCCTGGTATCTGCATGAATCAATGGCATATTTCGTTGTCGTTAATCATGGGGATTCATCAATGCCTCTTGATTGACAAATCTTGCAGGTGACTCGACTCCAGCACATCCATTTGTACCTGTCAAGATGCACTAAGGTACTTTAGAGCTCACTGTCATCAAAGGTGAGTTGCTTCACATTGGTTAACAGCATAAATTAATGGCCGGTAATCCAATGATTTCTTTCCATGCTCGACTTCAGCACATTCATTCACATGGTAATAATTGTACCTCTGTTTTGTAGCAACTGAAGATTATGTGATCTAATAGTTTTAACAATGACTTGTAGCATCATTTGTTTCAGTAGTTTTGCAATTCCTTTCCATTTTCTTCCAGCAGTCAGCAGGATTACATGCAACCAACAAAACATCATGGATCAAATTCAGCCTCATCCATTTTTAGCTCTCATATACATCTATCTCAGCATCAAATCGGCCTACATAGCTCCGGCATACACCAATCCATTCATGTCAACCAAGGCTTCCATGGAGGTAACACTTGAGGTAAAATAGCATGAGTTTTTTATTTATTAAATATTTAGGGAAATGTCATGAAGAACCACTAAGCATTAGCCCTTTTCATTTTCTATATATCATTTTATGTCCATCCATTCCCATCCTTTCCCACTCAATTCTAACACTTCATCATTCATGCACATCAACTTCAAAGTCCTACCCAACATCTCACCAACCCAACTGACCAAGCATGAAATAAATCAAAGGATACCTTATTGTTGTCACACAAGAACCAACAATAAAAAGAGAAGTATTGTTGCTACCACACAAGAACCAACAGTAAAAAAGGAATCCTTGCTATTGCCACATAAATACCAACAATGAGAAGAAATAAAGCAGTTGCTTGAAGGTTGTTCTTTCCATATTTGGGAATTTTTATGCATGTGGGAACCACAAATATTCTATGGATGTAATTTGAGGAAATGATGCATTAGGGCATGCCGTTTTGAGGATATGGCTATTTTTAACTTAGCTAAAAACTCATCTCTTCCATGAGCACATGGAAATTATTCAGTTTAGGGGAGAAATGAAAGGCTACTACACTCAGTGGTATGAAGATATGAATCCTACATTACATTTTCAGTCATCATTTATAGCTTATGAATATGTTTCCATAAAAGAAAGGTATGAGTTCCTTGGCTCATTTTTATCATCCACTAATGCATACATTGGTTTTAGCCATCATGAGCATTCTAGTTTTTGCAGCTCCAACTCTATCAGGTTTTCATTTACATATTCAGAATTTGATGTGAGAGTTGGCCCATGGTTATTGGCATCAAAATTACAACAAGCCCGTGAAAATATGAATAAAGGCATTCTATTTTGAAATGGATTATTCAAAGATGTGATCAATGGAATTTGTTGTGCTTAAATATCAGCCTCAACATTTTATTTTCTTCAGGCCCAGATCAGTTTAATATATCATTCCAGGGGTAATAGTGGTCTGTAGTACAACTTGTTGTGAGCAGATTTAAAGGAGATCACTGAATGTAAATTTGTTGGAGAAAATATTTTCAAAGCATAGCACAATAGAGAATTAAGTGTTATTCACAATTGTTTCTTCAAACAGATCACAATGGAAATCATGTAGAAGCATTTTCAAGGTCTGATGTGAAGTTTATCTCAGCAGCATTAAGGTAATGTTTACTCTAAATATTGGTCTATTGTCAAGAAAAGATGCATGCATACATGTTCTATATTCAGTTCGGGGGAGACAGTGGTTTTTTTCATTCCTTGTCAAGTTCATAGCCAATAATTTTTTTGATAATTATTATGGATGCTCAAAACAAATTTTGCCATCAAGTTCACATTTTGTTTCTCATTTGTCCACATTTTTAATACAAAAGTGTAGAATTTGATTGAAGGATATCTTGAAAATGGTAAACTTTTTTTTCATGAAATTTGGAGGGAAGAAGCATCATGGTAAGAAGAACAACCGTGGAAAGTTTCAGCTCAATCCAGTGCACGGTTTTTAAGAAAACGACCATCATCACCTACAACCAATTTGCATTTTTCTCGAAATCCATGATGTGGATTTCTCTAATTTTTGGTATGGAGATGCATTAGAATGGTAATTACTTTCTTAAAAAATTTCATCCCAACCTAGTTGTATTTTGTGAAATATTGATTCACGAAGTTTAGTTGCAACACATTTTGATTCATGTTCATCTACAAAAGTGCAGAAATTTAAATGGGCATATCTTGCAATTGGTAAGTTGGATTCTCATGATTTTTGGACAGGAAGTGCATAATATCAAGATGAACAAGATTGGTAATTTTAATCCCAATCCAATGTACAGTTTTCAAGAAAATGGCCCTAATCACCTATAGCCAATTTACATTTTTCTCAAAATTCGTGATGTGGGTATCTCTGTTTTTTGATATGTAGGTGCACTGGACTAATATAAACCTGCTTAAAAAAATTTAGTTGAACCCAGTTCGTCGTTTGGGAGAAAATGACTTTGAAATTTTTCTGTTCAAAAGGCTGCAACACTGTAAAATATTGCCCTTTTCCCGTTCTGTGTAACTGCAACTCCATAAAACCTTTCATTTTTATCGTCCCGTGCAGCTGCAACTCCATAAAACCTTTCATTTTTTCCGTTCCATCCGGCTACAACACCGTAAAATATTGCCCTTTTTTTCGTTTCCTGCAGCTGCAATACCGTAAAATCTTTCATTTTTCCCGTTCCGTGCGGCTACAACACCGTAAAATATTGCCCTTTTCCTGTTTCATGTAGCTACAACACCGTAAAAATTTTGCCTCTTTTCTCATTTTAGGCAACTGCGAATCCGCCAAATTCTCCGCTAAATTTAGAGCTCTTTAGGCTATGACTCTGCTAAAATCTTTGCCAAGTGCTTCGCTAAATTTAGCAATCTTTGGGCTATGACTCCACCAAATTCACCGCTAAAATTAGCACTATTTGGGCTGCGAATCTGCCAAAATCTTCGCTAAAACCTTCACCAAATTCTCCGCTAAAAATAAGCTGTGACTACGCCAAATTTCTACTAAATTCTCTGCTAAGGAGCTGCAACTCCGCTAAATTTTTTGCTAAATCCTCTGCTAAGCAACTGTGACTCTACCAATTTATGTTAAACTCTCCACTTCTTCAGGCTACAACTATGAGAATGGTAAAATGAAGGAACAAAGTGAATGAGTTATTCTAGTTGGATGCTACACAGGTATTGGGTTGCATGAGGACATGCAACAAGTTCAGTTTGGGGGAGATATTGGGCCCTAGAATTGTCCATTTTTCCATCACTTATTGACATATACTTCATCAATTTTCTTTCCATTATCGTCCATTTATCATTCCATTTTCCATCCATTTGTTGCAACTGTGCGTAAAACAGCATACTACTTCCATTTATGTTTTAAGTGGTTAATAATGATTATTTTCCTTTATCTTTGATGAATTGAAGACTATTATGCATAATTTTACTAATGATGGGTTGTGGAGTGATTTTTCACGTACAAGACGCTCACAACTAGCTGTTACAACCTTAACCGAAAATGCATGCCAAATAAGAACACCTTGATTTGCGTCTCAATTTGTGAATAGATCGAAATGAATCTCGAAAATCCGAGACATGGGTTTTGTGCGTAACAGCCTCATTTACCTGATTAGGGACGCAATTTCCAAAAAAAGCCACGGTTTGCGATATACAGGTGGTTTTTGGAGATGCTATTTTCCAGATTTACTGTTGCGGCTGGTTCCAAAGTTGTTAGCAGTTATGGCTGTGTTTCAACTGTTACAGATCACAAGTTGGGGGTTCAGATCCTCTTTTCCATGAGATCATTTTATGTATAAATATGTAATCAATCTCATTGATAGGGGAGAAGAGAAATCAATGTTATGATGTAGGATTTGATCCAGATCTATTGTAATCATTCTATAATGATAATACATGCCGACCGTTTCTTAATTCTGCAGTTGTAGACTTTCATTGTGGAAATCCAGCTCTACTCAGTGGAGGAAGGGCCCTCTTCCCTGAGCAGATGTTAATAGTGTTAATTGTAGGTGTGTTATTGTTTAGATTTGCTTATTATTTCGTTCATGCTTTCATTCATTAAATTCATCATAGTTGTATGCTTTCATTCATTAGATTTGTCATAGTCGTTGTGTTGTTAATTCATTTGATAGATCGTTGGCCAACATAGCACTTCTTTTATATGTATGCAATTAGATTTTGTTTCATAAGAATTGATTTTGTTGAAGTGTGATTAGATTTACAGTTTGGATTTATGAATAGGTTTTAAGTTTAATTTCTTTTCAAGAAGTTGTGACCTAGTTTACAAATAGTTTTGATTTCATACCAATAGATAACAGTTTCAGGTAGAAATTGTGCTTGCATAGATCTCGCACGATAGCTTTGAAATAAAAGACTTCCTCGTGTTGATAATTTATGTTTAGCACTCTGCATGTTAAGTTTTAATTAACTGACATATAGTGGGCCCAACATTTTGGCGTCGTTACCGGGGAAGTTATCAATGGTGCAAAAGTACATCTGACATTGTTTTATAGATGCATTGTTAAAGTAGGGAATGTAGGTTGCATGATTACATTTCAGTTTATTGAATTTATTTTGAGTGTGAATTTTTTTTCTTTACATTCATTTTTAATTCATTTTCAATCTTTGAAGCATAAGTCTTATCATTCCCTTTAGTGGTGTTGTAAGCACCACTCATTCTACTAACAAGTTGACAGGAACACTCGAAGGAGGAGCCTTAATATAGCACATGAAGAATCTAATGAAGAGATGGCAGGTGAGAAAGATGGATAAGTTTTTACCTTCGAATTTTCCATCAGATATTCAGGAAGAGTGGCGCCAACAAAAAGCATCCCCCCACATGTTCTACCAAATTTCCAAGGTTTGGAAAATGAAGACCCTGATGTATTTTTATTTCAATTCGAAGTACTTTGTAAAGGATATGGTTATTGTGTAAATGATCAAAAGTTGAATGTGTTTCCCCTTTTACTCTAAAAGGAATAGCCCTCCGATGGTTCATGAGCCTCAGTGAGAATTGTATACAAACTTGGAAAGACATGAAACATGTATTCTTGAAAATGTACCAAGATTATTGTAGAGTCAATGTAGACATCTTTGAAATGACACAAGGAGAAGAAGAGAGTCTGGAAGAATACATAGAACTCTTTCAATATAACCTCCAAATATCCAAACAAAGGAAACTAGAGAATGAGATCTTAAAAACACTTCTACTCAAGGGAATCCAAGCTGAATATTTAGAAATATTAAATGTGATGGGAACAGGTAATGTATTTCAGTTGGCATATGATGATATTTGTGAGTTATGTAGAAGGTATTCAAAAGGAAACTTCAAGACTGGTAAGAATTCTAAGGAACTTTTATCTTTATTTTTGAAATCTGCTGCAAAAACAAAAGTTTCACGAGCTGAAATCAGTAATGTATTTAAAAATCATAATGCTGATATCAATGATTCACTAAATTCAGAATTGGTTGTTTTGCAGGTTAAGGAAAAGCATGATGAATTTCAAAAAATAGTTTTCCAACGGTGTCAGAAGAAACATCTTGCAATGGATTGTCCTTTGGATAGTCCCACAATTTTTGGCATATGTGACTTGAATCATTCCATAGATCATTGTCCCTCCATATCAAGGATGAAAGAAACATATCAAGAGATCTGGGAGTTGCATCCAATTCATTGCAATAGTCATGGCAACCATGGCCTACATGTATGGTTCTAAATTATATCCCTCAATTTCCTTACTCTCATACTCAATCATTGAATACTCTTACACCATGGCATCTATTGTAGCCTCAATTTAACTCTTACCTACCTTATCCACAAGGTTGGAATGTCCTATCTTATGATCACATGGCCACTCTCCCTCATGCTACAACACAAATTGGTCCTTCAATATCCACCTCACAAATCAATCCTCTACATCAGCCACATCTATTCTCTCATCAATCTCCTTGGTATCCAACACAATTTCCTGTCCAATCCACCCTCCACCGTAACCATAATAAAGCAGTACAATATGCTTACAGTGCTGAACTGCAAAATGTTCCTACATTTCCCTCTTGCTCTACCTCACCTACACCGCTACAAAATGACTGTGCGTTATTGTAACAAATCCATATGAGGCATGAACATGTTTTAAATCCAATATTTGTAGATGGAGTTTCTTCTAGTCCTTATAAGCAAGCAAACAAGATCAACAAGACACACGTAATATTTGATGAAGAACAGACATTGGAACCAAAAATTGAAGCATCATTTACATCATTAGATCCAAATATCTTATCCATTGAGGAAGATCAGTTTACTAAGGAGCTTCACGGTGTCACATATATGACAAATCAAGGGTACAAAGACTATATTGAAGCTTGGTTTCAATCTGTCATCGGTCTGCAACATCATTCCATACTTCACCAATTCTTGGCACCATCATTTCAAGGGAAGTTGATCTCTCATATGCTAGCATTCATAAAGTTATTTTTTTTGTTGGGAGTATGAGCATACTCGAGTCACTTGTTCGAAAGTGGATCCATTGGAAATATGCATACACTTGAATAATTTTTATATTTCTAAGTAGAATAGGGTAGGATAGAGAAACAAAATAAAACCACGCTTTTGTTTTTAGTTTTTAGTTTTCAAATAAGTATGCTCTCTTCCCGCGCCTTATTGCGATCTCGAAGATCAGAAAGTAGAAAGATAAAGAACGGGTATGAGATGTTTTCTGGAATGATTTGGAATTGTTGACTATGTGAACACAATGCTTAAATCATTTTTGTCTTCAATGTTCAAAATTTAATTTGTCTCTATTTGTTACAAAAAAAACAAACTTTCCTAAAAACAAAATTATAGTAATTAAAGAAGGTGAATGAAGGATCCATAAGAAAAATAAGCCAATGATTATGGAACCCTTCAAGCTTAAACTTTGGCATGAATTTGTTAGCTTTAACACCCAGTTGTGATTGTCAGTTATGACAGTGCGCTGCAACACCCAGCTGTGACAGTGAGATGCAACGCCCAGCTGTGATAGTGAGCTGCAACAACCAGTTGTGACTGTACTGCGGGTGAGAACTTCTAGTTTGAGACATGTGTGTATTGCACATCATGGCATGTATTTGGTTTTTGTTTATATATAACACATCCATAAAATACACATGATTTATTTCAACATTATTTCATTTTTTAAGAGTTACAGGTGCGGCTGCCATAGACTGTGTAAGTCAATCTAGGTGCTCAATGCTTGAAATTTTTGGTATGGGTGTGTGTTATATTTAAATTTACATCATTAAAAATATTCACACCTATTCTGGTCACTTTTTGGGGTCAAATTTAATTTATTAAATTTTTGGTGACATTTAGGCTTGAAAATTTTACTGAAACACAGTCGGGACAGTCCATTTTTGGGAGACCAAATGGAATTGTTTTTAAAAACTATTTACATAACAAGTATACATTTTAATCTAGTTTCCAAAACAATTTGAATTTTTAATATTGGGTATGAAACGAAAAACTTATGGCCAAAATACTGACGAGGTGTCAAGCAGGAAGCTTAGGAACAGAGCTGGGACAGTCAATTTTTGGATGCCTTATTGAACATATATTGCAAACATGTTCCATTGGTATATTTTTCTATGAATATAGTTTACAACACAATTTGAATCACTCCATTCCGATATCATATGCAAATTTTATGACCAAAATATCGACTGCTTATCACAAATCAGCATTCCTAAAACTCGGTTTACTAGACTGTTCATTGGATTATTTGATTCATCAATTCTAATTGGATTCAAAACATGTTTATAATCGAGATACCTACATGAATATAATTTCATCTCCAATTTGAATCACATCAATCCGTTATCAAACGAAAAAGTTAAGCCTAAAACCGTGACTGTTGGTCTAGTCCAGAATTCGAAAAACACACCTTGTCATGCAAGCTGTTACAAAGTGATTTGGAACATCATTACATAGATTTTAAAAACCTGTTTCTAAGGGAAATAAAACTATTAATTTACTTTCATTTGTCTTTGGAATCGCTCAAATTGGACAAGGAACGAAGAAGCTTTGATCAAAATACTGTTGGTGAGTCTAGATGGACATTGCTCTCGCGTAGATATAAAATGGATTTTGCTTTGTTCATTTTTCTTTGGATTTTTTTTATATGTAATTATTTGTTGGGTGAAGAGAGACCAATCATCTCTCTTATTCCATCATCTCATGTTTTATTGCAGGCAAGTGCTAGGTTTTTGCAGGTCATTGGAAGAAAAAGGTCAATACATGCACGAGTGACTCTTGAAGATTTTTTCTCAATTTGCAAATGGATTGAGCACATAAAAAATGGATAGATTGATGTGCAAAACATACCAATGTTCAACAAGTCAAGCCCCATTTCCACATGCTAAGAATCCTTTACCAATTGTTTCCAAAAAGAAACATTTCAAGAAGCCAATTACACTATGGTAGATTCATTCACCCTCCTCATTTCAAAACCCTAAAAATTCATTCATGTCGAAGTCTCATTTTCCACTGCTTATGTAGTCACCTTAACCGTTTTATTTTCCATCACAACTTCACATATACTTTCCACTTCTGAGTTTCATGTTGGTTCTATTTTTCATTATGATTCTTCACAATCATTTATTTTGTACTCGTATTGGATGATGTGGAATTCATTAAGGTCCACATTCCAATGGTCTTGTCCCATCGACTCCGACAAATCATCTGGGATCGAGATTAGAGTTTTATAGTACCCTGATATCTGCATGAATCAATGGCAGATTTTGTTGTTGTTAATCATGGGGATTCATCAATGCCTCTTGATTGACAAATCTTGCAGGTGACTCGACTCCAGCACATCCATTTATACCTGTCAAGATGCACTACGGTACTTTAGAGCTCACTGTCATCAAAGGTGAGTTGCTTCACATTGGTTAATGGCATACATTAATGGCCAATAATCCAATGATTTCTTTCCATGCTCGAATTCAGCACATTCATTCACATGGTAATAATTGTACCTCGGTTTTGTAGCAGCTGAAGATTATGTGATCTAATGGTTTCAACAATGACTTGCAACATCATTTGTTTCAGTAGTTTTGCAATTCCTTTCCATTTTCTTCCAGCAGTCAACAGGCTTACATGCAACTAGCAAAACATCATGGGTCAAATTCATCCTCATCCAGTTTCAACTCTCATATACATCTGTCTCAGCATCAAATTGGCCTACATAGCTCCAGCATACACCAATCCATTCATGTCAACCAAGGCTTCCATGGAGGTAACACTTGAGGTAAAATAGTATGAGTTTTTGATTTATTAAAGATTTAGGGAAATATCATGAAGAACCACTAAGCATTAGCCATTTCCTTTTTCTATATAGCATTTTATGTCTATCCTTTCACATCCTTTCCCACTCAATTCTAACACTTCATCATTCATGCACATCAACTTCAAAGTCCTACCCAACATCTCACCAACCCAACTGACCAAGCATGAAAATAATCAAAGGATACCTTATTGTTGTCACACAAGAACCAACAGTAAGAAGAGAAGTCTTGTTGCTACCACACAAGAACCAGCAGTAAGAAAAGAATCCTTGCTACTACCACATAAATACCAACACTGAGAAGAAATAAAACAGTTGCTTGAAGGTTGTTCTTTCTAGATTTGGGAATTTTTATGCATGTGGGAACCACAAATCTTCTATGGATGCAATTTGAGGAAATGATGCGTTAGGGCATGCAGTTTGGAGGAGATGGCTATTTTTAACTTAGCTAAAAACTCATCTCTTCCATGAGCACATGGAAATTTTTTAGTTTAGGGGAGAAATGACAGGTTGCTACACTCAGTGGTATGAAGAAATGAATCCTACATTACGTTTTCAGTCATCATTTCTAGCTTATGAATATGTTTCCATAAAAGAAAGGTATGAGTTCCTTGGCTCGTTTTTATCATCCACTAATGCAGACATTGGTTTTAGCCATCATTAGAATTGTAGTTTTTGCAGCTCCAACTCTATCAAGTTTTCATTTACATATTCAGAATTTGATGTGAGAGTTGGCCCATGGTTATTGGCATCAAAATTACAACAAGCCCAAGAAAATATGAATAAAGGCATTCGATTTTGAAATGGATTATTCAAAGATGTGATCAATGGAATTTGTTGTGCTTAAATATCAGCCTCAACATTTTATTTTCTTCAAGCCCAGATCAGTTTAATTTATCATTCCAAGGGTAATAGTGGTCTGTAGTATGACTTGTTGTGAGCAGATTTAAAGGAGATCACTGAATGTAAATTTGTTGGAGAAAATATTTTCAAAGCATAGCACAATAGAGAATTGAGTGTTATTCACAATTGTTTCTTCAAACAGATCATAATGGAAATCATGTAGAAGCATTTTCAAGGTCTGATGTGAAGTTTATCTCAGCAGCATTAAGGTAATGTTTACTCTCAATATTGGTCTATTGTCAAGAAAATATGCATGTAGACATGCTCTATCTTCAGTTTGGGGGAGACAGTGGTTGTTTTCATTCCTTATCAAGTTCATAGCCAATAATTTTTTTGATAATTATTGTGGATGCTCAAAACAACTTTTTCCATCAAGTTCACATTTTGTTTCTCATTTGTCCACATTTTTAATACAAAAGTGCAGAATTTGATTGAAGGATATCTTGAAAATGGTAAACTTGTTTTTCATGAAATTTGGAGGGAAGAAGCATCATGGTAAGATTAACAAACGTGGCAAGTTTCAACTCAATCTAGTGCACGGTTTTTTAGAAAACAACCATCATCACCTACAGCCAATTTATATTTTTCTCGAAATACGTGATGTGGGTTTCTCTAATTTTTGGTGTAGAGATGCATTAGAATGGTAATTAATTTTTTGCAAAATTTAATCCCAACCCAGTTTGTATTTTGTGAAATATTGGTTCAGGAAGTTTAGCTACAACACATTTTGATTCATGTTCATCTACAAAAGTGCAGAAATTGAAATGGGCATCTCTTGCAATTGGTAAGTTGGATTCTCATGATTGTTGGACCGGAAGTGCATAATACCAAGATGAACAAGCCTGAAAATTTCCATCCCAATCCAATGTACAGTTTTTGAGAAAATGGCCATAATAACGTACATCCAATTTGCATTTTTCTCAAAATCCGTGATGCGGGTATCTTTGATTTTTTGTATGTAGGTGCACTGAACTAATATAAACCTACCTAAAAAATTTCATCCAAACCCAATTCGTCATTTGGGAGAAAATGACTTCGGAAGTTTTCTATTCAAAAGGCTGCAACACCGTAAAATATTGCCCTTTTCCCATTCCGTGCAACTGCAACTCCGTAAAACCTTTCATTTTTCTCGTCCCATGCAGCTGCAACTCCATAAAACCTTTCATTTTTTCCGTTCTGTGTGGCTGCAACACCGTAAAATAGTGCCCTTTTCCCATTCTGTGCAGCTGCAACACTATAAAATCTTTCATTTTTCTTGTTCCGTGCAGCTGCAACACCATAAAATATTGCCATTTTCCTATCCCGTCCAGCTGCAACACCATAAAATTTTGTCTCTTTTCCCATTTTAGGCAGCTACTACTCCGCCAAATTCTTTGCTAAATTTAGCGCTCTTTTAGCTGTGACTCCGCCAAAATCTTCGCAAAGTGCTTCGCTAAATTTAGCAATCTTTGGGCTGCGAATCTACTAAATTCGCTGCTAAATTTAGCACTATTTGGGCTACGACTCCACCAAAATCTTCGCTAAAACCTTCACCAAATTCTCTGCTAAAAATAAGTTGTGACTCTGCCAAATTTCTACTAAATCCTCTGCTAAGGAGCTGCGACTCCGCCAAATTTTTTGCTAAATCCTCCGCTAAGCAGCTGTGACTCTGTCAATTTCTGTTAAACTCTCCATTTCTTCTGGCTGCAACTGTGCGAATGGTAAAATGAAGGTACAAGTGAATGAGTTCTTCGAGTTGGATACTACACAGGTATTGGGTTGCATGAGGACATGCAACAAGTTCAGTTTGGCGGAGATGTTGGGCCCTAGAATTGTCCATTTTTTCATCACTTTTTGATATATATTTCATCCATTTTCTTTCCATTATTGCCCATTTATCATTCCATTTTCCATCCATTTGTTGTAACTGTGCATAAAACAGCATACTACTTTCATTGATGTTTTAAATGGTTAATAATGATTATTTTCCTTTATCTTTGATGAATTGAAGACTATTATGCATAATTTTACTAATAATGGGTTGTGGAGTGATTTTTCACATACAGGACGCTCACAGCTAGCTGTTACAGCCTTCACCGAAAATGCATACCACATAAGAACACCTTGATTTGAATCTCGATTTGCGGGCATGTAGAAATGAATCTCAAAAATCCAAGACATGGGTTTTGTGCATAACAGCCTCATTTATCTAACTTTCAAGGAAATTTCCAAACAAATCCACTATTTGTGATATACAGGTGGTTCTTTGAGAGGGTATTTTCCAGATTCACTGTTGCGGCCGGTTCCAAAGTTGTTAGTAGTTACGGCTGTGTTTCAGCTGTTACAGATCACAAGTTGGGGGTTCAATTCCTCATTTCCATGAGATCATTTTATGTATAAATATATAATCAATCTCATTGAGAGGGGAGAAGAGAAATCAATGTTATGATGTAGGATTTGATCCAGATCTATTGTAATCATTCCATTATGATAATACATGCTTACCGTTTCTTAATTCTGGAGTTGTAGACTTTCATTGTGGAGATCCATCTCTGCTCAGTTGAGGAAGGGCCCTCTTCCCTGAGTAGATGCTAGTAGTGTTGATTTTAGGTGTGTTATTGTTTAGATTTTCTTATTATTATGCTTTCATTCATTAAATTTATCATGGTTGTATGCTTTCATTCATTAGATTTGTCGTAGCCATTGTGTTGTTAATTCATTTGATAGATCATTGGCCAACACAACGCTTCTTTTAGATGTATGCAATTAGATCTTGTTTCATAAGAATTGATTTTGTTGAAGTGTGATTAGATTTACACTTTGGATTTATGAATAGGTTTTAGGTTTAATTTCTTTTCAAGAAGTTGTGACCTAGTTTACAAACATTTTTTATTTCATACCAATAGATAACAGTGTGAGGTAGAAATTGTGCTTGCATAGATCTTGCATGATAGCTTTGAAATAAAAGACTTCATCGTGTTGATAATTTATGTTTATCACTCTGCATGTTAATTTTTTATTAACTGACATATGGTGGGCCCAACAAGCATAAGGCTATCTGTAAAGAAAGCTATATATATATATGATACACAAGAAAATAAAACTAACTCTTCAAATATTTTTAAAATTATAGTTGAATAGATCATCATTTTGGATTTGCAGATATATGGTTCCAGCAGATTTTACAATGGGACAGCCTATACATATGATACGCAAGAGAATAAATTTAGGTGCATAGAAAGCAATGTTTATTTTTGTGAACAATGTGCTTCCACCTAATGGTAAGTTAAAACTTATCAATTTTAATTTGATATTCAACTTTGCAGCTAATATTGTTTGGCAGTTTCTTTTTCAATACTTAACTCCACTATATTTCAATAATGATGGCATATACATGAATATGCATATCTCCGCCATATTTCAATAATAATGACATGGTGATCGAGTATTGATGTTTGTTGTTTGTGGAAATTCACAAATCTCTAAAATGAATTGCAATCCAAATAGCTATCTGTTCAATGTTATGTTCTAATCACAGTCTATGTAAATCTTTATCCTTTCAATCAATTTAAGGATTTTTGTGTGAATTAAGGTGGTTATTAACATAATTTAGAGTTGTCCTCTTAAGAGTTTTTAAGGTTTTTTTAGAGTTGATATTTTGATCGAAGTATTGATTTTTCATTGATTATAAGAGTTTCCCAATTAATTCCTAGAACTTGCGCTTCTCTCTTAGCTAGGCAT
>LPNX010292524.1:238469-312896 GCA_001517045.1 Pseudotsuga menziesii | reverse complement strand
TTTCTCGAAAGCTCTTTTTATGTCTTTTAGCTTATACCCATTCTCCTACAATACCCTTGAGAGATGTGCTAACTCCTCCTTGAGATGCTCTGTGTCCGAAATTCTTATTGCTCTTGTGGCAAGAGTGTTAAGGATGCCAACCTTTTGTGATGGGTGATGATGAGATTCAGCGTGCAAATACCTATCAGTATGGGTTTTCTTGCGAAGCACTTGGTGTGAAAGAGAGCCATCTGTCTTTTTTGTGAGCAAGACATTAAGGAAGGGAAGGCTATTGTTTTCTTGAATCTCCATGGTGAACTTTATGTGATCTGACTGATTATTTAGGTGTGTCAGGAACATGTCTAGACTTTCTCTTCCATGTTTCAGGAACATATCTAGACTTTCTCTTCCATGTTAGGAACTTTGTTGAGAAATACATCGTTATCATCATCGTCGTCGTCGTCGTCGTCGTCGTCGTCTTCATCGTCGTCATCGTCATCGTCATCGTCATCATCTTCATCATTTCATATGACATCAACATTGTGATCACCATCATCGTCATCATCACCATCATCATCAGCATCATCATCATCGTCGTCATCATCATCATCATCATCATCTTCATCATTTCATATCACATCAACACCGTGATCACCATATTCATCACCATCATTGTTGTCGTCGTCGTCGTCGTCACAACAAAAAATCATCATAATCATCGTCGACATCATCATATTCATCATTTCATAGAACATCAACATCGTGGTCACCATCTTCATCATCGCCGTCGTCGTCGTGGTCATCAAACACGATTGACACTAACAATTCGAGTAGCAAAAACCATACCTATAGATTAATTAATGTGCTACATGGGGACAACGTTGAAATTTTTATATATGTGTCAACTTGGTCTGAAATTTGGCATGGTCATGATCATGACTAACATCATCATAATCATCGTCGTCATCATCATCATCATCATCATCATTGTCAACATCATCATCATCATTGGCATCATAATCATCATCGTCATCGTCATAACTAACATCATCATCATCGTCGTCATAATCATCATCACAGTCATCATCAACTTCATCGTCATCGTCAAACATGAGTGACACTAGCAATTCGAGCAACAAAAACCATACATATAGATTAATTAATGTGCTACATGGGGCCAATGTTAAAAAAATTTATATATGTGTTGGCTTGATCTGAAATTTGGCATTGTTATACTAGATGCATGCATTAACATTGTGGGAGGGTTTCTAGACTCAAACATCATCATTGTCATCATCATAATCTTCATAATTTCATATGACATCAGCATCGTGATCACCATATTCAGCATCATCATCATCGTCGTCAAACATGACTCACACTAACAATTCGAGTAGCAAAAACTATGATTATAGATTAATTAATGTGCTACGTGAGGCCAATGTTGAAATTTTTTATATATGTGTCAGCTTGGTATAAAATTTGGCATGGTCATGATCATGACTAACATCATCATAATCATCGTCCTCATCATTTTCATCATCATCATCATCGTCATTGTCGTGATCATCATATTCATCATTTCAGATGACATCAACATCATGATCACCACCTTCATCGTCATCATCATCGCCATCATCGTCATCATCATCGTCATTGTCTTCATCATCATCGTCGTCGTCATCATCATCATCATAATAATCATTGTCAACTTCATCGTCAAACATGACTGACACTAACAATTCGAGCAACAAAAACTATACCTATAGATTAATTAATGATCTACGTGGGGCACTTCCATTGGCACTAGGTTTATGAAAAAGTCCAGGTATCTCTTTGGTGGCAGCCAAGGTATTTCATCAAGAAAAAATATCTCTAAAATTTGTTAAAATGAGAAAGTCTTATATTTTCTATTTTGTTTCTTTTGTTGGAATTATTGTTTATACTAAGAGGGGGTGAATCAGTATAAATCACGGATTAAACAATTTTTCTCTTCAAATTTATTTCAATCAACCAATAAGACACTAGTGCACATATATATATATATATATATATATATATATATATATATATAATTATGATTACAATTGCAGACACCAATTTCCAAGTGTGAGCACCGACTCACTTACGAACCAACCTGATAATTATGCAAGCACCAACTTGTAGTTTACAACCACCAACCTGTAAGAACTTATATCCATTGTGTTAGCACCAACTTGTGGAAATAGGCACCAACCTGAATGGGATACAATTTCAATTGTGCAAGCACCAACCTGACTGTGAGCACCAACTCACTGGTTTTACTCGCACCAACTGGAAGAAAGTTGTAACTCCCTCTTCTTGCCCCGTCCAACCACCCTGAAATAAAGTTTTGTTTACTTTCTATAATCTGTGTCCTTTTGGACTATAGTGTTCAATTTTTTGATTTGGGACTTCTTTGATCACCCTCCATGATCCTTCTAATCTGCATTTTCTATTTTGTATGAGTATTTTGTACTTTTGAATATATGTGTCTTATGCACCTTCAAATATCTACGTCTTATTCACCTTCAAATATTTGTGTCTTATGCACCTTCCACAATCTGTAACTTACATTGATATGTGTCTTTTGTTCTTCGTTAGAGGAAATTTAGGGTCAAAATTGGGCCTTATAAGAAAATGAGCCATCATAAAAGAAAACGATCCAAACATAATTTCTTGATGAGTTGGAATTCAAGAAACAATAGAATTTCAATAAAATGAGACAACCATAATGGTTGACTTGACATATTTTCATAAAAAACTATTTTTTTTCATATTTTCAACTTATCTCTCTGTGTTTTTACTCAAATTTTGAGCAGGAGCACTTGTTGGATGTGGAATTAAAATCCACGTCGAACTAGTACCCACACTACATACTTTTGATAGATCATGCTACCCAAAACACAAGAAATACCTTAAAAATGTGTTGATGGTCACGTTTTTCAGGTATTTATTGTTTTTGAGGTAGTGGGGTTTGTCAAAAGTATGCACTATGGGTACTCATTGGCTAGAGAATTTAATTTTGCATCCAATGAGTGTTCTCACTCTAAATTTGTAAAAAACACAGGGAGATATGTTGAAATTACGAACAAAAAAGTACTTTTTTTCTTTCTTCCTCCAAAATTAATAAATATTATTTTATTATTTTAACTATTATTTTGTTATTTTCCTTAGGAGGCCCATTTTATACCTCAAATTCCCTCTAATTTCTATTTTATGTGTCTTTTGATAATTCAACAATTTACAACTATCTTTTGTATCTATATGTGATATTCTATGATTTGCATCTTAATCCACATCTTCTGCAGTTATTTGTGATCTTCTTTGATTTGCATCTTCTATAGTTACCAGTGATCTTCTTTCATCTGCATCTTCTATAACTTTATGCAACAAAAAATCACAATATATGCAAAATAGAATAAAATTTTCTCAAACCTTTTATGATATGTGATGTCAATAGTGTCATGCTTCCTTTTATGCTTTCATCACAAAACTCAGTGCTAAGCACTCTCTTTATCTGCATAGGTTTTGTTGATCTCCTTCAATGCTTTCTACGCATTCGGATCCTTTATGTATATCTTCTTTCCGGTTCAATGAGCCATTCATCCCCAAAAATATGAAGCTTGTGCACTCAGAAACTCATATCAGATTCATCTTCAAACTTGCTTTATCACAAACACTTCATGTATATTTATACTACTCTTGCTCAAAGAGTGTGTCCACACATTGGGGTTCCTTAGAATTGATGACGCATATACTTCCTTACTTCTTGGTTAATCTAACCACTTCGTTCTATCTCTCATTGGTGTCTATATTCTCATTATTTAACACATGAAGTTTTCCACATCCCATTCCAACACCTGATGGTATTTGCACATATGTGTTTTTACTTTAGTGGACTCTTGTGTATATGTGTCCCATTTCTTAGTAGGATTTGCACACTTTGGAATTACTTCATGTGTGATCTTGTTCCCTTGAAGTATCATCACTTGTGGGTATTGCACACTTCTGAGATTAGCATACTTATTCAACTACATCTTATTCCTTCACCTTTTGCATACTTTTGAACCTTTGTCCAGCCAACTCTTTTGACTTTTACCTTGAAGAACAATGATTGGGTTCACTTGGGATTTTCCTATATACCTTAAGTACCACTTCATTTTGGATGTGTTTCTTATGTATTTCTTCAAATTGGCATTCATATACTTCTTAAAAACAAGATTTCATATATTATACTTCTCCAAACTGAAAGAGAATCTTCATGTCATAAATGCGCTATTTATCATGTTTATGAAAGAGTGAACATGCATCTCCTTAACATATCCATTAAGCTTATTTTCCTTATGCTTCATATTTGTTCATTTGACATCCATCCAATGTTTTTTCTTTCATGTGTCCCTTTTTGACATTGACATCAATGACGATACCAAGGTTCAACAATCTCCCCCTTTGGCATTGATGTCAACACCTCATGAAGTTGTTCATGTCAATACTTATGAAGTGTATGTTTCATCTGTTTTCGTTATAGTACTCCCCATATGTTCTTTCCAATTTGATTTATTTATCATATGCACAATCTATTGTCAGTGTACTATCTTATATTACTACACGAATTCCTTCATTTGATACATGCCTTCTTATCCTTCTCTTTTTTCACTACACAAGTCACTTCTATTCTTTTGTTTTTCATTTTTGTGTTTATCACATTCTTCATGATCTTTCACCCCCTTTTAAATCAATGGAAAAGAGATTCCTTCAATGTGCAGTTCAGATTCTCTTATGTATTTGGTTTTGCATTGGACTTCCATACATCTACTTGCTTCATACACTCCTCTTATTTTCATGCTTTTATTATCTTCCTTTTGTCGGATTGGTTTCATAGAGCTTGGCCATACTGCACTTTCTTATTCAATATTTTCCTTGTAGTTTCTTCATTTATCTTAATCTCTTATTCATGGCATACTCACATTTCTTCAATTCTATGAAATTTTTCAATGCCATTTGCTTACTGTATTTATTTTCCACTACAAGGTTCCATTGGTTTCTGGTTCGCATTGTCTTCCAAAACAATTTTTAGCATTTCAACCTTTCCTTTTAATTACATTTACTATGTTGTGGTCAATATTCATTGCATTTTCTAACTTTCCATATATTTCCACGATGTCCAAGGATTTATTCTTAACTTCACACGTACGTATATCCATCAATCCACATGGAAACAAGGTGATCTGACTAACAACTTGTGTCACAACCTTTGATGCATTATTTTTGTACATGAGTCTTTTGGGTAACATCCTTTCATTCATACGGAGCAATGAATTGTATTTCTACTTTTTTTCATCTTTCGTAAATTCATTCACTCATGTAATAACTCTTTGTGTCTCCATAAACATCTTCAAATAATGTGGATATGAATATCATTAATCTTCAATGTCTCTTCAATTTATTTTCGCGCATGTGAAAAACCACCTTTTGATTCTATAAATGGACTACATATTTCCCTGCTTGTTACCCTAGTTTGTTTCTTGACAAGCTTGTCCTTATNCAACGAGCTCTCCCAATCGAAATTTGAGTAAAAACACAGGGAGATATGTCGAAAATACGAACACAAAAAGTAGTTTTTTTCTTTCTTCCTCCAAAATTAACTAATATTATTTTATTATTTTAACCGTTATTTTATTATTTTAACTATTATTTTATTATTTGTTCCACATCCTTTTATTTTCTCTTTATCATTATGTCTTCCTACTCTCAGAGATTCACTAACTTGATTAACAGTATTCACTCAACCATTCAACCGCAGCAAGAGAAATTTGGAACTCATAGTGTACATGAGACTTTGGCATTCTCATATGAAAGAGTCTAAGTTCATGCATTGGTACAATAAATCATGGGTCAATCCGGACACTATTGAATCACTGTGCAATCTAACTAAGAGAGTCGATTTCCTAGAGCGATAACAGCAACAGAACCTTGACCTCATGAACCTGATTCATGCTAAATAATCTACTGATAATGCATCAAACTCTATACTATAGGTTTGTCCTTTGTTGCATCTCACCAAGTTCATCAAGTCAACTTTGGTGGATCTATAGCTTTGACTTTCACAGCATCCTACCAATTATGATGCGGAGTTGGATCTTGAACTATGGCTTTGAATAAATTTCATTCTTCAATTTTGTCCAATTCGGCTCATATCTTCGTCGATGTACTTCGATCTATTGTTGGGATTCTACATGCTACCTTTTGTACTCCAACTCTATTATATGCGACAAAGGTCTCATGTAATTTTGTAAATACTAATTTTGAATATAATAAAAACTTCATTTATGTATCTGCACGAGCTTTATGTGTGTTTAGTCAAAACATTTATTTGTACTTTCACTTTCAATTGTTTCATGTCTAAGCCTGATAATTCAACACATTCTTGCATATAATTAAATAAATATACATGTTCTTTGTAACATTACATTAGTGGAACAACTGGCTTCAAATATATTCTAAGTGAAAAACTTTACTAACATACTCCTTGAATTCCTAATGAATATTGTGTTGAATTCAACGATCTTAATCAATATTTTGGAGATTAACAAGATGGGCAGCAATTAGTTGTTGCATGAGACATTATTGGGTTTTTTGCTTATTGAGGAGTTTTCCTTACCCATGTCTTCATGTGCGCACTTCTACTTTGATATTGTGGCTTCTTTCTTTCCTTCCTAGTTTGTACATAGTTGATGCTACCATGTGAGATGCTTCTTTTTGTACTGGTTGCAGCCTTTCAACAGTGTTGAACCTTGTGTCCAAAGTTGGCATAATTTTTGCATCTCATTTGTGACAATATTTTGCAGTGTGTCCAAGGAGGTTTCACCTAAAACACTTCAGCATATTGACTCTTCTTTTATTTTTGTATCAAGAGGAATAACTATCATACATGTCGAAAGTTAATCTTTATACTTTATCTATTTTGCATTCGTCATGCCTGCACTATCACAAATATGTTCTTCTTTCTAATTGAATCCAATTCCTATTTTCTCTACCAGAGATCTCTAGTTTCTTAATATCTCTTTTAAGACTGAGGTATTGTTTTGGAACTTAGATTTTGTTTCTACGTCAAGATAAACTTTGTAATCATTCGTATTTGTGCAAATTGATTTGTTATCCATGGACTTTCTTTTCTTACACATAGATTGATTTGTATATATAAATGCATCCACTTCACCTATTAGGTTTGATATCTCCATGTCTTTCTACATGAGACTTTATGTTAACATATTATTCTTTCTATATTTTTCTTCTAATAATTATTCGAGCACAGAGTTATTTTCATCCAATTGTGCTACTTCCATTTATGTGCAGTTCAATTGTTTCTCAATTTTCTCTTTCTTTTGGTTCATCAGTTTTTTCAAAGCCTTTCCTTCCTTGTTCTATTCTTCAATTTTTGTTAGGTTTTCCTTCAGTAATTTGTTCTTCTTTCTATACCTTTTTAGTTCTTTCATATCACTCACCAATTCGCCTTCCCAAACAACTTCTGAAATTTCTTCTATATTGCTACCATTATCAAGAAGACTTCCTAGCCCACTTTCTGTAGTGGATTTCGAAGGTGAAGTAAAGACTCCCTTGAAAAAATACTTATCCAATCCTTCTTATTGACCTTCATGCATACCTTTTTTCATTAATGAATACAAATTTTCTTTTGGATCTTCATCCTCTAGTATTGTCGTAAAAAAAACTAACCTAGTACTATCATACTCATCACCTTTATCATATGATATTTCTTCTTCCTTGGTGCACAATCTCTTTACTTTTGCTGAAATTTCTTTTTATTTTCAGACTTTTCATATTTGTTTGTCTTTATGTGGTATTTGTAGTCAACATCCTCCTCACTTCCACTATCTATTTTTTCCTTGTAGGGGAATTTAGAAACAAAGTGTCATATTCTACCACACTTAAAACATTTGAAAGGAAACTTACCTTTGTACTTGCCATGTCCTCTTTTTAACTTATTTATGAAATTTGCTTCTTCTTCGTCCGATTCTTCAAATATACTTTTATTGTGATCATGTTCACTTCTCTTGTCATTCTTGGTGACCTTGAACATTGCTTCCTTCCTGGAATATTTTTCCATTTCAATTCTCATCTCATAGGTTGTAAGAATCTCATGTAGCTCATATTTGATCAAATCATCTATATTGGATTGGTCTTCTAGAACTAATACTTTGGGATTAAATAATGGTAGAATCACTATGAGTATCTTCTAGACTACGACTCCTTCATCAAGATCTACTTTAGGGCCCTTGATAGTGTTAAAAAATTCATCAACCTAAAGAATGTATGATTCTATGTTTTAATATTATTTCATCCTCATGTTTTCAAATTTCCATGAAAATGTCTATAACTTTTCCTTTTGACTTTTTCATCCCCTTAATAGATGTGTTGAATTTTATTCGACGTCTCTTTTGTTGGTGCACACTGCATAACCTTGGTGAACATTCAATCTTCCAGTCCGCACAACATTGCATTTATGGCATTTGCATTGTGTTCATGTTGTCTCATAATCATTGGGTCAGTTGGTGTTTTTTTGGGGCCATGGTATCCATTTTCTACTAACTCCCAGTTACCCACTCCAAGTGATTGTAAATATACTCCCATCCTTAATTTCCAGAAGATGTAATTTGTCCCATCAAATATCGGTGCTCTATTGGTGGATAGGCCTTCCTTCCTTTCCATGTCTATGTTAAGATCTATTTATTAGCTATTAAACTATTACTAAAGAGCCCTACTCTGATATCAATCATTGGAATTATTGTTTATACTAAGAACTCGAGGGGTGAATCAATATAAACATAGATTAAACAAATTTTCTCTTAAAATTTATTTCAATTCAATTTCAATCAACTAATAAGAAACCAATGCACAAATATCTAAGAAGTATATATATATAATTCTGACTACAATTGGAGACACCAATATTCGAGTGTGAGCACCGACTCACTCAAGCACCAACCTGACAAGTATGAAAGCACCAACTTGTAGTTTACAACAACCAACCTGTAAGAACTTATATCCACTATGCAAGCACTGACTTGCATAAATAGGCATCGACAAGCACCAACTTGTTGTTTTCAAGCACCAACCTGATTATGATCACTGACTCACTGGTTTTACCAACACCGAATGGAAGGAAGTTGCAACTCCCTCTCCTTGCCCTGTCCAACTGCCCTGAAATGAAGTTATGTTTAGTTTATGTGATATGCTTTCTTTCGACATGCAATGTTCAATATCTAGGATTTGCAAGTTCTTTTATCACCCTTTGTAATCCTTCTGATATACGTCTTCTATTCTATCTAAGTCTCTTGTACTTTCCAATATTTCTGCCTTATGCACCTTCAACAATTTGCAACTTACATCAATTTGTGTCTTCTTTTCTTTCTACATTCTGCGTATTTTGCTCATTCAACAATCCACAACTGTCTTCTGTGGCCATCTATGATCTTCTCTTATTTGCGCCTTGATCTACATATTCTACAATTATTTGTGATCATCTCTTATTTGCGTATTTTGCAGTTACCAGTGATCTTCTTGGATCTGCGTCTTCTACAACTTTCAGCAACACAAATTTCACAATCTTTGCAAAAGACAATAGAAATTTTCTCCAACCTTTTGTGATCTATGATTTCAACAGAGTTATATTTCTTTTGATTCTTCCGTCGCAAATCTCAGTGTTTAGCACTCTCCTTATTTGCGCAAATTTTGTTGATCTCCTTCAATGCTTTATGTGTTAGAGTTTGCACTTTAATTCAATTATGTTGTATATTTAAACTAAATTATAGACAAGCACTACAATGCACACAAACACAAATACTTTCCTTGGGGAAACCATAAAGGACAAAACCCCGCGAACTTCTTCAGAATAGTTCTATCACTAAGTGCAATGTCAAATAAAAGATAGAATACCTAGAGAAAGATATATTCATCATCTTCTTATTCTTCTCACACTGGCGCACTTATCTCTCTCTCTATTTATAGAACTCAAGAGTGAGTGTGTGTACAAATGAGGGAGGTTGCCTCCCTATTTATATTCTTCAAGTGACTTACCTAAAACTCAAGTGGGGATGACCTCCTAACCTGATAGGGTCGACTTGTCTCTTGGGAGACTCAAAAATACAATTTACAATATTTCTTCTAGGGACTATTTCCTCGACTTACAATGGAGGTTTTACCTCGATATTATGACATGACAAAATACATTAATGACATCCTCAAATGGAGTAAAAACATCTCCGATGGAGGTACAATAAAATACAATAATAATATACAGTAGAATACTTTCTGAAGTTACATTTTCAACAACACTCCCTCTTAACTAGGAAGGTATTCTCTTGACTCGGTCATCTTCACAACTGAACACCATCTCTGTACATCATCACTGGATCATTGTTACATCATATCTGGATCATCATTGTTGTTCCATCAATTCTCATTTTGTCGACCATTGACTAGTGACATCTTTCGAAGTTATCTATCCTCATAAGTTTCTACATAGCCATCCATGTTTCATGTTGGATGTAGGCCTATCTCACATCTAGGTCCTCATCATTTCCATGAGCAATCCATCATGTAGGTACAGCCTAGGACCACACATTACATTGAAACAAAAATCACCTATGTCTCCTACCGTCATCTCATCATCACACACGGAGAGCATCCTAGATGCACACATCATGTCCAACAAACCACCTGCATCTCCCACCCAGTGAGTACATCCTAGGATCACCCTAAGTGCATTATGTATCTCCATGATTAGCCTACATCTACTAGCATGGAAACACAGTCAAGAGCACCCCAGGTTCATTACGTCCCAAGGACCACCTGTGTCTTCCACCATGTAAGAAATAGCCTAGGCGCACACAAAGAGCCTTTGTGATCAGTGGGACTCTCATCATCTCCAGGATGGAAGTAAAACTAGGAGCACCCTAGGTGAATTATGTCCCAGGGATAACCTGCATCTTCCACCATGCGAGAACCATCCCTAGTGCATCTACGTCTTTCAGTCTCATCACTCCCTCTTTCTAGGGACCTCAATCTGGATGACACCAAGCCTCTCTATGAAGTATTCAAACTTCACTCTGGCTAACGGCTTGGTCAACACATTGGCTATTTGCTCATCTATCACCACATATTAGAGCTTCATTTCTCCTATCTGTACCATATCTCATATATATTGATACTTGATCTCAATATTCTTTGACTTTCCATGGAACATTGGGTTCTCCAACAACTTCACGCAACTCTGGTTGTATCAAAGGGTACAAGTTTCTTATAACTAAAGATCAACTAAATATGATTGTAGCTTTTGATGCCATACTGCCTCACAAATACTCGAACAGGATGGAACATACTCTGCTTCAGCTATACTCAGAACCACACATGACTACTTCCTGCTCAACCAGGATATCGTATCGTATCCCAAATTGAAGTAGCATCCTGAAGTTCTCTTCCTATCTATGTTGCTTCCCAATCCGAATCAACATAACCATGCAATTTAATATTCTAATTTGCTTCATACTTGATTCCATACCCAACTGTACCCCTTAGGTACCTCAATACATGCTTTACAACAATCAAGTGAACATGTCTTAGATTCGTCTGGCTCAGGTCGTTCACAACAAAGCATACGTCTAGCCTCATGTTCCTTAGGTACATCTACGAACCATTCATCTGCTGATACACCATGGAATCAGCTATCTTTGATGAGGCATCACATAGTAGCTTCAAGTTTGATGCCATTGGTGTGGCCATTTCCTTGCACTCCATCATTTTGAACCTCTGCAAGACCTTGACCATACATTTTTCTTGGCTAAGGAAAGTCTCCTCTAGATTCTGTCACACTCAAGAAGAATGTCAAGATTCTCGAGCTCTAAGATATTCTATATTCACACCCTCTTAATCGTAGCACCATCCTCCCTCTACATTTTGTACTCTATGTATCGAAAGATTCTATACCAAAGTGACAGGTGGCCTCCTATGCTACTCATCTTCTATGTATCCATCTATGTCATCTCTCAAGGTCACTAGATACAAAGATCCTCCGTCTCAAAAAAAAAAAAAAAATCCTCTTGCACCCATCTATGATATTCTCATCCTCAATAGGATTATATATTCAACCTTGTAGTAGAGGTTTAGATATCCATCACTCTAAGTGATCCTCTAAATATATGTGTTGTCCCATGGGTGCCTTTTGAGCCTGTACAAATCCTTCTATGCACATGTGGTTCTCTGCTTGATATGCACTTCTACATCACTGGAGAATTGTGTTTGGTCGATGGAGCACATCACGCCATAATATACTCCCTCTTCCTAAGAGAAACCACGAACCTTGTTGTGTGTTTCTTGATGCTTTCATTTGTTGCATGCTTGATTTTGTAGATCCACATGGAATACACTACGAAGTTTCCTTCAGGTCTCTAAACCGCATCACGTACATCATTCTCCATGATCAATTGGTACTCTTTGTGTTAGGATTATATAATCCTCCCTTGTCCATACATAGTCTATTTGATCATCTTGTATAGCATAGGGAGACATTATTGTTGTACTGGAGTATGGGGAACACATATAGAGGTTAAGTGCCACTTATTTCATGTTCATGCATGAGTTTAGGTGCCTCTGATACCATTCCCTACATTATAAGAGCCACTATGATTGCCACCAGCATCCTCCATTAGTTGGTTGTGGTAGGTAATCAGTTATGTTGAGTCAACCTTTAGTTACATTCAGTTAGATCACTCTCCATTATTCTAGAGCCAATTTTGCATGGATGCATGGGGAAGTGGCAAATTTTTCCACCTACCTAATCAATTTAACTGGTTTAACTAGTTTAACTTATTGTCGAACCAATTTCTGCATCATGAGTTAGACTAGTTTCTCCCATGCAGCAATTTATACACTCCTAGTTAGCAAGTCAGTCAAGTTTAGTTGGTAGATTCGAATATTATCCACATGATTAAAATTCTCCTTATTGTAACACTGTTGTATATTGATGGAATGAATGAATATCAATCTTGTAATTAACTGATCAATTCTTATCAAATTTTTCTTGTTCATTATACATTGTTCTTGATATTCCACTGCACAATTCTACCTTTCAATTGCTCTCATTTTCCTGTAGATCAATGGTTCAATAATTTAACATGGTATCAGAGCCTTGTTTAGGCTAGCAACAAGTATTGTCTGATCTCCATTGTTCACCAGAAGCAGTTGAGTTTCCACATAAATATTGGTATGATAGCCTTGCTCCCTATGAATTATGTTCAGAGAATTCTATCTAAGTGTGACGGACTCTAAGAAAGTGTACATGTCAAGGTGGAAAGGCTTGAAACTGACATGATTGCGAATTGATTTTGGTTTTGAAATGTAATTTGCAGGTACCTACGTAGCTTCTTAAGGAATTGATTGTTTCAGTATACAGATAGATGGATTCTTTAGATCTCATACCTCGAATCCTTACACCCTTCAACTATTCTTATTAGAGGGCAGATATGCAAGTAGCCTTGTGCAAGCTTGGCCTGTATAGGATGACTATGGGCAGAGAATCTAATCCCTGACAGTATGTTGAGAATAACAAAATTTTGAATCAGCTTAATGAGGCCTTCGAATTCATGTGTAGTCACATATCCTAGGATCATTTGTTCCACCTTAAGGGACTTGGGACTCCAAATGAATATTTGGAAAACAAGATGAGCTTCGAGGGCACATATTGGAGAATGAGCTCATAGCTTTACAACCCAGCAATTTCAAATCTATTCAGAAATTCTTCACAAAGTATAAGTCACTAGTACTGCAATGCAAACAATGTGGATTAGAGAGGAAAGATGAGCAGCTTGTGTTTTCTGTAATTAATAATCTTGGCTCTGAGTACTCAATATTTGTCTCTACATTCCATTCCGAAAGAGATTCTATCCCCAATTGGAAGATGCCTTCTCTAGATGCTTTTGTTGAGTCCTTAATACAAGAGCAAGATAAATTGGTTCAAATGGGAGTGATTCAAACCTCCAAGAATCAATCACTCTTGATGTTAGACTCAAACAATGCACAAGACAGAGGGAAGCACAAAGGGAAGGATCCCAAAGCCACTAATTCAAAGCCAAAAAAAAATCATAGATATTCTGAAGGAGCCTCAATTTCCAAGAAAAATAAGAAATTCAAGAAGACTAGATGTCCATACTGTATGAGATGATTTCATCTAGAGAGCCAGTGCATGAAGAATAAAATCGACCAGTTGTCAACACTCCTTGAACAGAACAATATCGCCCTCCCACAAGGAGAAAAGAATTATGATGTTGGACAACCGACAGAATATCATGAGAGATGTCATTCCTTGAAGGCGGGCCTTACTCAGTCAAAAGGTTACTTGATTGATTCTGGAGCATCCAACCACATGGTTTCCTCCAAGGAATCCTTCTCCACTCTCACTCTATCAGGAGGACCTAACATCCACATGGAAGATGACTCCCAATCCCTAACTGCTGGGAGAGGTTCTATTAAAATCCAACATGGTGAGTTCAGTAATGTTCTTTATGTGCCCTCTCTTGCAGTAAATATGTTGTCTGTTTATTAGATGACCCATACAGGCTCTCCCAAGAGAGTTACATTCGAATCTGACTCAGTTGAAATCACAGAAAAATCTACTGGAAATATCATAGCGAAAGGGTTTGCTAACCATGCCTCAAAGGCATATGAGTTCTCTCATTTTTTCCTTGTTTCACACCCAACAAATGTATTGACTCATGCCAACAACAAAAGCAAGCTATGGCATGAAATATTTGGGCATATCAATTTAAAATATCTCCAGCAACTCCATAATGACAAAATGGTTGAAGGATTGCCTCTCATCCAAACATCAGATTGAGTATGTCCTGGTTTCTTGGTAAGTAAGCATCCAAAGAAGAGGTATCAATTTGGGAAGGAAACTAAAGTTTCCTCTACACTTGATCTAATGCACAGTGATGTTTCAGGACCAATTACTACAACATCCATTAATGGTTCCAGTTATCTCCTTACTTTTATTGATGATTATTCAAGGTTCTACTGGGTATATTTCATGAAACATAAATAAGAAGTATTCAAAAATTTTAAAGTTTTTAAAGCTTTGATTGAGAATAGTTTCGGGAAAAATATCAAGTCCATTAGATCATATAATGGATGTAAAATATATTTTCAGAATTATTGTGAATCAAAGGGGATTTGAATGGAACACTTAGTTCCATACACACCACAGCAGAATGGTGTGGCTGAGAGGAAAAATAGATCATTGAAGGAGATGCAAGCCTGTCTTCTCGAATCCAAGAATATTCGTCCTTCTATATTGGATGAAGTTGTAAACTGTGCTTCATACATACATAATAGAGTGCCTCATAAATCAGTGGTTGGGGCCACTCCTTTCGAAGCACTGCATGACCATAAGCCTAATGTCTCTCACTTGAGATTTTTTGGTTCCAAAGCTTTGGCCAAAATACCCATGGATAAGAGAAAGGCCTTCCAAGCCCAAAGTAGTGAATGCATACTGCTAGGATATGCTAAGGATGAAAAATCATATAAGTTGATGGAACTTGCAACTAGAAAATGCTTCATAGAGCAAAGTGTTCAGTTTGAAGAAGATCAGTTGCTTGATCTACCACCATCTGAAGCACAAGAAAGTATAAACACTCTTCCATTTCCTTTTGATGATGATATTTTGTCACATGTTTTAGATTCAGATGAAGGGGAACAATAATAACATGATCTTGATATTGAGGTTGTACCTCATGAGAATCTATATCCAGATCCAACTCCCATCCCAAATCAGTGGCCTAAGCATAAATGGGCCCAAAATCTCATTGAAGCAATTGTGGATGGTGTTGGGAATCTAGAAGACATAAGGAGGAACAAGGTCCCAATATCAGAATGAGCATGTTGCACTCTCCCACACAAATTTTCTATCTATAGAGTGGTGCAAAAAACTTCCAGGAAATTGCTATTTGATGATAGCGAATGATCAACCATTTGGAGCATAGAAGAACAAAATTGACCATTCCATTCCTCCTCCAGAAAGAAGAAACACATACAACATCCATCAGATCAGAACCACATTGAGAGGTTCACATGCACAACTTTAGGATGTTGCTACACAGAAGAACCATGTTGTTGCATAGTGCTACAAATTGTAGCAAAATTTTTGCAAGTTATTACACAAAGAGGAATATTTTTCTCCTAAGTATAGCTTGTTTTTCCTGTCCACTGCTTATTTTTAGGGGGGGGTTCCCATGAGGTTTCCCCCATTTTTCTTAGTTTATTAAGCAGATTTATTTTTCATTATATTATATGGATGACTTTTGTCCTAGTGTCCAGGGCCCAAAGTTTTCCAAGTCAATATTAAGGGGGCGTGTTAGGATTATATAATCCTCCCTTGTCCATATATAGTCCATTCGATCATCTTGTCTAACATAGGGATACATTATTGTTGTACTGAAGTATGGGGAACACATATAGAGGTTAACTACCACTTACTGCATGTTCATGCATGAGTTTAGGTGACTCTAAGACCATTCCCTACATTATAGGAGCCACTCTAAGTGCCACCAGTAGCTTCCATCAGTTGGTTGTGGTAGGTAGTTAGCTATGCTGAGTCAACCTTCAGTTACATTCAGATAGATCACTCTCAGTTAGTCTAGCGCTAGTTTTTCATGGTTCCATGGGGAAGTGGTGCCTTTTTCCACCTACCTCATCATTTTAACTAGTTTAACTGATTGTCGAAGTGATTTAGACATCAGGAGTTAGACTATTAGCTCCCATGTAGTAATTTATACACTCCTAGTTCGTCATACAGTTAGGTTTAGTTGGTAGATTCTAATCTTATCCACATTATTCAAATTCTCCTTATTGTAACATTATTGTATACTGGTGGAATGAATGAATATTAATCTTTTAATTAACTGATCAAGTCTTATCAAATTTGTCTCAAATTTGTCTTGTTCAATGTACATTGTTCTTGATATTCCACTTCACAATTCTACCTTTCAATTGCTCTCATTTGCTTGTAGATCAATGGTTCAATAATTTAACACTTTGATCATAGACTCCTTCCATTTATTCTTGGTCTCTACTTCAAATATGGAAGGATATGCATCAATTATGTCACACAACAGTGCCACATAACTGGAGTATGTCTAAGGCCTCTTACTTTCTTTGGAATTCTCGTCATACTTTTCTTCATCTTGGATGAACTCTGGTGCCCAAGATGGATTTCATCTCTTGAGATGGATCTACTGCTTTCTGTGGCTTGGTCATGTCATGATTCTTATATTCTTATTTAGCTCTTTCTTCTACCATGGTGTCTCAGGCCTTGGGAACTTCAAGTTCCTCTTAATGTACGTTGTTGGAGTGAATCTTCTAGATGAACCGCCATCACATGTTCTTTGGAACAAGTCTCATCCTTCTTTTCTTGTAGGTGATTGTACACGATATTTTCTACAATTCAAACTCAGTTGCATGATTAGAAACATTTCATAATTTCCAAACACATTAATAGTGACAAATTATAATGCATAAATACATATGTCACACAATCATAGAATCATTTTATCCAATACAACATTTATCCATATCCCGTATACATACTGTAACTTTATAGATTCCTTCCATCTCTACCAGGGCATTATTAAGAGTGTGCACTACTCCCAATATGTCAGCAAATAGGTTTCATTCTAGATAAGTAGCAATAAAATTTTGTGCAATGCCATAGCCTACTTACCCATCACATGCAAGTTAGTACTATATTGTTCATGAATGCAAACACTCTTACATGCATAATTCATTTTCTAAATCTAGGAATATAAATATATAAACAATATCATATGACAATTCAAATACTTAACTTTTTTTGTTTGGTGGACTCCCTCTTGATCCTTGTCTCCTTGCAGGTTTTGTGATGACATCATCACATAAAAAAGATGATGACATCATCACATTTTTCAGGTATTTCTTGTTTTTGGGGTAGCAGGTTCCATCAAAATTATGCAATGTGGGTACTCATCGGATGCGGAAATCAATTCCTCATCCAACAAGTGCTCCCACTCAAAATCTCATCATCACAAATTTTCAGGTATTTCTTGTTTTTGGGACAGTGGAGTCCGTCAAAAGTATGAAGTGTGGGTACTCGTTGGATGAAAAATTCAACTATGCATCCAATGAGTACTCCCACTCAAAATTTGAGTAAAACGACAGGGAGTATGTTGAAAATACGAACAACAAAAGTAGTTTTTTCTCTTTCCCTCAAAAATTCACAAATATTATTTTATTTTTTGAATTATTATTTTATTTTTTTCCTTAGGAGACCCATTTTAGACCTCAAATTTTCTCTAATGATTGATAAGGCTTCAGTTAAAGCCTTAGTTGTAATAAATCATGCATCAATTAATTAAAGAGATCCATGCAAAAGTTAAATATATTAAAGAAAGTATTTTGCATGGACGGGACTAAAGTTAAAAGTAGCATGACACTTAAGTTAGCCACCTAACTAATTAATCATCCATTCAATTAATGAGTGAGTTTAGTTCAAAGACAATTAACTTTAGTGAAATCTAACCTTGGAAGGTATGGTGCATGTCTTGTGCATGATGAAGAATTGAAGGCACCAACTTGACACTAGTGCTGGAAGGGCGCACTATTGTGCACTAGGAAGCATTCTCCATCACGCCCATTCTCTATTCTTTACATGGGAGGTTGTTTTGACTTGTTATTAAATTGTTGGGAACTTGGAAAGTTCATTACAATTTTTTTATGGATCTCTCTTGTCTATTGCTGAGTTGTTCTCTCTTATCGGGAAATTTGTTAATGTGTTGTAAGCCATTCTCTGCAAGTCTATCTATTATACTCAAAGAATTGTTGGGTTTTTCATCCTATGTATTTAGAGGGTTTTCCTAGGGTATATATTGTCTCATGTGGATGAATGGTTTGTGTGTTTTATTTTTTATGAGATTCATATGTTTAGTGATTGATTGATAAAAAGTTTAAAGTTCAAGTTTCTCCAATTTTTCTCAAACATTGACATGGTATCAAAGAATAGGGCGTGAAGGAGCTTAGTTTTGTGCAAAAAAAATAAATCCTATGTGATATTGAAGAGTTGAGAAAAATATTGGAGCCATGACATCGATCTCCATTCGACTGGAAGACCGCCTTGAAGGTACTTCCAGCTTTCAACAAATGGAAGGAAAGAGTGTTGAACATTATTGAGGAGCATGATCTAGATACATTCGTGACCTCAGTGGTAGAGAATCATACCACCAATGAAAGGTGAGTCAATTTAAATCCTACCACCAATGTATGGTGAGTCAAATTCAATAAGAATCAAGCAAAGGCTAAGCAAATTGTTTATGACTCGGTTAAGAACAATCTCATGTATGTGATCACTCCGTTGAAGACCGCAAAGGAGTGTTTTGAAACACTTACGAACCTGTGTAAGAAGAAGGTCTCGACTCAAAAGAGGGTTTTGAAGAACAAGCTGCGGAACCTAAAGATGGAGAAGGATGAGAATTTTGCATCATTCTTCACCAAGATTTCACAAGTGAAAGATCAACTTGCTAGCATCAATGTAGTAATGGATGAAGATGACCTTCTTCAAACAGCCTTTGATGGGCTCGCATCCTCATTATTAGCTTTTTAACGAGAAAAATACAATAAAATGCGAGAAATAAACATTACAAGCAACATACACATAGACACAACCATTTACCCTAGAAAATCCCATGTAGGGGAAAACCAGCACCAATGAAGATCTTCATTTCCCTATCCAAACCGGTCAATCGGACCAAGCAAGCTAGCCACTGCTCACCTCAAGGCCACTTTGCAATGGAGCCTCCTCAAACCCTATGAAGACTTCCTTTCATGCAATACCATGGAATACAAGAAACCATGTGCTAGACCTAACCACCTTTGACTCATACTCGATTCAAGGTTAACCCTAACACTCATTGGATACTTTCTTCGCTGTGGAAAATGACCGAGAACAACATCCCAAATTCGATAGGTTGTGGCATGATTGCATTCAAGAAGAGGAGTGCGTCCAGAGCAAGGTAGTGTGCACCAAAGAGGAGAATATTTCCCTCATGACAAGAATGAATAAAGGGAGGAATCCATTCACTCCTAAGAAGTTCTTTCATGCAAATAAGAAGGAGTCAAATAAATATTTTGACAAATCAACGCTTCGGTGTTATTATTGTTAAAAGAAGGGCCATTTTCCATGAGAATTCCATTCAAGGAAAAAGAGAGAAGGAAGGGTTCAAGCTTCTACCGTAGTAGAAGAATCCTCCTAGAAGAACCCAACCAAGGAGAAGGATATAAGGAGGGAGTATTACCCTGTCTCAGAACTATCCAGATCTATCATCACAAGTGAAAATGTTGGACACACCAGGAACACAAAGGGGGGGTGAATCTGTGTGTGCAGTTTTTAATACTTTTTCAACTTTAACAATCAACCACTTATTCAATATTATGCATTACCACATTATCATTATATCATCATCAGCATTGTTATCATCACATAGAAAGCATACCAACATAGTACACAAGATTTTTACGTGGAAACCCAAGTCCTGGGGGTAAAACCACAGAATCTTTTTTAAAAATAGTTTTCCATAAAAAACTGGAAGGAGGCAACAACCCACCTTATTACAAAGACTTTAGTTTTCCAACTGAAACTAGAAGAAGGCTACAACCCCCTGATTTACAGGCTACAACCCCCTTTCCTTGCCCCATCCTGCCACCCAAATAAGAGGATATAAACTGCTGAACCACAACCGTACTTATCCTACGGACCTACTAATCAACACATGTACTACACTACACAATATGTACCATACTGCACAACCTATACCACACTGCACAAGTACTACCACTACTAACCACTGCTCATCAAATTATCACTACTCGTCAACTGATCACTCTCTGTTGTATCACATTGTTCATCATCTGATCACTACTCATCAACTGATCACTATCTGTTGTATCACACTTCTCATCATCTGATCACTGTCTATTGTATCACACTGCTCATCATCTTATCACTACTCATCAACTGATCATTGTCTTTTGTATCACACAGCTCATCATCTAATCACTACTCATCAAATGATCAATATCTTATGTATCACACTGCTCATTATCTAATCACTAAATGTCAACTGATCATTGTCTGTTGTATCACATCGCTCATCATCTTATCATTTCTCATCACTACACCACAAATATATCACACTGCACATATTAAACGAAGCTCTGAATCTGTTGATGATCACTCATATCACTGCCACACACACTAATCATGTACATCCTTGTATACCTCGTCATACACAATCACTGAACAAGCAGTTCTGATCTTCTTTCACTGAACATAAGGCATGCATCGTCATGCATCGTCATCATAGGGTATGCATCCTCATCATAAAATATGCAACATCATCATCTCATTTTGCACCATGTATGAATTATCAACATCAATTATACATCATAGTACATAGGAGATCATCATCACACTATGGTATGCATGTACATCATATTGTATAGGAGTGCATCAACATCATAGAGTGTACATCATTATCACATGCATTATCATAATAAAGTGTATCATATCATAGCATAAAGGTATACAATAGTATCATCATAGCCTCCATAATGACTTCAAATATATATACCAATATAGAGTCTCATATATTAAGATAAAAGATGAACTCTATCCATGAGAGACATGTGTCATCATAAGAGAAACCCGAAAGAATGAACCATACCTTTATAAAGATCACAATATGAATAAATAGTAGACAACCCAAAAGAAACTCTAGATTATTTCATCACATATTCCACGTTACAAGCTTTTCAATGAGCCAATAATTTCATAATTCCAATTCCATATAACAAATTTATGTCAATTTCAATGAAGATGCCCAAAAAATTTCTCCTTCATAAAATCTCGTACTTTTCTACAAGAGTTGCGAAATTCCTGAGAGAATTGTAGATGAACAAATGAAATGTTTGATATTCTATTTATATAAGTTGTGGAGGAAATTTATTACCTTGGGACGACATGCAATTCAAAATTACAAATAATTAAATTCTCTTTTGTTTGGTTGGCTCACACAAAAAATGGGGTACACCAACTTCAAAAATTCATATCTATTCAACTATAAGAAGTTAGAGTATGCTCCACATATAAACAGAAATGGATAGATGAGGAATATCTCCCTATGATGTTTTTATTTGCAAATCCTTGGTCTACTATGCTTAAATTATTCAATTTTTACAAGACATCAAGACTCCAAACATAAAGGTGTCAAAGACCATTTTAACTTATGCATAAGTTCTAAGGTCAAAGGATTCAATAGACATCATCAAGGGCATGAGGGATTCTATGGTATTCACATCCACATAATTCACATTAACAATAATAAGGGATCCACCATATACTCGTCATATCAAGGGTACCAAGGTGTGGGGGTACCTAGACTTCTCCTATGATACCATGACCTCATTAAAAACACAAATGACCATATAATGGGTCATTTGGACTCTTTGAAGTTATACACTTTCAACCCACCAAGGACTCTTTCTAGGGTACTAGGGAATAGGTTGTGGTACTGGGGAATCCAAAGAAATAACTGGGGAACCATAGAAACAAATTAGGGGTACTTAAACACTCTACAGGGTGTTCAAGGATTTTTCCATTGTCCCAAGGACTCTAAGGGCTCCAAGGGCTCCAAGGGCTTCAGACTTGGGCTTGGACAAAGTCAAAAGGTCTCCTTAGACACTGATACTTACTTAACCCTCAGGGGATCCTTAAGGGGAACCAAGACATGTTGGCATCAATGACCATACACTGTTGACATCAATGACAACTTAATCAACAGATAATATGTGGTTGATTGAGAGTGGTGCTTCCAAGCACATGCCTGGGTAGAAGGGCACAATCTCCAACTTAAAAGAGAAAAAGTTTGCATGCATGGTAGAGTTGGGAAACAACTCAACCTACTCAATCCAAGGATTTGTATCTACATCATTCCAACTGAGTTTAGGAGATGTGTTACAAGTGGAGGACGTTATTTATTTCCCGGGTTGAAGAAGAACCTACTTTTAGTTTTGGTTCTTGAAGATAAGGACTTTTGAGTTATCTTCATGAAGAATGAAGCATTCCTATGGTCGAAAAACAAAATTCTTGATGTTGTTGTTGTGATTGGATTTTGAGAGGGAGGACTCTACAAGGTACCAGGAAAGTACATGTAGGCCATGGTACATCACATTATCTGCCCATGCAAGTTATGGCATCAAAGGCTTTGTCACCTCCACTACAAAGCACTGCCATGGTTACAACGAATGGTTAAAGGTATGTCAATTTTTTTTATTTTGAACATGACTGAGTGTATGTCGAGGTTGTGCACTTTGAAAAAATGTGAAAAATAGTTATTCTAGCATCCATAAAATATCTAAAGGGATTTTATATTTGATACACTCAAATGTATGAGGCCCCATGTCATCCATGTTCCTCGATGGTTATATTGCTTATTTATTGTTTATTGATGAATTCTCTACAAATTCATGGATTTAATTCCTTAAGGATAAGAGTGAAACCTTTGGGAAGTTTCAAGAATTTAAAGTCTTAGTAGAGAATCAAACAAGAAGACACGTCCATTTCCTAAGGTCTGACAATGAAGGTGAATTTTATTCCCATGCTTTTAATGAGTTTTGTAGTGATTCAAGGATTTGAAAACAATTGATAGTACCATACAACCCCCTGCAAAATGGAGTTGCTGAGAGAAAGAATAGAACTATGTGTGAGGCTGCAAAATCCATGTTACATGATCAAGATTTGTCTGCTTCTTTATGGGAAGAAGCTCCTGGTACATCCATATACATCGAAAACATAATTTTGCATGCCATTATAGATGAGAAAAAACCTGAAGAGGTGTTCACCAATGAGAATCCAGACATATCACAACTGAGGATCTTTGGGAGTCTGATATATTCATATGCCAGAAGAGAAGAGGGCCAATATGGAACCTTCTAGAAAGAAGGGAACCTTTGTGGGTTATATTGAGACATCCAAGGCTTATAGGATATATATACTTGGTGAGACACACATAGAGGTTAGCCATGATGTGACTTTTCATGAAGAAGTTGCATTCAAAAGGTCAAAAGAGCTTCCATATGATATTGATACAGAGGAGAATGATACTCATATTTCATAGTTCCTAGAGATTGTTTCTACCAATCTAGATGTTTAGAGGGAGAATCCAGCAGAGTTACCTGTCATTGATGAACCAGTTTAATTGGTTGATGAATCTCTTGCCAAGAGGAGGTCTTCATGGTGTTGAGATATACTAAAACATGTTAAGAAGCATGGAGTGCAAGTGGGATATTCCAAAGAGAAAAATAATCCTGATAGGTATGTTGGGTATGTTTCATTGATGAGTCATATCAATGACTCAAATACTTCATCTTATGAAGAAGATGCAGAGAAGAAAGTTTGGAAAGATGCAATGACTGAGGAATATCAATCAATATTGAATAATGATTTTTGGGAGGTTGTTCCCAGACCTGAGAGGAAGACTATTGTTACTTCCAAATGGCTTTACAAGATAAAGCTTGTTGCAGATGGAAGTGTGGATAAGTATAAATATAGGTTTGTTTCCTGAAGTTTGTCTCAGAAGGAGGCCATTGATTATGAGGATGCATTCACTCTTGTGTCTAGATATAACATAATTAGAGTTGTGATATCACTTGCATCAATATTGGGATATAAAATTCACCAGATGGATGTGAATACTTCTTTCCTTAATGGTGAGGTTGAGGAAGAGGTTTATATTGAATATCCTGATGTATTTGTGATTCATGAGTAGGAATCCCATGTGTGCAAGTTGAATAAATACTTGTATAGGTTAAAGTAAGCTCTCTGAGCTTGGTACGCCATAAAAGACAGTTATCTTCATAAACTGAGTTTCTCCAAGAGTGAAGCAAATCCAAATTTATACTTCAAAGTAGTGGAGAACCAACCTTTGATACTGGTTATGTATGTTGATGGTCTATTTCTCACTAGAGAGGAAAGATTGATTGTTGAGTGTAACAAGGATCTTACCTTAGAGTTTGAGATGAAATCCTTAGGTCTAATGCAATATTTTCTAGGCTCTAAGATTTGGCAGAGAAGTTATGAGATATTTATATCTCAAGGGATGTACATTGTTGACATATTGTGTAGCTTTGGAACGATGGATTGTAAACCGATGAGTACTCTGATGATTTCCAGTTAGAGGAGACTTCATAAGACAGAGACTGGAGCAAATTCAGTGGACCCCAATTTTTATATCCAGTCGATGTACCAAATACACTCAAGGTAAGAAATTTATTATGCAGTCATCATTTTGAGTCAGCCTATGTCTGATCCTACAGCAAATCATGTTTTGAGGTACATATGCGATACAGTTTCTTATGGACTCAGGTATTCCTCCAGTAGAGGGGTGTTATTACTCGGTTATACTAACTTCGATTGGGGTGGAATCATTGTTTACCATAATATCACTTCAGGCTACTATTTTAGCTTGGGTTTTTCTATGATTTCTTGGTCCAACAGAAAGAAGGACTCAGTTTCCCAGAGTACCACAGAGGAAGAATACATTGCTACTAGTGTCGCTTGCAAAGACATTGTGTGGCTGAGAAATTTTCTTGGATTATTGTTCAGTGAGAAGCTTGAGCCTACAATGATTCGGTCTAAAAACTAGAGTTGTATGAATCTTTCCAAAAATACAGTGTTTCATGATAAATCAAAACACGTAGAAATGAATTATCACTTCATTCGAGACATGGTCCAGAAAGGTATAGTGAAACATTAGTACATAGCTACTAATGAGCATATTTCAAATTTATTGACAAAGCCAATGTCGATGATAAAGTTCAGATACTTCTAAGATAAGTTTGGTCTAGAAAAGAATGTCTCGCTCGTTGAGAGGAATGTTGATTGTACAACAATAGGATTCATTGTCCATAATTTTTTGTATCAAGTCTAGACTTGTGTTGTATCAATCCCTATTTGTATCCTCATGTGTTGAGATGGTGATGCTTTTATTGTAAAGTCTTGTGTTGTATCAAATATTATAGTCTTGTGTTGTATCAAAGACCGAAGACTTGTGTTGTATCAAGTCTGGACTTGTGTTGTATCATGTCATGATCCTCATTAAATCGTCCATAGAATGGGTACTCTTTGAGGTGGACCTCTAGGTTGAGTTATAATGTTTTATGTGTTAAAATAGTGATACTATGTGATGAATTACTAGTCATGGTCACTGAGTGCTAGAAGTCTCCTTTAGAGATTAGATACCTCTAGAGTGATTTACTTTAGCATATGACTATGTGATGACTATATGACCCAGGGTAATATGATATGATTATCAGTATGTGTGGCAATTCTTCTGAATATAATATGATATGATCAATAAATAATAAATACACATGTGGGCATGTAGTAAAATTTAAATGATAAAGAGATAAGCTTAGAAAGAGAATGAATTCAAATTGTCTAAGAATACCTCTAGTGAAATTGAATTGATAAGGTTTCAGTGAAAGCCTCAATTGTAATAAAACATGCATCAGTTAATTAAACAGATCCGTGAAAAAGTTAATAATAGTAAAGAAATCATTTTGCATAGACAGAACTAAAATTAAAAGTGGTGTGACACTTAGTTAGCCACCTAACTAAGTGATCATCCATTCAATTAAATATTGGGTTCAGTTCAAAGACAGTTAACTTCAGTGAAATCTAATCATGGAAGGTATGGTGCATGTCTTTTGCATGATGAAGAATCCAAGGAACTCACATTACACTAGTGCTAAAAGGACGCATTATTGTGCACAAGGAAGCATTCTCAATCACACCCATTCACTATTCTTTGCATGGGAGGTTGTTTTGACTTGTTGTTAAAGTGTTGGGAACTTGGCAATTTAATTACATATTTTTCGTCGATCTATCTTCTATAATGTTGAGTTGTTCTCTTTTATCGGGCAATCTGCTAATGTGTTGTAAACCATTATCTGCAAGTATATCTATTATACTCAAAGAATTTGTTATGCAACCAAGTCCCAAAAATAGCAGAAATAAGAGAGTAATCCATGCCTTAATAATGAAGAGTAGAGATAAATAACAATCATCTTTGAGGGTCGAACATCCTTACACAATGTACTGTGTACTCAAGACAAGACAATATACAATGCTTACCCAAATGAAAATATATCCTTCCTATATATAGGAGACAAATGTGTACAATAAAAACTAATAGACCCAAGCCTACATCAATAATATGTAATACACCACCATATAGGGGGTAAATTGTCACACTATAGGGGGGTTGTGCCCAACATTCAGGTTTTAACATGCCCCTCCCCTTCAGAAAAGTGTTGTCCTTAATGCTTGGGTAGTTGTGGATGCATCTGTATGAAGGTATCATCTTCTCATGTCGAATTTGCAGCTGGTAAGTTCTTCCACTTGACGAGGTACTCAATAATAGCTTGATTTTGTATTTGTTTGGTCCTTTTTTCAGTGATTTGTTCAAGTTCCCGTGTGATTTATCCTTCTTCAAAACTCCTTTGGCGGTGATGTTGATCTACATGTTGCTTCATGCTATTTTTTGACTTCTTCAATATTTGGAGACTATTTGTTGGTGCTCTATGCGATCTACCACTACTTGAACTATAGAGTTTCTACCACTACTTAAACTATAGAGTTTCCTTCTTCAACCTTGATTGGAAGATTGTTTTATGGCCTTCTTGGACTGAGATAAATTTAAAATTTCAACTCCTCTATGTCTGTAACTTTGGCTTGTGGTGGATTGATGTGTCATTTTTTTGACGCCTCAAGTGTGAACTAATTTGGATGCTCTAGTAAAACTATATTCCAATTCTCCCAACACTTCCTATTTTTGTCCTATCCAGCAAAGAGAACTTGTACACTATTCCAAGTGTCCAATATTTCGAATCTAACTCTGAAAATTTTACCACAAATATAATGGTCAGTCTTATATTTTGATGAAATAGGTCTCACTCAATTTGGATATTGGATGCTCCGGATAACATTTTTTCCTGGAACACTTTTTTTCAAACCCTAATTGTCAAACTGTTCTAGGGCAGAATTGAAACTGATATAAAATTAGAATTTCAACCCCTCTAGGTCTAAAAACTTGTCTTGTTGTATCCTTATGTGTCCACTTTCTGACGCCGCAAGTCTAATCTAATTTGGGTGTGCCAATAAAAATTTACTGTAAATCTCTCAAAACTTTCTATTTTGGACTATCCAGAAGAGAGAAATTGTATGGTATGCCACGTGTCTAATATTTCACTTACGTCACTAAACATTCTACCACATATACCATGGTTCATATTCTTTAATATGCAATTGGTATCACTCAAATTGGATCTTTGATGCCTCAGATATGAACTTTTTCCCTAGAACACATGTTTCAAACCCTAATTGGAAGACTATTTCAGGGCCGACTTATAACTGAGATAAAATTTGACTTTTGACTCCTTTGGGTATGATCCTTTAGCCTATGGTAACCTGATGTGTCTTATTTCCAATTCTGCAAGTCTGTCCTAATTTGGATGTTCCAAAACAATATTATTGTGAATCTCCCAAAACTTCTTATTTTTGGCCTATCCATAAGGGAAAACTTGTACCATATGCCATGTGTCCAATATTTTGTTTCTATAGCTAAAAATATTACAAGATATAATATGTTCTGTCTTCTATCCAATGCAACTGAAATCACTCAATTTGGATCTAGGGTGCCCCATATATGACCTTTCTCCCTAGAACACATGTTTTAGACTAGGTTTTGGACTAGTAAAAAACCCTAGATTCCTCTGCAATTATATCTGAAACTGTAATGGATCAAGATATGAATTTCATACTGGATATATATCAACATTTTTTTGAAGTGATTTTTTAACCTCGATCTCGGAATCCTTGTATAAAAAAATTTGTAGCAAGATGACTCATTTTGCAGAAGCCAGCCTCGAGGAAAGAGCTCTGATACCAAATGTTATGTAACCAAGTTCCAAAAATAGACAAGAAGATAGTAATCCACACCATAATAATGAATAATAGATATAAAAAAACAATCCTCTTCAAGGGAGGAACCTTCTTAAACAATGTATTGTGTACCCAAGACAAGACAATATACAATGCTTACCTAGTTGAAAATATCTCCTTCCTATATATAGGAGACAAAAGTGTACAATAACAACTAATAGACCCTATAATAGACCCAAGCCTACATTAATAATATGTAGTAAGCCACCATATAGAGGGTAAAGTACCACACTATAGGGGGGACTGTGCCCAACAATTAGGATTTAACAGAATTGTTGGGTTTTTCATTCTCTATTTTGGGAGGGTTTTCCCAAGGTATATCTTGTCTTATGTGGATAAATGATTTGTGTGGTTGATTTTTAATGAGATTCATATGTTCAGTGATTGATTGATAAATATTTTAAATTTCAAGTATCTCCATTTTTTCTCAAACACTAAAAATACTAAGGTTCAATGACTTCTTCACAATTCTGAATATTTACAGTGTAAATCTTGTAGCATTTCCTCACACTTACCTTAAGTTGTGTTACCTACTACATCATACTTAGTCGGTATTATCAAGTGAGCCAGGTGATGAGAACATACACTTGTTCACCTTTCAAAATTCGGAAGTCATTCAGGCTTTGTCTGGGAGCCTTTTGTTATTTTTTGTAAACACATGTTCATACCCCCTTAGGGAAATTGTAAAAAAAGTCCTAGCATTTAATTTTTTATAAAATTCTCGGCTTCCCAGACTTAAGCATCAAGCCGACTAGACCAGAGTGTTTTTTCCCTTGGTTATTATTGGTTGTTGAACAAATGACTAATAATTTTTTAGTTTTTCACTCACACCTCCAAAGTTGGGGTAGTCGTCTTGGTGTTTCAGACTTAGGAGGTTATTAGAGTCTTCGTGTCAATGTATTTTAATGTGCTAGGCATTGATTTTAAGTCGTATGGACATGTGCTAGGTCCCCCTAGAGTTTCCTCAGTTTCCGAGAAAATAAAAAATTTCCGCAAAATTAGGCCATTATTTAATGGTTTAATTAGAAAATTTCAAAATGTAATAAAAGTCGGATATGAAATCCGTTTCTGACATGGGGACACTTGTTTTCACACCTGGAGAATCCACTTTACATCAAGGACCACTTTCCACATCAGTCGGGCAGCCAGATCACCTCGTAGAGCATTATTTAGCTAAAAATGCGTCAAAATAATATTTTAATGCTAATAAATGACATTTTGGCACGAATGACAAAGCATGAAAAAAGTCAAATTAAAAAAATATTTAAGAAATGATGACTTGGCATGGGGTCCCCTAAGGCTAATGACCCTTTCAAACTTAGGCTTATTTTAAAACTTTGGTTTAAAAGTGTGGTAAAGGCTCACGTGAATGATGAGTTAAGTGAGAGTCATCCTAGCTTCTCAATGGTAGCGAGTGGGGAAAGGAAGGTGGACCCCTCCCCACTTAGATATTCGTTTTATTATGGTTTAAAAACCTTGGTTTAACGTTTTGGTAAGGAATAATGAAACTTGTGACATCATCCTCACCACACTCACGCTCCTTTGGAGGCTCACGCGTGAGGTAGGAGAAGTGGGTGGACCCCTCTCGAGCTTGAAGTGGATTTAAGTTTAAACCTTGGTTTATCTCTTACATGTTGTGCATGCATGTGTGGGGTGACATCATCCTCACCAAATTTTCACCAACCTCATGAGCTTGCACGTGTGGAGATTGAAGTCATTTTGGAGTTGTTAAATTAGATTGTGTTAGTTTTTCAACATTAAGCTAGCATTATGTTAGGATCTTTACTGAGAGAATAACAAGTACAACAATAAAACACAAGAGACAATGAACACTGTGTTTTTGATCGAGGAAACAATAAATGGAGAAAACACCGCAACTTCCTCGGAGATAGAATCAGCACAAGATGTAAGACCCCAAAATAGTAAGATGCCCTCCCGACAGCAGTAGTCTTCTTCTTGTCTAGCCCCAGTGTCTTTCCTTCCTCAACTATGCGCTACACTTGAGTGTGTGAGTGATGTGTGCTAAATAGAGATCCCAAATCTCTATTTATACTAATCCCAGCATGACTAAAACCCTACTAGGGCCGACCTCTACTTGGAGAGTCTAATAACCCTAGTGCCCTGGAACTGCGGGGACTTTAACCCTTACACAATCGAAGGGTTACCCACTATGACTTGACATGACTTGTTTACATTATTTATTCTCCCGATCGGAACATCGGGGCATGACAACATGACTCAAATACATAATAGATACATCCCAGAGTAAACATCGGGTTACAATACATAGATGAATACATTCCGAAGTTACAAATACATCAACACTCCCTCTTAACTAGGAAGGTATTCTTTCAACACAATTTTCAGCACTGGTCTTCTTCTCTGTATCAACTGGATCATCTCGTCATCTGCATCTCGAGTCTTCTGAGTCTTCAAGTCATCTTTATCCTCTGGATCATCTCTCGATCTGGATCATCATGGGACATCATCACTGGATCTGGATCATCTCTCGATCTGGATCATCATCACTGGATTGGATCTGGATCATCACTCGATCTGGATCATCACTGTTGGATCTGGATCATCACTCGATCTGGATCTCTCGAAGTTATCATAACTGGATCTGGATCATAGCTCGATCTGGATCTCACCTGGTCATCATCATGTGTGTACTATCTCGTCATAGGAAGTTCTATAGAGCCAACCTTCTTTCATGCTGGTTGTAGGCCTAGCCATCATGTAGGTCTTCGCCCAGCACTTACATCTGACCTACTCATCAGAAAGGCACTCCCAGCACTCACATCTGATCATGTAGAAATATACAATCATATCAGAAAGGCCCAGCACTCACATTCACCAGCATGACAGGACATCACTATCATTTATGAAAAGGCTTTAGCACTTATATCTGACCTACTCGTCAGAAAGGCATACTTCCATCCAGGCAGGAACACATCCTACTCACAGTGATGAAAGATTTCCATAATTTCATCTAGGCTGGAATCGCATCTTGCTCACAATGATGGAATACTTCTATCCATGCGGGACCACATCCTACTCACAGTGATGAAATATTTCCATACTTTCATCCAGGATGGAATCGCATCCTGCTCACAGTGATAGAATATTTCTGCACTTACATCTGACCTGGTAGGAGCCAAATCCTACACCCTCATCAGAAGGGCATGCACTCACATCTCACCTGGTAGGAACTGAATCCTACACCATTGTCAGAATGGCCCCCAGTCCCAGGCTCAGCTACCTAGTAACAGACCAGGTACCTCCACTCTCCTGGAGAGTGGCAGTTGCCCTTACATCCGTCCTACTCGACAGAATGGCCAGCACTCATATCTGACATGGAAGGAACTGAATCCTCTCACCATGACAGAATGGCTCAGCCCTTAGATCTGACCTACTCATCAGAATGGCTTTGGGATCTTTAGCACTCATATTTGACATGGAAGGCACTAAATCCTCTCACCATGATAGAATGGCTTAGCCCTTACATCTGACCTGCTCGTCAGAATGGCTTTGGGACTCATCACTTTCCCTTGGAGGAAACCTCGATCTGGAGAACACCAAGCTTCTCCCTGAAGTACTCAAACTTCACTCTGGCCAATGGCTTCATCAACACATCAGCTATCTATTCCTCCGTCGCAACATACTGCAGCTTCACCGCTCCTCTCTGCACCATATCCCTGATATAGTGATACTTGATCTCGATCTGCTTTGACTTGTCATGGAACACTGGATTCTCTGACAACTTCATGCAACTCTGATTGTCACAATGTATACAAGTAGCATCCAACTGGAGATCAAATATATCGGACAGTAGCTTCCGCAGCCATACTACCTCACAACTAGCTTAACAAGCTGCGACATACTCTGCTTCAGCTGTACTCAGTGCCACACGAGATTGCTTCTTGCTAAACCAAGAGATCACACCTGATCCCATACTGAAGCAACATCCTGAAGTGCTCTTCCTATTGATGGCACTGCCTGCTCAATCTAAATCAACATAACCCTCTAGGTTAATCTTTTGATTTGCATCATACTTGAGCCCATAATCAATTGTACCCCTCAAGTACCTCGGGATATGCTTTGCAGCAATCAAGTGAACATTTCTCGGATCTGTTAAGAACTGGCTCAAGGTGTTCACAGCAAAGCAAATGTCTGGTCTCGTGTTCGTTAGGTACATCAACGACCCAATCATCTGAGGATGCATCGTAGCATCAACCATCTCTGAAGAAGCATCACTCAATAGCTTCAGGTTCGATGCCATAGGTGTGGCCATAATCTTGCAGTCCATCATCCCAAACCTCTTCAGGATCTATATTGCATACTTCCCTTATCCAAGGAAGATTGCATCCGCACTCTGCCACACCTCCATACCTAGAAAGTAATGCATCATACCCAAGTCCTTCATCTCGAACTCGGCAGCAAGCTTTTTTTTTGTATCAGCAATCAACCCATCCATACCTGTCACAAATATATCATCTGCATATAGTAGAAGCATCACTGGGTTTCCATCTTCAACTTTATAGTAAAGGTTGGAATCTGCTTTACTCTTGGTAAAGCCCAAAATGGATAGAAAGCTATCAATTCTGTCGTACCAGGTCCTAGGTGCCTGTTTCAAACCGTACAGGGCTTTCTTCAATCTGCATACATGAGACTCTCTGTCATGTGTCTCAAAACCGATTGGTTGTTCTACATACACTTCCTCTTTGACTACACCATTCAAAAAAGCAGTCTTAACATCCATTTGGTGTATCTTTCATTTCATCACTGTAGCCAGAGCAAGCACATATCTAATGGAAGTGTATCTGGCTACAAGTGCAAAGGTCTCTTCATAGTCTATTCCCTCTTTCTGAGAGAAACCTCGAGCTACAAATCTTGCCTTATACTTTTCAATGCTACCATCTGCAGCATGTTTGATCTTGTAGATCCATTTGGAAGTTATAACTGACTTCCCGTCTGGTCTTGCGACAACATCCCAAACATCATCCTTCATGATCGATTGGTACTCTTCGATCATAGCATCCTTCCATTCTTTCTGTTCTGCCGCTTCTTCATAACTGGAAGGTTCTTTATCAATGAAATCACATAGTAAAGCTACATACCCGGAACTGGATCTGGTCCTCTTTCTTTCTCTGTGAATCTCTTCTGAATCCCCATATCTTTCCACACCTTGGATAAGTTCTCATACCCAAGCAAGTTTCCTCTTATGAGGATTCTTCTCCAGAGGTGGATCTACAGGTCTTTGTGGTTCTTCAAATTCTCGATCTTCTTCTCAAGTTTCTTCGTTCATGGTTGTATCATGAATTATGGGTGCTTCTGCTTCTTCAGGTTCTTCAGCAGGTATCTTTCTGGATTTGTTGTAAGCTGTCTTCATCAAATGTCACATCCCTGCTGATGTCAATATTCTTATATCCTGGGAAATATATTCTGTAAGCCTTTGGGCTTTCAGAGTATCCCACAAATATGCTCTTCTTTCATGAAGGATCTAATTTTGTTCTCTTCTCTTTTGGAATGTGTATGTACACAGGACAGTCGAATATTCTGAGATGGCTGACTTCTGGTTTCTTGCCGGAGAAGACTTCTTCAGGAGTCTTGTTCTTGAGTACTCTATGTGGATTATGATTCTGTACATACACTGCTGTTCTGGCAGCTTCATCCCAAAGATGCATAGGAAGTTCTTGATCATGAAGCATTGCTCTTGCAGCTTCCATGATGGTTCTATTCTTCCGTTCCGCAATCCCATTCTGTTGTGGATTATAAGGAGTGGACAACTCCCTCTTAATCCCTGATTCTTTGCATAGCTCTTTGAATTCATTTGAAGTGAATTCTCCGCCATTATCTGATCGAATGGTCTTGATATTCTTTTCAGTATGGTTTTCGATCAAGGCTTTGAATTCTTTAAACTTACTGAATACTTCGTCTTTGTTCTCCATGAAGTAAACCCATGTCTTCCTAGAAAAATCATCAATAAAAGAAACATAATATGCATACCCGCTTAGAGAGTTTGATGACATAGGACCGCATACATCGGAGTGGATGATTTTCAAGATTCATTTTGCTTTGCTTTCACTGCTTGGAAATGTCTTCTTTGTATTCTTTCCTTTCGCACATCCTTTGCAAACCCCATCATGTTTTGCTTGAATTTCTGGAAGACCTTCGACAACTTTGCTTGCAATAGGTAGTGCTCTGTAATGCACATGTGCAAGCCTTCTATGCCAAATTTCACTTGGTTCTACTGTGTCATGGACCAAGGCTTGTTCTAGATGACCCTTCAATTTGTATAATCCTCCTTCTTGTTCTCCAATTACTACCGCATCATCGATAGTATTTCCTTTTGGACACATGATGACTTGACCATCTATGAATGCAACCCCCATTCCTTTTGCATCTAATGCTTATATGGAGAGAAGTTTCTTCTTGAGTCCTGGCACAAACAATACTTCTTTCATTGTTAAATATTTTCCAGAGTCTAACTTATATGAAGATTCCCCACTACCTTTTATTGGATATTGGTAGTCATCTCCTAGCTTTACCTTGTGAGGTGATTCATGTTCCGACAGTCTTACAAAGGATTCCTTGAATCCAGTCATATGTTTGGAAGCCCCACTGTCTATAAGCCAATCATCACTACCATGAGTAATGTTACCTATGAGAGCTGATATCTGAACATATTCATCCTCGCTTGAAGAATCTTCACTTTCATATCTGGATCTCTTTCTGGATGGTTCATCATCCTCTGCAGCATGAGCATGATGTCTTCTTTTGTTGCTCTTCTTTATTATCTTCTGTTTGTTAGGACAATTCCTTGCATAGTGTCCTGCTTCATCACAAGTATAGCATATGATCCTAGATACATCTCTTCTAGTATTATCTGTGTGAGAGTGCTTACCTCTAAAGTGATGAGTTTTCTTTCTTGTTGACATGGAGTGAGTCTTGGAGTGTACCATGAGAGCTTGATATTCACTTCCCATCTTCTCTTCTCGAGCTACTATCCGAGCTTCTTCTTGAGAGCATTCTTCCCATAGTCTGCTGAACTTGACTAACTTCTTTCTTGCACGGATTCCTTAGATGAAAGAATCCCATGACCTAGGGAGGCCATTCAAAGTAGTCATCACAATCTCTGCATTTTCCACTTCTTCATCAACTGCTTCTAGTTGCTCTTTGATTTGAGAAACTCTTGTGAAGTAAGATTGGATTGTTTCTGCATTCTAAATCTTCACATTCTTCAGTTGGTTTCTCAGGGTCATCTTCCGATTGATGTTCTTCCCTTCAAAAAATTTGGTTAGGGCATCAAACATAGCTTTGGGTGTCTTGAGAGAGGACACCTGTGGAATAAGGTGATCCTTAATAGAATCAGCAATGATCCTCTTTTCCATAACCATCTTCTTCTTATGTAAGGCCTTTGCCTTATCTCCCTCTAGAACTGGAACCTCCTCATGAATGTAGGAGTCTAATTCATTTTCCTCCAGGACCAAGGAGATTCTATACTTCCAAGCTCGGAAGTTTTCAGCTCCCTCAAGATTTTCATCAAGCTTGGTATGATGAGACATCTTAAATGAAAACCTCAAATGGAAATACAAAATATTTTAGATCTTACCAGATTCAAGATGTCAGATCCGAAACTTGAGCTAAAATCCTGCAGAGCTAGTTCAGGAGCAAATTACGGTTTTGCTTTTCTGGAGTTTTGTCCACCCAAATGCCTTGAAATTTGTTCATAAATTCGATTTTGGGGAGGAGATCAATCCAGGCCTAGGCTCACTGAAAAATTCATTTTCTGTGAAAAGCCCTAATTTTCGACAGTAGTGACAGGTCCAAAATTGAAAAACCTCAGAATTGGATTCTGCTTCGACAGAAAGATGCGCCCTAAGGAGGTGAGTTGTTCCACCTTACTTTTGCTGAAAATCTATGGAGGAAGATCCACAAACTAGGAATCCCTAGTTCCCTCAGCTGCATAGAGTCTTCTTCTCAAGTTAGCTCTGATACCATGTTAGTTTTTCAACATTAAGCTAGCATTATGTTAGGATCTTTACTGAGAGAATAACAAGTACAGCAATCAAACACGAGAGACAATGAACACTGTGTTTTTTATCGGGGAAACCATAAATGGAGAAAACCCCGCAACTTCCTCAGAGATAGAATCAGCACAAGATGTAAGACCCCAAAATAGTAAGATGCACTCCCGACAGCAGTAGTCTTCTTCTTGTCTAGCCCCAATGTCTTTCCTTCCTCAACTATGTGCTACACTTGAGTGTGTGAGTGATGTGTGCTAAATAGAGATCCCAGATCTCTATTTATACTAATCCCAGCATGACTAAAACCCTACTAGGGCCGACCTCTACTTGGAGAGTCTAATAACTCTAGTGCCCCGGAACTGCGGGGACTTTAACCCTTACACAATCGGAGGGTTACCCACTATGACTTGACATGACTTGTTTACATTATTGATTCTCCCGATCGAAACATCAGGGCATGACAACATGACTCAAATACATAATAGATACATCCCGGAGGTTACAATACATAGATGAATACATTCCGAAGTTACAAATACATCAACAAATTGAGTGTGTTGGAAACTGATTAAGGGTTAATTGAGAGATGTGTCAATCACCTCTGCAGTTCAACTCGGTCTCTCTTCACTTCAACTCATATTATCTCAATGTGACTTCAAGTGTATCTTCAATGTTGGTAGCCCCCCAAGGGCTGGGCTCTGGCTATAAATAAAGCAGCATTTCTCTCTTCCAAGCTCGTTAGAGTTGGATGAAGAATTGTTGCCATTGTAATATTGCTATATTTTCATTGTGAATAAAGAAGCTTTGGAGGGTATATTGTGTAGTGCATGTGATTGTGTGGATTCCCAGCGTCATGCTACTAATGTGGTAATTGCAAATTGTTTCCAATTTTTGTGTTGCTTTGTATTCTGGCTTCAAGGATTAGGTTGAATCAAGGGTGTAAACTAGGCAAGTAAGATTACTTGCTCTTGTTTATTCATATTATGTATGCTCAAGAATCTAAGTTATATGCTTTAAAAAGATAATTTTTTCATGATCTTTCATTTTTTGTTTCATACATATATATCCAGATATCACGAGGTGTTGTGCAGGCTTCTGTGATCTAGTTGCATGTTCCCAATTGGATGAGGTGTGGATCAATATTGACTCCATTCCTTATACAATAAGCTCAAGACTCTGTCCCTCGGCGCTCCACAAAAGGGCCTCATTTCAGCTTGTTTCATTCAAGCAATGAACCAACCTTCTCTCCTCTTACTCTCCTTTTAAAAATTTAATTCTTGGTTAATTTTTTTATGCATGAGATTCTAATTTATCATATGCAAAATATCTCATTAGATCTCATACATAAGCATTCAAAAATCTAGATCTATGTTTTTCAAAAGTTTTCCATACGCATCATAGATCTGGCATAAAGAAATCGGCTTTTGCATGGCATTCTAAAGGAAATATATAGCTTCCATGCATTAGCATTTTCTTTCAAAGTTTAAAATTATATCTAGCATATAAGTGCATGTAGTATTGGCTTCCCCAAAGGCAAGCCAAGATCCCAAGAAAAGTTTGCTTTCCTTGGTTCATTTTTGCCCGTTTTTTTATCATTTTAACATAGTTTTTTTTTTGGTATTTTTTCCAAAGACACTTCCAAAATGTTTTTGGGAATATTTAACTGACATTAGCTCGTTGTTTTTCAGCAGGCCCATCAAAAAAAAAGAAGGAAACTCTCCCCAAAAACACATTTTTTGGACATCCAGAGCTTCTAAGAGGTTCCCCTCTCAGTCGTGCTCCTTTTCTTTGAATTTTGTAAGCCTTTGGATCCCAGATAACAAGGACCAAAGAGATTTTTCTCTAAATCATTGTAACCAAGTCATAAAAATAAATTTCGAGTAGGCTCTTTTGAGCCCACTCCCCATCCCCCCAGGGGGGATCCTGCGTTTTGTGACTTTTGCACTTTTTCGCTTTTTTCTAGTTTTGTCTTGTATTGCAGCATTGTATACTTTGAATTCACATTATATACTTTCAATATTCACAAATTCAAAGTAATCATACTAGTTACCCCACGACTTCCCGATTGACCTGAAAGGGGAAAGAGATGCGTGATAGGACTAATTAGATAATTCGTGAGTTGTGTTTTGTATTTTTCTGTTATCTAAAATCAACCCCTCCTCACTTTCCCGATTGAGGTCCATTTGGACCGAAACAGATTCCTTGAGGTTTTTATTTTTAACAAGAACACAAGTTTAAAATCCTTAAAAATTTGCCAAGACTCCTTCCCCGTATGCTCTTCACTGCTGCAGCTTGTCTTATCAGTTGGTTGTATCATAAAGGGATACGAGTTACTATATTTAATAGGAAAATCCACACAAGCTATTTTCTTGAGAACTCGGGAGGTTGCAAAGGGTAACTACTACAGAGTCAGGGGGCTACTCCAAGCAGGTTCATCCTTGCCCCGTTGGACACTTGGTGTTACCGCTTTAGCACTCAGTTCGAAGGGACTTGACTTGTTGGGCCAAACCCACAATTAACCCACTCCCTTAATTACTCATTAATAATTTTAGAACTGACCAACGAGACAACTGCATTACTTACATGACACAACAGCACTCCACTTTTACAAGCACTCCATATTCATTGGCACTTGTCTGTTTTACTTTCAAGTCTTAAATCAATTATTGCAAAATTTTGTGAATGATGCTTACATTGTCATATGTTGTTGATGTGATCTCTTTCTTGCAATAGTCCATTGTGTTATTTTATCAATTTCATATTAACTCCTAGATTTAGCCTTTTCTTTCATAGACTAAAAACCATAGATTTTCTTTTAATAGGGTCTACCCCCCCTTGGCTTCGTTAGGAGTTGGCCTAAAGGGAGGAGTCAAGAACAAGGTGACAGTCTTGACTCGAGACGTGCCCCCAAGGACACACCGAGTGGCTTGAATATTTCTGCCACGTCCCCCCCAGGTGTGTGAAAGGCGCCAACAAGTTGTAAGGATGAAATTTGTTGCATAGTATTTTTCCTAGGTATACCTTTCACAAAACTGGAATTTCCTAACTCATCAATGCATGTAAATGTATTTTCTAGGCAGTTTAGAATTGCATGGTTTTTTCCCAACCAATCCATTTCAATCAATACATCATAGGAACCCAAGGATAAAATATTTAAATATGTGGTAGTTTATAGGCAATTGAAATTCAAAAAGCAATTTTTTATCCGCTTGGAAACATTTTCTTTGTTCCTATAGCAAGTTGTACCAACCACGACTTATCATGCTTAATTTATGTTGATTCTTATTTCACTGAGAAGGGGAGTGAATCAATATAAAGTGTGGATTGTACAATTTTCACTTGATAAATTATACTTCAAAACGTTTTCTACCAAAATAGTAAATAACCCAATTTGCGCAAAGAACATGTAAAGTAATGTTATATATCTATTTGTAAAATATTGGTTTTATGGATATTAAACACCAATCTCCAAAACATGAACACCAACTCACTTAGGAAACAACTTGATTGCAAGAACCAACTCGCAGAGTACATGCACCAACATGTAAGGACTTTATCAACTACGCAAGCACCAACTTGTTGATTTCAGACATCGACATGAATGGATATCAGTCCTATTTGTGCAAGCTCCAACCCGCAATGTTTAGGAACCAAACTGATTGAAGATTGTTATATTCTCTTTTTTATATTCAACACTTGTTGAATTCTCTAGCACCGACTAGATGGAAGAACCAACTCTCATCTCTATATTCTCTAGCACCAACTGGATGGAAGCACAAACTCTAGCACCAACTGGATGGAAGCACAAACTCCCTTTCTCTATTTTCCAGCATCAACTAAATGGAATCACGCACCAACTCTTTCCTATATTCTCTAGCACCTATTCGAAGGAAGCACCAACTCCCTTTCATTGCCCCTTCCTACAACCTTGAAATGAACAAATTATAATAGAGTTGTGATATGTGCCTTTTCTGATTTGTGTTTGTGTCTTCTGATAATTGCATCTGTGTCTTTTGATATCAACGTATGCATCTTCTGATATATGCATCTATGTCTACTATATTCTTCACTTAGCACTATCAACACGTTGTCACTTCTAATATATGTGATCTGCATCTTCTAAGATTTGCGATATTTGGCACTATCAACTCATTCACACTTCTGTGATTTGCATCATTCCTTGTGTATTCTCTTTGTACATCCCGATACAAGGAATCCTTCTAATTTTTGCACTATCTAGTGTTCCTCTTCATGATTTTATGCAATCAGATCACTGCTGCATAAACTTCTTCCATATCAATGAGCAATTGATACCCATAATTATAAGCTTTCCAAATCAAAATATCATATCTTCTTCATCTTCAAGCTTACATCAATCATTTCATCTCTTGCTTATTTATATTTTTCTTACTCAAGAGATGTGTCCACAAATTGGGATTCCTTTCACTCAAAGACACCCAACTCTCTTACTTCTTGATCAAGATAACCACCTCATTTCATCTTTTTTCAACATAAACCTTATTGATAGTTCAACGTTGTGGGGCTTTGTGCACTTATGTCTATTGACCTGGCTGTATGCATATGAGTCCCATGTCATAGTGGGATTTGCACACTTCCTGAACTTCCACATTTCTTCTCTATAATATACTTCTTCAAAGTAGTTTTGCACATATAGAGAGGCACTATCTAATACTCCTAAGGCTTGCATATACTTTTATATATTTCTTCAAACTATCCTTTTGCTCAACATCATCAATCGTAACAACAAAATTCTATGCTTTCTGCTTCATTAACATTTTCTTGTTTGACATTTATCTTGTTTCTTGTTTGACATCAATGACAACACCAAAGTCCAACAATCTCCAACCAAAATCGAACACTTTATTTTAAACCACATATTTTTATGATCAAAGGGGAGATGTAACTATGACATTCTCTAGGATCGATTAAAATAGAAACATGGTGCGAAAAAATTTTACCATATAATTCAATCATAGATGGCTCGTAATCTACTTGTAAAGTTTCTAATGCTACACGAATCTGGGGAATATCTGCCATACCACCATTTGAAGGTTCTTCTTGTAGATTATTCAAAATTCTGCCTTTTCGATTTGGACAATCTCTAAGGTAATGAGGCCCTTGGCAGTCCCAACACTTCACTATTTTAGGGACTATTTTGTTTTTGGGTTATGTTGATGGTTTATTACCACTTTGTGTTGGAATATTAGATTGGTACGCACTTTTATTAACTTTTTTGCTATTTTGAAAATTTCTGCTAGTTGGAAACTTGTTGTAGTGACTTCGAAGGCTTGGTGGTTTAAAACCTTTCTTTATTTGGTTAGAAAAAGTCCTTTTTAAGTTATGATGTTTGTCTTTATACTATTTTTTGCTTTAGTTATATTCATAACACATCCTGGCTTTGTAAAATGCTTCATCTAATGTCTTAAGTGTATCTAATTTATCTCGTTCACATAATGAATTGGTAAGCAGCTAAAATATATTTGTATTTTGGTTTTCTAATCTTTTATATAGGGAACTGTTAGCTCTCCAGAAAAATCCTCTAGGTTACAGCTCGAGGATGCCTGGTAACTTTAATGTTTCTTCAATGGTTTATTAAATGGATCAAGTCAGATGACCTATAAGACCTTACTCACTCAAGACATGCATAAAACTCAATCAAATAGATAAGGCTACTAATTATCAATGTTCAGAGGGTTGATAATAAGGTGAATAAATGAAGAACTCACTATGTTGGAAGATTCATATATAAAGCAATCACATATGAATGGCTAATCATAACAAGGAAAGATACTTGCAATTCAACTCATCAACACAGAGATAGGATGACAGCTATCTGGTATTAGACAAAAAGAATAAACTTGAATCAGACATCCAAGCACAAGTACAGAACAGAAAAGAGATGGAACCTGAACATATAATGGCAAAAGAGCTTATATTAAATGATGAATAACATGAGAAGCTTGATAACAATAAGGGTCTAAAAGTCTCTGAAGTCAAACCCTTGCTTCAACATTAGTCACAGGCTTTATAGCCTTTACAAAATTTATTTCAGATCCTGAAAAGTTGGATCAAATTTACTAAAAATAGATAACATAACTGTTTTTGCAAAAATTAGGTCAAAAACCCTAACTTAAGTGCTAATCTATCTAACTCTAATACTTGTTCACTCCTTGAACTTTTTAATAACTGTAGTGATCACTGAAGTGGAACTAGGCCCTGTTATCTGACAGATAAGTCACGATTTGTCAAAAGTAGGTAGGGTTTGTGACCCATTTCACCTCGTTGGCACCTTCAAAACTGGAACAGACCCAATCTAATGGTTCCTTCAATTAATATTCAACTTCATAACTCATCATTGAGGTGTTTGGAACAATCAAAATTGGTTCTGTGTGGAAGCATGTATTTCTGCACTATTTTGTGCTTTCGGTGGCTAAGAAAACAAAATTTTGGGTATGTAAGCTGCCGAAAGCTCTGCTTTCGGTGGCTAATGAACAGCTGTTGCGTTCGCCTAAGCCAGTGAAAGCTCTGTTTCTGCAAAATTTAATTAGTCCTTTAATCAACCTATTACAACTTCACTTCTGTCCTTTTGATACTTCTTCAACCTGCATAAGGTTTGGAATAGCGGCAGCATCATGGGCTGCCTCCGGATCCTGAAGGCTTATTGTTGCCTCTACTAGGGTTTCCAGTGCAAGGTGTGTTTTAGGGTTTGAATCATTTTCCTGCAACCTCGACAGTCTGATCATCCTGTAAATCCTGGAGTTTTCCTTCATTAATCTTAGATTTCTTTTTTGCAACAGGATATACATCCCTCTCATTTCTAGAAGAGAATTATGCAATTCAATATTTTTCTTGGTTAATTTTGCATTAGTTCTTTTGATTTATCTCTCTAATACCTCTAGTTCATATAATTTCCCTAATAGCTAGTTGATTCTCTAGGACCTAGGTTTGCTAAAGGAAGCCTCTGCCATTGGTTCATCTTGACCCTCCCTTGGTGTAGGTGAGGGAAACTCCTCATGTTCTGCTGCAACCTGCTTTGTTAGGTCAACTTCCTACTCCTCTTCTTCTTCAGAGTCTGAGTAAGGTAAGTTGAGTATATTTTTACCTTGTGTTGGAGCCTCCTCCTCCTTTCCACTAAATTACATATTTCTCTTGGCTTTGTTGGTCTTAGAAGTTGGAGGGGCCTCATCCACTACCACTGGAGAGATAGCCCTCCTCTTCCTATTACCACTCCTAGGAGTGGTGGACTTCTTTGAAGGAGACTTCCCTTTGTCTTCTGGATGCAAGCTTGTTTCAAACTCATTCCAAAATAAGAAGTATGTCCATGTTATGTTTCTTCTTTGCAGCATTTCTTGGACAATGAGCTTTATCAGGCCATGATGGGATACCCTACCTGCAATTTTGGAGGGTTGGGCTTTGACCTGATGGGCCATCTTGGTCAGGCTCTTGTGTAGGTAGAAAGGCAAGTTCAATGGGCTCCTGCCAATGAAATGGTTCATCAATTTAAAGTGGTATATCATCACCCTGTTATACCTGCCTTCACAAATTATATAAACCAGGATTGCTTTCAACAACTGCTGCCACTTCTCCTCAAGCCAGGTTGAAGGGATGTTTTTCTTCCATATCACATTCTTGTGCTCATGCTTCAAGTAAGACCTGAATTCCACATCCTTCCTGATGGTGGTTTTAAACCATTTCTCCCCAGTCCTTGGGAATTCTAATACTTCCTCTATTAGGGCCTCATCAACCTGGAACTCTTCTCTGCCTATCAATGCGTTTGATCCATCAAAAGAGAGAGAAAAGGCTTCTGCCACTTGTTGGTGGGATCCCTGAATTTTCTCACAGAACCTGTAACAACCTGCATCTTTGAAGGATTGGCATACCTCTAAGTGTGACTTGAGATAGCCAATGTCCCCCAATTCCTGTCTGAGGGAAGGTCCTCCTCCTTTCTTCATGTCTAGACTGCTCTTCTTGTACCTGCAAAAATCAAAATTCGAACTCTAGGAAGGAGATTGCCGTGCTAGTTTCAGGGAGGGATTGGATCAGTGAGGATGCATGCATGAAAATGTGGAGTGGACTAAGGAGAGGGTGTTGATTTTGAGGGGTTGATCAGTGATTGGTACTTGAGTAGGGAAACAGTAAGTTCTGATGAGAACCGTTGGATGACCAATGCAATGATCATTTTAACAGGGACTTAACGCTTTGTGGTGGTTTGGTTGCAGTCACGGGACAGGTGGAGGGTAGCTAGGGTTTGGGTCTTTTATCAATCACTTCAATTTCATAATGACCTCTTCTTTACCAGCTCATGATTTTTCGTAGTCCCAGTCTTTTCGGTGGTTAAGTGCTCGATAGTAGCGCTCCTCATGCTAACGGTGGTTGATTTTGACGAATGTACTAACCGTTTTCTTCTTTGGGATATTTCGGTGGTTAAGGTAATCTTGGATCCATTTTTTAGCTGCCGAAAGCTGGGCTTTTCGGTGGCTAATGAACTGTTGAGAAGTTCGCCTAAGCCACCAAAAGATTCTCTTCAAAATTTTATTAAAAACGGATTCAATGAGCTTTCGGTGGTTAATGTATTCCTGAATCAAACTTTTAAGCTATCGAAAGCTGGGATTTTCGATGTCTAATGAACTATTGAGATGTTTGCCTAAGCCACCGAAAGCTAAACTTTGATTTTTATGAAAAAACAGAGCACAAGGCATTCCAACTTTATTAGACACACAAATATTTCATAATGTGCACTGAAATCTTGATCACAATGCAAAAAATAAATTTTCTGAGTTTGACCTAGTGAAGACTAATTTATTTAGGAGATAACAATAACATAGTGCAACAATTCTAGAAACATATTAATTAACCCATCCATATTCATTGATCCCATTTTTAACTCATGAAACTCTTTAATTTTCTTGTCATAAAATTACTCAGTTAAATACTTCTCCATGAACAACAATTTAAATTCAGACCATTGAATTTTGCTTTCTTTCAATCCTTTAGTGAGTTTTAAATCTCTCCATCTGCGGGGAAGCTTTTACATTAAGATTGTAAATTGTGAATCAAGCTTTTAACTCACTTTGTTAAACATCCACATGGAAATACTTGGACATTCCAAGTAACCATTCTTCTTCTTTTTATCCACGTTTTGTATCATTGTAAAACGTTGGAGCTTTAATCTTCTTAAATTTCCCTTTTAGCCCTGAACTATGTGAATGTTTAGATTTCTTCTTATGATGAGGTGGGGATAAAGATTCAGATGAACTACTGCTATAGCTTCTTCTTTTCAAATTGGAATATGAGTCAAATTCGAAATGTTTGAAATATAATTCTTGGTTTTAATGTTCTTCCTCCCTTTGGAGTACATTGTTGGAGATATGTGTTGGTTAGTGCTTCATTTCTTTCAGGTTTGTAATAGAGCATCATCCAAATCCTATTGTTCTCTCCTATCTCTTAAATTATCATCCTTGAAACTTTGCAGTTCCTCTCTTAAAATTTGCATGGTTTTTAGTAGTTCAGAGGGTGTTATAGTTTGGTGTTCAGCTTCTTGCGGAGGTGATTGAATGTGGCCTTATTGGCTGTAAATGTCCAAGACACTCATAGTTTTTTTTTAATTCAATTCAACTGTCTCGAGTTCCATAGTTGGTCTACTAACTCCTCTTTGTCCGTTAAGGCTTCCGAGTCCCTTTCAAATTTGATCATGTTTCTAGCTGTATTTTAAACCAAGTTAAAAAAATATTTGTCTGGAAACTAAAACTTGACTTCCTAAGTTGTTTGGAAGATTTGGTTGTGCTTTTCCTAACAGCATCATCTACTGCCCTAATGTGAAAAATAGAGTTTTATGTTAGTGATATGGATTTAAATTATAATTGTGAATGAGTCCATTCGTCGCAAAGTGTTGAAACCTCGCTCTGATACNTATATCCTCATTAATTAATTCTAAAATTAATTTAATAACCCCTATATTATTATTGTTAAGAATAACCTTATAATGTAAATAATGTCAGAATTAACATTGTTTATTATATAGGGTTAATGTTAGTATGCTATAACCTTACAAACACGCCACATTAATACTTATATTATCCCCACACACACAAATTAACCAAAATCAAAGAAAAATTAATAATATGTTCCTCTTATTTCTAGATAATTTGTACATTCTAAAAAAAACTTTATGTAGTTTTTTCAATAATATCTTAACCTTTAAACAATGACAATTATCAACTAAAAAGAATTAAAGAAATAAATTATAATAAAACTTATTTGATAACCAGACAACTTGCTATGGAACAAGCCTATACCTCCCAACCTTATATTCTACAACAATACATAACCTTTCAACTTTTGCAGAGATCACCCTTGAGCTAGACCAAGCTTACTAAGAACTATGACTTAGGAACTGTGTAAATATGAAGTCTGTATTTAAGTAAACTTGTCAATAAGACCTCTTTAATCGGCTTTTTTGCTCCTGTATAAAAATATTCCTTCTTCAAGGGGTGGCAGGCGTGGGTGGGATCTTGGTGGATCCCGGAGGACAAGTGGAACAAAGATTCGCCTGGGGTCTTGGCTCTAGAACCAATAATGAAGCTGAATGGATGGCTCTACTCCAGGGTCTCCATCTCATTCGAGACAAAAATCTCCGGAAGGTCCTGATATTCGGAGACTCAAGGCATGTCATCTATAAGATGATCAATGGGTATCCCTCAGGAGATATTAAATGCCGTCGATTATATAAAAAAGCTAAGATTCTTCTGCCTCATTCTTTCGAGGCTTTTCACATTCTTCGTCATAATAATAAGGAAGCAGATATCATGGCTAACGTCGGAGCCAGTCTCCCTCAAGGCCACTTCATCCAGGATGGCGAGCCTTCCTACCTCAAATACATTCCATGACGAGAAGCTTTAGTATTCTTTCTCGCACTCTCATCATGCAATTTTCTAAAGTGAAGCCCTTATCTCTCGGAGAACACATTAGGTATATTTTAGGCCTTTATCCTTTTCCCCTTCTCATCTTCTCCCCTCTCCCTTGCTTCTTTCTCCTCCCCCCACTTTTCCTCCTCCTTATCCCCTCCTTCGACCGCCTTTCCTCTCACTTCACCCTCCCTCCAGCTGGCCCTCACCACCCCCCTCCTCTTGGCGGCTCCCTGCATTCAATGACATGTCCTGTTAGCCCTCCTTCGAAGGCCGCGTGGCTTGTTCCTCCCTCCTCGGCAGCAGCTGAATTAAAACACTTCAGGCCTTCAATTTATTGCCATTCCTTCTCGCACGATCGGTGGCCCTTCATCCCTATCTCTATGCCGCCTCCTTGCTTCGACTCGCTCCATTGTAATGTTCTGGATTTTGGTCACGGCTCTCCAGGCTCTGTGAATTTCTTACTGAATGTGGTAGCTGGTGTAGGGGGTGGGAGACTACTGGGAATCCCTTGGCATGGGCTCCCCCTCATTCGTGCCTTTGTAAAGGAGCGCCTTGCGCTGTCTGCCTTCTCCTCATGCCATTGTAGTTATCCCTCAGCAGCTTGGGGCATCGATAGCCACGGTGATTCATCTCCTTCTCGAGCAGACAGACAGGATAAGGTCTTGGGATGCCTCTGCTCTGGCTGGAAGAACGACGCTCTGGGAACATTGTCTTGCTCTGACAATCTTAGTGTTTCTGCCCTGCAACAAGAAATTTCCGACCTCTGGAGCGTTTACTCAGTGCGCTGGGGTGAGAACCAGGACATTTCTGTTTTCCCTCTGCGCATTCAATTCTCTCGAATAGCAATAACGCCTGGTTCTGGAGGAATGGCTCACTTTGGTGATAATGCTGGACTGTTGGACATAAAAAAGAATCTGCGCAGGCTGTACGAGATGACTGCTATAGGGGTAATGGACAACAAAGAAATGGCCAAGGAAGTTAAAAGTATGAGTGAAACTGTGAGTCACACATCGCTTGAGGTCAGTAATAATGGCGCCCGAATAGAAGATCTCGAGAGCAACCTGCGCGAGCTACTGGGCAGAGTGGAACGAATAGAGGAAGACCTCGAGAAGCTCATATCTATGAACAAGGAGAGCAGGGTTAATGGAGTAAATGAAACAGCTGAACAACCCATGGAAGAAGAGTCAGTTCTGCAGCCCAGGACTCTGAGAGGCAATTGAATTATGTCTCTTGTATTTTCTGTTTCATTTTTGTTTGGGTTATGTTTCTCTGCATTTTGCTTTGTAGCCTGTTTGTGAGGCTATACACTACCCGCATCTTCTGTAATTCTGGAACGATTATATGCTCTGCCTTATGGGAAACTTACAGAACAAGCCAGATGAGCAGCAATTTTGACCTGCCGGCATTATATTTCCTTCTTCTGTTGTAATGAATGGCTGTGCACAGCCTGTTAATATAATCCCCCTTTCTGTTTCTGTTAAAAAATATATATATATTCCTTCTTCAACTAAGATATCACACCCCAAGCCACAAATTAATAAGGGTCAAATACTGAGCGCTCAATAGGATAATCGGATTGGACCTATACTATGGCAATGGGTTGACTTACCTCCTACAATCTCCATTGTGTATTGTTTGTACTTATCTTGCTTAACCATTTTTACATAATGGTTTTTCTCTTTGTTTTGTCTAGGTTCTTCCTTTTTGTAGAATTAGAGTTCTCTAAGAAAAATAATGAGGAGCCTCTTCATTTACTTCTTCCTCTTTTTTACCTTTTCTTGGTTGTAGAAAAGTAGTTCAGGTTTTATTTTAATCCTTATGTTTCCTTAAATTATTAAATTATTTTTTTCTTCAACTTTGCAGAGATTCTTCTTCTTAATTTTTAATCACTCTTATAAGTCTTATTCCCTAGTAAGCTTGGTCTCTCTTTCAAAAAGTTGACACATAACAAGTTTTGGTCCATCATAAATAAAATAAGTATCATTTTAATCACATAAAGTGTTCTTTTGTCCATGATGCCTAGCATCAACTTAGGTTCAAATCTTCTTGACTTATTTCAATATCATAATTAAGTCTTCCTGACTTAATTTAAAAATAAACATGTTCGAATCCTCCAGACTTCATTATTAGGGGTAAGGTCTTGGGACATTACACATACTTTGATTTTTATGTTTTCTCATATGTAATCAGTAATATAATACTTCCTTACCTCAAGTTGTTTTCTCTTATTTTATTACGCAAATTTGCAATTCAAATTACAATCTCGGGCCTCTAATGACACCCCCCTTAAACTAGCGAGGCACCTACCTATGATAGGACTAGGGGACCTATAATTATTGGGTTGGTCTATTGATGCAGATCTGTGTGATAACAAATTGGCATCATTTCTAGGGAACTTGTTAACCCTTCGAAAATTTAAACGACATTGGTGAGATTTATCTACTTTGTATTTTTTGTCTCACATGGAAACTCCACTATCTGTAAGATATACTCACCCTGAAAATACTAGAATATTGTCGTGATTTGATCCTAAACAAGGTATTATTCTGAGTTTTAACAAACCACAACATTTCCTCCAAAACAAACAAAAATAAATCATCTCATAATCTACTAGATTTAAAGGTTGATTATGTTGAATCTACAACATCAAGAGTCATCTCTGGACTTGTGTTGTATCAATTCAAGGATTTGCGTTGTATCAATCCCTATATATATCCTCGTGTGTTGAGGTGGGATGCTAGTAGTGCAATCTTATGTTGTATCAATACTGTAGACTTGTGTTGTATCAAGTCATGGTGATTCTCATAAACGATACCCTATGAGATGGATCTCCAATCATGGAGATGATCTTGTGTTGTATCAAGACTGTAGACTTTTGTTGCATCAATTCTAGACTAATGTTGTATCAAGTCATGTGGATATACTATGTGATGTGCTCCTAGTCATAGTCAATGATTGCTATAAGTCTCCTTTAGGGATTAGCTAACCCTAAAGTGAATTACTTTAGCATATGACTATATGACCTAAGGTAATATGATATGATCATATGTATGGAACAAATTCTTCTGAGTATGATATGATAAGATGGATAAATAATTAATACATGTGGACCATGCAGTAAATAATAAATGATAATGAGATAATCATAGAGAAAGATAAAGGATTCGAATTACCCATGAATTCCTCCAAATGAACTCAAATTGTATAGGGTTCAGTAAAGCCTCAGTTGCAATAAAGCATGCATTAGTTATCTAGAAATATCTATGCAAAAATTAATAATAGAATGTTGCATGGATGGCACTAAAAGTGAAGCATTGATGACACTAAGAGTAAAGCACCATGACTCTCAGTTATTCTCCTAAATTTGTGGTCATGCATTCAAATGAAGATAGAGTTCAATTCAAAGTCAGTTAGCATTCAGTTAAAGCTATTCTTGGAAAAATATGGTGCATGCAATATGCATTGAGAAGAATCTGAGGACAATGACTTGGCACTGTGCAGGAAGGGCGCTAATGTTTGCATGGAGAGAATATCAAGCACCAGTGTTAATGCTCCTCTAGTAAAATTGAATTTGTAATGCATGGATGGTAATTTTCATGCATACATTCACTAGGGTTTGCATGGCATGCATTTTGACTTGTTATTAAAGTGTTGGGCACTTGGAAAGTTTGTTACAGTGTTCTATTGGTTCTCTCTTCTCTATTGATAAGGTTATATCTCTTATCTGTCATTTTGTTTATGTGTTGTAAACCATTATCTGCAAATCTATCTATCATACTCAAAGAATTGTTGGATTTTTGTATCCTTTGTATTTGGAAGGTTTTCCCATGGTATATCTTGTCTCATATGGTTGAATGATTTATGTGGATGGTTTGTTTTATGAGATTCATATATGCAGTGATTGATTGATAAAAGTTTCAAAGTTCATAGCATCTTCATATTTTTCTCAAACACTAATAGATTCCACAGTCACAGTTACCTCCCAAGTAGTCACCTCACCATTGCCTACCACAAGTACCAGTGTAAGTGGATTTGTGGTTAGTTATGCTCTTGTGATAAGGTCTCTAGTAAGCTCACTTCTTTGGCTTTAACCATAGTGTTTTCAAAGTCAACTTCATCTCAAGCTAGTATAATGGTGGTTCTGGTAGTTAGATTTTCACTTACAGTATATGCTCCTTTGAGATTTGCCTTAATTCCTAAACAACCTCATGATATGCCTACAAGTAACTATGGAAAGCAACTTCTAAATTTTGTTGGGAATAATACATTATCTGCTGAAAACCATCTAAACACATTTTTGAAATTCATGGATGACTTGGAGGTGGAATAGAAAGATTTATTAATGAATATGTTTGTGAAAATCCTCAAAGGGTATGCATGAACATGGTATAAATCCCTTCCTAACGTTTCCATCAATGAATGAGACGTGTTTAAAAGAAATTTCACAAAGAAATGGGATTAAAAACAAGACAACACTTTCTTGTTGGCTTACACTCAACCTGGAAAAGTGAAAATGAGTATGTTTCTGAGTTTAATCATTGTTTCATTAAGCTTTACAATAGGATTCCTATGCATGTGCATCCTAACAAAATTATGTTTTACATTATTATTTCAAATCCTTTGACAAATCTTTAAGTTTTTTGCTCAGGGTAAAGGACATAAGAAACTTGAAAGAGGCACTTGATGCTGCAATGAAAATTGAAAGGAGCATGGTTGCAACCAAGAAGATCCAAACCAACTTCTCTCAACTCTTTGATCCACAAGGAAGAGAAACTCAAGAAATGGAAAAACAAGAGAGCAAAAATGGTGAGATGCCAATAAGGTTCGTGAATTTGTTGCAAGAATTTACCAATAAAATGGTTTGTTTAGAGAAAACTCTCCAAAATCAACATGTTGCTCCAAGAAATCAGCATGTTTTCCAACTATGGTAGCCCCCTCCTCGAAGAATTTTTCCACCTGAAAAGAAAACATAAGTACTCAAGCTACTAATACCTCTAATGTGGAACAATTTTGTGGTGCATGCACTTTCCATTCACTATTGTTGGCCAATCAATTTACCTCATAAAAAAGAGGGATTTCGAGTTTTTTTCCAAACAACATACATGTATATGATGTCTTAAACGTGTCATTTATTGAAGAAGATTCCAACCCACATGTATACTAGGTGTCAAGTCAATAGGAAGGAAAGGAACCCAAATATTTTACTTAAATTATGGTCAAGTTAATGCATGCAAAAGTACTATGGTACCCACTGCTATGGTTTCCCCTTGAAAGCAAATGACATCATCTCTTGTACACAAAACAAATTCCAAAGTTGCAGCCATGGTGACTGAGACCACAAAAGGTTACATCAAAATAAATAGAGTAGCTAGTACCCCACTTGTCAACCAACCTTCCACTCAAAAGGACTCTCAGAGTCGCTACCATAGAAAGGTAGGATCCTTTGTTGATGCACAACTCTCAATTCTCCTTGGTGAGTGAGCTATCCAAGATAAATATTTAAGTACCAAAATTTATTCATTTCCCTGGTCAAAAGGAGGCTATTAGCATATTCTTGGGTTTGGATGAGTCCACTGATGCATTAGACATTCTCCCCCAAATATATCTTGGTATGAGCAACTTGATGAACACCCTCATTTTTACATTTAATTGCATGTTAATGATTTATTACTTATAAATTGGATTTTGAACTCGAGAGCTTCCACCAATGTTATGACTCTAGAAGTGATAAACAAGTTAGGGTAGATAGTTTCTAGACCTTATAGAAGTGTGTATTCCATGGATTCATGAGGTACAGGTATGTGAGGTCATCAAGGGACTTGAACTCCATTTGCAGGAATATCGTAACTGGGTTTTGACTATGGATGTTGTGTTTGTTGATTTCCCATCCAAGTGGGGCATGTTGTTGTCACAAGAATGGGGAACTGACACGGGAGGTAGCATTCAAATGGATTGTTCATATGTTAATATCCCAATAGCTCCATGGTACAAATTAAGACTTTATCGGGAAAAGAAGATGCTACATAACATCGAAGATCCCCACCCACTGGATAATGAATCATTGTATCTTGATTTGTCTAAACTTGAATTGATCACATAAGTGGTTGTGGATTAACTTGGTCGATCTACTACACCACATGAGTTCTTTGTTGATACTTCTTCTGATGGTCTTTGGACTATGCATTATGATGGTGCAAAGTCTAGAATTGGAGCAAGAGTAAGGGTAATTTTCACTTCCACTTTGGGTAACTTGTTTCTTTTTTCGTTCCACAGACTTTGATTGTATAAACAATATGATCAAATACCAGCATAAATCCATCTTAAACCCGGACCTGCCAAGCACCGAGAGGAATCCAATTTCTTGATTTGTAATTTTTTTTAACTAACTTTTTTACATGTTCATAAAAATTTATCTAACTTTTTTACATGTGAAATGGATCTATATTCATTTTAAATTTTTTCATTTTGTTAGTTGACATGGATTTTTTAACTACTCTTCATTTGGTTTTAATTTTTTATTTTATAACGACGTTAAATTTTTTATTTTTTTTTTATTTTTTGTAATGTAACATAACGTTACGTTATGTTACGTGACAATATCTCCCCCATACTGGGTTATAGAGAACCTCGTTACTCTCAGTGCAATGAGGCTTTGTTGCTAGGTCTTGAGCAAGGATGGAAAATGGGAATAACTATCAAAGGTGGTTAATGATTCCGAGCTAGTAGTAAATCAAAGGGGCCTCTGTGAGGGAAGGAGCCCAAGGCTCAAGAGATACAAGGACACGGTACAAGATGAGATCGAATGCTTTCAAGCATTTTATATCACTGCAATCACGAGGGCCCATAACTAGATGAAAAATTTTGTGGCTTCATCTCTCGCTTGTCTCCAACCATGCATGTGTATCCGTCACACATGGTATTTATTGAGGTAGTATTTTGACCTTTTGTCCTAGATAACATTTGTTCCTGGCATATTTTTGAAGACGAAATGCAAGTATTCAATTTTCTTAATTGCATTTAATGAGTTTTTGTCTCATTTGTTAGATGAAACACTTGAGGGGGTGTCCTTTAATTCAAGTGTTCACTAATAGATTTCCTAAAGGTTTGTTTCCGTTGGAGAAACTTTTTGATAAATCGGATGTTTTTAAGGAGATTAACAAATATGATTTGTACGAACAAGTGTTGGAGGTGAATATTGGCTTAGAATAGTCTCCAAGGATCATCAAACTTGGTAGAGGATGTACGCACGAAGAGCAAAAGAAACTGATAACATGGGAAAGGGAATACAAGGATGTATTTGCATGGTCTTGCAATGACTTAAAGACCTACAATTCTAAAGTGATAAGTCATGCAACCCATTGAAGGAGAACACAAATCCATTTAGACACCATCAAAGACATATGAACCCCAAGGTAGCTCTTGTTATACATAGAGAATTGCACAAGCTTTTCGAAGCACCCATTATCACACCTATCAGGGATTCAAATTGGGTTGCTAACGATAATCCTGTTAGAAAGAAGAATGGAGAGACACGCATTTGCATTGATTTCAAGAATCTTAACTATGTGTCTCTCATAGACAACTAACCCCTGCCAAGTATAAAGCATGTTCTACAGACTGTCAGTGGATCAAGGATGATGTCCATGTTGGATGGATTATCTAGTTACAACTAGGCATTAGTATCCAAAGATGACATGTATAAGACTGCCTTTACCACCCAGTGGGGGACTTACAATTACATTCGGATCCCTTTGATATTAATGAACAATGTGGCTACTTTCCAACGTACTATGGACTTCACTTTTCTGATTATTTGTACAAGTTCATAGTAGTTTATATGGAAGGCATTACTTTTTTTCTAAAGATAGGAATGATCATGTTGGGCACATAGCAAAATTTTTAACAAATGCGGGACAATGGGTATCACGTTGAATCCATAGAAGTCTGTCTTGGGGTGGTCAAAGGTGAGTTTTTGGGACATATTGTCTCGGGAGAAGGTGTAAGGGTGGAACCTAAGAAGATGAAGGGTATTCAAAATATCCTTCTGAAGTTTGTCTTAAGGGTGGTCAAAGGTGAGTTTTTGGGACATATTGTCTCGAGAGAAGGGGTAAGGATTGACCCTAAGAGGATGAAGGGTATTCAAAATATCCTTCTGCTCAAAACCAAGCAAGCCATTCTATCCTTTTTTGATCGCATAAGTTTTATTATGCGCTTTATTCCTAACTTTGCAGAAATAGTAAGGCTTATTTCCAATATGCTAAAAAGGATCATAATCTGAAGTGGAATGAAGAAGCAAAGAAAGCATTCGAAGATATCAAACAAAGTCTATGTCAAGCTTCTATTCTAGTTAGCTCGGACTACAGTAAAGACTTTTAGTTATTTTCTTTCGCTTCTAATTTTACTATGCATATTGTTTTAATGCAAAAAAATCGACAAAGTGAGCATTCATGAGTAAGGCCCTTTAAGGGGGCAAGTTAGCTTACTCCTCCATGGGGAGGCAGGAATATGCCTTGGTCAAATTGCTCAAATACTTCAGAGACTATTTCTAGTACGTAAAGATTGTGGCCTATGTTCCTCGTCCCGAGGTTAAGGACATATTATTGCAACATGAATGCAATGGGACAAGAGGTAGGTGGATCACTAAGATCCAAGTGTATGATCTTATGCTAAAACCAACCAAGTTGGTCCGTGGCCAAGCAATGGCCAAATTAATGGTTGACAAAAATATGGACACTATAGAGAGCCACCATGGAGCATGCACCACCACTTGATCAGGTAAATATTTGTTGTCTTCATTAGAGCAAGTTGATTGGTATTATGATATAATTTTTTATTTAAAATACTTATCATGTCCTACTAACTTTGACAAGACGCAAAAGCATGCTCTTAAGCTCCATGCAAGGAGATTTTCTTTGTGGAGAGTGGTCTTGGGTGGAGAAACTTGGAGTGGGTTATCCTCACATATGTTGATACGCTTGAATCCAAAGATTTATTGCAAGAATTTCATGCAAGATCATGTGGGGATCAATTTTCAACTAGGATCACAACCCATAAGGTCATGAGAACAAGTTACTATCGGCTTACCATTTTCAGTGACACTTATGCTTATGTCAAGAAATGTGATCCTTACCAACAGTTTGAAGGGAAACATAGATTACTATCATTACTCCTTGATCTAGTCATTATGCATGTCCCTTTTCAACAATGGGACCTTAGTTCCATTGGCCAATTCCATCCAAATTCCAATAACGGATTGAGTTAGATTCCTATGGCCACTAATTACTTCAACAAATGGGTGGAGGTTTGTACCATTGAAGACATTCTCAACTATAGCCATTGTCAAATTTTTTGAAGGACAACAATGTTACAGGGTTTGGAGTGCCTAATAAGACCACCACGGATATCGCTAGTGATTTAATATCAATTGAGTTGATGACACCGTCTTCACATTATGGCATCACATTGGCCCATTTGGCCAACTACTACCCACAAGGGAATGGCATAGCAAACTTTGGTAATAAGAACCTCATTTGAATAATCAAGAAAATGGTGGGGGAGAACAAGGGATCATGGGATAATTGTCTCAAGTTCACATTATGGGATGACTGTGTCACCAAGAAAAGAGCAACTAGTAAAAGCCTTTGTGATTTTGTTTATGGACTAGATGTGGTTTTTCCAAAGAACTTGAGGCTATTAATGTACAAGTTATTGCAGAAGTTCACCACCAACCAAGATGCGCTTCAGGCCCATATCTATCATCTTACTCAACTAGATGAGGATTGTAGGGTAGCTTATGATTATTTCGTGGATTACAAGACTCCAGTAAAGAAAGTAGTTGATCGTAAAGTTGGAGACAAATCCCTATGGGTCAAAAATTTAGTCTTGTTGTGGGACAAGAAAAATGAGAAACCAAGAGACCACGGCAAGTTCAATAGTTTGTGGTTGGGACTATACCTCATTGATGCATCAACAAATCCCAACAAGTTTATCACTACTTTGGATTATCGTAGAGAATAGTTGTCAATCAATAGGCAACAATTGTTGTATTTTCAATGAAGCCCTTATGCTTTATAAATAATATAAAATAAAATAAAAGGAGAATTAAAAAGAGGAAATTTTTGGGGCATTTGTTGAGTAATAGTTGTCATTTCCAATTTGTTCTCATCGTTGTCCTAATTTCCAGCTTGTTTGCATTTCCAAAGTTGTTTTTGCCTTTCTTTTTGCTTTGTTTCAATTTTGAGCCTCTTCCTTTCATTAGAAGTTGTAGTAGCCTAGTGTTGCATCTATCGAAGTAATTGTAGGCCCTTTATGTTTTTGTATTTTCACATGTTGCTCAATGATGTTGCATCTAGTCTAGTGTTTGTCAAATTTGATGTCATGTTACAATTGATTTGCCCCTCTGAAAGTTGCCCTTGGTGAAGCATGGATGGGGCCCTTTTTCCACTTGCATTTTATTTTGGCTACAAATACTTGAGTTTACTATGTGTGGGTAGTATTTAAGAGGCAATATTATGAGTTTAATTTTAGTATTGTCTTGTCTCTTCATGTCTCTACTTTGAATCAACCCCTACTAGTCGTTACCTCACCCAGCCATAGGTATATGACACCATGTGATTATGTTTCTTGTTCTTGCTGCGAGCTGGAAGAAAGGTTCACAACAATACTTATCTATTAGCAAGTCATTCCTCATCAACTTCAACACATCATCTAAGGCTTGACCCAAAAGATAGAGCACCTTGATCATTAGCCTCGTTGAAAGTTACCTCACATCTGTCAAGACCGAGCATCATTAGATTTTCATCAAATGAATTCCATCCACACTCGACTTCAAATCACTATTCACGTTTGTATGTTGTGCTCGTACCTTTGAACCCATTAGCATTATTGGTGGGTACCTTTGTACTTGCCAAGTGCTTTCATTATTGGCGTCGATCAAGTAGCTTTCTCCCAATTGTTGACTTCAACTCATTTGCCAATGGGAGAAGCATAATTGTCAAACGAGTTGTAGGATGCAAATGCAAAGGGGCATGCATGGTTATACCTCATGTTTATCCTATTAGTCAAGTTCCCATGCACTTGAATTCATTGCCCAAAGGGCAAGGACTTTGATATATGTCAAAGTTCCATTAACCATTTTCAAAGCCTCAAAGTACGAAGATTTACGAAGATTTAGTAGTTCTCGACACCCTTTACATGGATGGTGTACTCTTGGTTTGCAATTGTTAGCCCCTTAGTTCTACCTACACTACTAGAGGGTTAAGATCCAACAAGATTCCATGAGGCTAATTACATTACTTGTTGGTCCAATCATGCACATTGATCAACATGCATGTGGAGTTTGTGAAAAGAAGCAGGTCAAAATGAGACTACCTATTTGCTTTTTTACTTGTTCTTTTTGTAGCATATCTATTAATACCATTTTGTGTGGAACATGAAATGATTCAATGTCAAAGTCTTTAAGAAAACAACGAAGATGATGGTCAAAGTTTCGATGGTGCAGAGGTGTTGAGGTTAAAAACAGTGCTAGAGTTGTGGAAAGAGAAATCACATGCCAATTATGAAATAGAGGAAATCTGTGCAATATTATCCTCCAGAAATCTACATGAACAAGTGACATTTTTTGTAAGGAAAACTCTCCACAAGGTAAAAGTAAAGCGTCCTGGAAAGTTACGTTACCAAATAAAATTGATGCACCCAATCAAGAACAAAGTATGAAGTCCTAAAGAGCCTTTATCAGTAAGGCAAGCCTCCAAACTTGTATCAAAAAATCAAAAGAAATAGTGTGAAGTAAAGCCCACATGTGAGGGCACATGCATCACTAACAAAGGTGAAGATAGGCACATTAGAAAAGTGTGATTGAGGACACACGTATTAGGATAAGGACCACAAGATAGGGATGAGATCCTTTAGTGAACTAGGCCATGCATGGAGAGGAGGTTGTGTTTTGTCCCAATTAAACAAGGGCATCATGCATGCAAAACAGTCCAGTGAAGTAGCACATGTGTCTTGCAATTACTCTTAGTTAAGAAGGGCTCACTCACTTGCACGTGTGTTACTCATAGTAATGGAGGGTGTACTCACTTGTTTTATTTATACTCTCAATGATGGAGGGTGCACTCGCATGCATACCCTATTAATTAAGGAAGGGCACACTCCACTCGCATCCATATTACTCTCAGGGATGGATGGTGCACTCACTTGCATGCAAACTCTCTCAATTACGGAAGGACGCACTCCAATTGCATACATACTCTCTCAACTAAGGAAGGGCACAGTCCACTTGCATGCAATTAATATCGGTTAACAAATCAATAGTTAAGGAGGGGCACATGACTAATTCACAAGAAGAGTTTAAGGGCACACCTGAAGAAGGTTGAGGGCACACTTAAGGGGCAATCATTTAAGCAAAAAAACACATCAGTGTAGTAGACTTTGCAAGGGTTGGATCAACAAGTGCAAAGGATGAATTAATGCTAGGAGGCCTTTATATCCATAGTAGGAAAGCAGAAAAGAGATTAGACATTCATTTGGGAGCACTATTGGCCACAACAAACTGTGTCCACTTCTCCATCCACCATTCTCTGACCACAATCTTCATTTGCTGGCAAGGAGATCATTGGCAGCATGTTGCATGTCAACAGTCTATTAGCAGCGTTTGATAGATTCAATTATGCTTTTTATTTTAGTTCTGTCTCGTTGGATGCAAATAAGATTGTTGGTAAATGTTCAATGTTTTGCCTCTTGCTCTTGTTTTGATTTATTTGATCACTCGAAGAAAAGAAAAAAATTCACTTCTTTCATTGATTTTTCCAATAAAAATTATAGTTCCCAACCTCCAAATTCAACATTCCAATTAAGTCTCTCTCATTAATTGTTTTAGGACAATCTTAAGGGAGGAATAGAGCACTTCTCTCTTATTTTCTTAGGCAGAATTTTAATTAAGCCTCTCTCATTAATTGTTTTAGGACAGTCTAAAGGGAAAAATAGAACACTGTTCTCTCTTATTTTCTTAGGCAGATTTGCAGGTCAGATTACAACATGTGACCTCCAAGAACAACTCCACTTGGTTTGGGAAAGCACCAGCCTATAGTGGAGAGGCACCTAGCTATGACAGGGCTAGGAAGCCTATAACTATTGGACTGATCTGTTGGTGCAAATCCACATGATAACACTAAGATATAGCAAACCAGATTACTGGAAACAAATGTTTGCCAACTTAGTTTCTCTAAAAATTTAGACCTCAGTTTCTACTAAAAATTTAGACCTTAGTCTCTACTAAATATTTGGACCAGCCAATGTTATGCTGATTGATTGCACCAAATAACCCGGCAAGGAACAATAACAATGAAGGATGAAGTGTTTATACAGTAATTATAGTCTTCCGCCTCAAAGATGGGCATTTTGGAGAGGTGGTCAATCAAACACAATTACGAGAATGTTTTAGGCTTTAGCCATTCAATGATTCTTCAAGATGCTATATGAAAAGCATTATTGATGATCCACATGCCATAAACTCAAATAATGTCGGTAAACTGGAAAACTAATGGTAGGGAAGAGAGTCAAACAAACTTCTTGCATACGAAAATTTTGACCAAGCACACAGACAAAAACGTGTAACCAAACATAGTATTAATACAAATAAATATTCACAAAACAATCAATTCAAATACTTATCACAGATAACTTCCAAATAACTAAAAAGCTACATAGATTGAAACAACTACTATTTCCAAGAGACCAAATAATGCATATGCAAATTTGAAACATAAAGACAGATTATAAGTAATAATATTTCAATCAGCCCATGGGGTTAGAGCAATTGGTATGAGTAATTGAGATAAGAAGTTGTAAATGGAAGGTCACCAGTTCAAATCCCCTGTGGATACTTACCAAAAAAAATAATGATATTTCAATCTATTTTAGCAAACCAATTAAGACAATTGAAAAACAAGTAGATCTATATGCGTTTGTGCAAAAAATGGAATACTGTAAGTTTGCAATGACTCCTACCAATTGCATTCAAGTGATTATCATAGCTCCCTTTCTTACTGCACCCACTACAGAAGTTACAAAAATGATGGCAGGAAAATCTTTAGGAAATACAAGTGAAGACAATAGCTATATGAGCACGCTGAGATGCCTCGAGTATATCATTTTAAATTTGGAAAGTGAAGCAGATTTTTGAAAGATTGTATCATAACAAGTTTAAATATTTACCACGATAGTATTTCTTTTTGCATAATTTGGAATCATCACGTATACTAAATTTAAATAAAACCCTCTCAAGTTGAAAAAATAGACTCCCACAAACTACAAATCGAAAACAAGTATTCTATAAGAAAGTGGAAAAGATATTTTTTATTTGTGCCAGATGGAAAGGCGCTGCTACATTCAAAATTATGGCATAAAAAACCTGACCAAACTTCTCTGGAAAATATCGCCCTTCACCGTTTTACTGCAAGTCCAACTGTGCTCATGAAATAGATATGGAATGGAGACTTCAATGCAAATCTCATAGGCAGAAAGAAGCAAAATGCTTATCATCTAAAGCTACATTCCAAGTCAGATATCTTAAACTGTGCAAGAATTGAATGCCGCTTCCGATATCCTAAAAGAATTAAAAAGATAAGAATGACCAACTCCAAATCAGGCAGATGGCTCAGAATTTCCTGCACCTTCATTTTCAACGGCCTCCACAACACCAACCTCAGCAGGACGTATTATTCTATCATGAAGTGTATAGCCAGGCTGCACATACATCAAAAGCATGTTAAATACTTTCCAGAATTAGGCCAATAGAAAGTATCTCATGGTGGCAACTAAAAGGCATTACATCAATAAAAGCACCCATCACTTAAACATCAACTGTTGCACTGATTGATTCTATTTTAATCATGAGTTATTAATATCAATTGCAATCTATGTTACACTGAGCTTCTGAGATAGGATGTATAGACATCCCTTGTTTAAACAGAGAACATCTAGAAGTTCCCCGTTTATACAGGGGATGCCTCGGGAGGTGGGGAAGGTCCCCTACACCCCCTTTTGGGGGAGGAGGGAATCCCCTACACCATCAAGGGCATCCCCAAGAATGGGCAATACGGGACATCTTTTCTTCAGTCTCCTCTTGGATCTTTGGTCTTTGCCTTTAGTCATTGATATAAAGCCTTTTTTTGCTTGACTTCTTTATGAGTTGTTTGATTCCTCCTTTAGGTGATTCTATGTCTATTATTTCTTATATTATGAGGAACATGTCATTTTAATTATTTGCTACATCTTTCTCATACTCATCATCTTCTTGCTATCACATTACATAAATGTATAACTAAAAACTTCTGCCATGGATATGTAATGAATTTTCTCGAATGCTGACATCTTTGTTGAATTGTATCTAAATTGGAATAATTTTAACTCGGGGACTACTTTATCTTAGACCCCACTTGTTTCTGTTGATCGTCTCCCAATATACTGTAAAACTATGGAGGAATATCTTATCGATTTGGAACATTAAACCCAAATTTCTTTTGTAAGTAAAGGGGATCCATCTCATAGTTTTTCCACTTTTTCATTACCTGCCAAATATCTTTCTTCGTAGTCTTAGCTTTAAGTTACTTAACATAAATATTATTAGGATTATGTTACTTTTAAGTTTTCGTTCAAGGTACCAACACATATTTGTTCCATTTTTATCTGCTCAAAGTCATCTGTAATAGATTCTGTGAAAATTACTACTTTCAAAATCATGTGACTAACCTTGATAATTTTCCAATGTTCCCCGAAGTTTCCGAGACGCGGGAGCTTGGGAGCAGGGAAAACGCACATTGGGGACATGTGGAGACCACCTCCAAATTTTAGGGAAATTTTGGGGGCGGGGAACATCGAGGTCATAAAAAATTATAAAAGAAATATACTAATACTATAAATTCATCCCGTGTAAAATTGTAAATATAGTTTAAGCTGGTATCTATAAATACAGTCTAATTGTTCTATGATTCAACACACTTCAACATTGTGTGAATCCATGGCATAGATGTGCGGAATGTGACCAGAGAACCCTATTTCTTTATGATCCGAGAGGACGTCACATTATTTGAGGATTTCAAGTCCAACATACAATTATGCAAGAGTGAACTATTAATCCTATATTGGGATCCTATTCATCAATGGCACCCTATGCCTACTTCCTATAGGTTTTTCTAGCCCTTGCCTCTACCTTGAAACTCGAAGTTAATCTCGAAGGACATTATTCAACACCCTACAATTTTGATGAAGCTTCCTAAACCAAGCATTAAAATAAAGTAGAATTAGAAGAAAAAAAATACTTGCTTAATAAGTGATTTTGCTTGATTAAAGGGTACATTTTGATTAAGGTCATGATAGAGGAGTTCAACAATCAGCACCACCAACATCAAAACACATAGAGAGGTTAATGTGCTTGATTAAATGACAATCCCTTAACCACATACATGATAAAACCCAGTAGAAACGTTGCAATCCTGAAAATTGTTAAGTTTGTTGAATTTTGAATGGGTTCTAAAATTCTACTTTTTGCATATGAACTCCAATGAGGTTGGAACCACTCTCAAACATCCTGAAACAATTAATGGTAATATTAAAAATTTAAGTAAAAGGATAGAAAATGAAAAATAAGGAAAATACCACTACCGGAGTGCCTAGGAGCCCCCCACTTCATTGGTGCACGCTTCAAAACAGAGGGTCGAGCTCCCCCCTGCGTTTCCCCAAGTTTCGCCAAATTGGGGACAAGGAGAAACATTTCGCTAGGAACCCCCAAGTCCCTAGGGCACGGGGAGCAAGGGGGCACATCCCTTCCTGCTATATGTGTTGGCATGATACCTCTTCCTGCTATAGTTATACCATTTTATTAAGTAAGACATTTCCTATTAATATATAACTGATTATTACTATGCCTATTTATATCCCTTTTAGGCATGTTACAATTGCTACAGATTTCCAAAAACTAACAGAAGTCTATATTTACTGGGCTCTAATTGAGACTGGCCCTTTATAGTTTCAAACTGTCATTGTAGATTTGCTCAAATGGCTCAAGGTATACTGAGCTTACATTGCAAATCTCACATAGAGTTTTGAAAGTTGTTTACTGCAATTTTTAACTAGGGAACTTCTTGGAGTCTAGATTCAGTGCAATAAGAAAATACTAAATTTCACCCTACAAGAGTTTATATATGCCTAAGCAACAAATTTGTTACCATACATGTCTAGCACTTGTCTTGCATGCAGCACATGTGCATATTTAAGACTTAGGGCATTATTGATTCATGGTAAAAGGTTGTGATAGAATACAACACTAGCTATGAACAAAATGTCCCGAAAACCCTGTAGGTCCAATATCTGTCAACATGCAATAAAATAACCTCTGGGCTACAACTTACAAGTGACTGGATATGCTTGCATTCATAATCAATATCAACAGACCATATTGACCAGATTGGAAAAGATGTTTTAGTTGATTAAAATGCAATTGTTTACATTATATACAAAGCAACATGAGATGAGTCAATAAACCCTACCTTCAAAACCACAGCCACACTGCCAGGCTGCTTACTAGCATCTTGAATTTGAAATACTGCCATGTGAGTATGAGGGTCAAACAGCTCATTTAGTGGATCAAACCTTTCAACTCCATGTTTTTTTAACACCTGAAATCCATATACACAATTTAGATTCTCAGATACAAAACCCTCAAATTTCAAATTTAAATTATGCTGAACAGTAAATAACAAAAGTGGGGAGGACAAGTAGGTAGATATGTTGTTCCAACATCATTAATGCATATCAAGTTTGACAGCAAAACCAAGTTACAAAAGAAATTGTTTAAATTACATCTGAAAGTTGTTTTTCAGTCATTGCCACTCCTTCCAAAAGGGTTTTCAGTAGTGGCGCTGCTCCACTTGAATCTTTGGATGCATCTAGCTTGCTAAAGCTTTCTTTAACAACAGATGATGCCCTTGACAAGTTATCAGCAACATCTAAGAGGCTCTTGGCAAAGCTCTGCAATATATTATATATAAAAAGTACAGCAGAACTGTAATTAGCTCTTATTTGACCACATCTAAAATATTTCAAACAATATAGCTCACTGACAAACAATACACAAAAAAAAACTTAATGTGATTCTAAAATGTTGCACACAACATTCACAAGCTTCCCATAGGTTGACAAAAGAACACCTGTATTGCAAACTTTTTTGTACTTTCTGCCTCGCGCCTTGCCCTATCCATTACATTCTCTACTTCAGCATAACTCCGAAGAACCTTCTCCTTCATCACCTTAATCTCTTTGAGGCTTTCTTTCAATAAATCATCTTTCTCCTGAACAAGTCGAACTAAATCCTCTTCAGAAAAATCTTGCTCTTCATCTGATGAGGTTTCTGATTCTGAATCCGATTCTTTTATTTGAGCAGTCTTCGTAGGCTTCGCCTGATTTTGACTGACAGGCTCAACGATTTCCTCTCCTTTACCAGTTGCTGTACCCTCCTCCACAGATGAAACTGGATTTGGTTCCTTTTGTGATAAATCAGGTGATGCAACAGAGGAGAAGAGAGATGGCTTGGGAGTTAAGTATATGGAATGGGGTCGAGAAAAAAAATGCTTTTTTTCACTGGCAGTCCACTGCACATAAAAATCAATATAAGCAAACAATAGTACAAAATCATAAGGCTGTAAAAGCCAAAATAATTGATCATTCAATATCCTAGCTTACAGAATGAGAGATGCCCAAAGGTAAAAGATTGATGGAAAGATTCAAAAGTAAATGTTAGAGCCCATGATATGAAAACATGGTGCAATAAGATCTACCTGCCTATCAGAAAATCTATAACTAGCTTAGTTACCGAGCTGCCTAGGATATGTTGGTGCAGGCACAGGACAGGGACACAATTTTTGGAGTCAAAGTTCACCAGGGAACTGAAACATATGTGTGTGTGTGAGGGAAGCACACAGATATGTCCCTTTCATAGGATGTCCATGATTGGCAGTACATTGCCCTGCCAATCAAGAGACATCCCACACATCGCTAGGGTGTCTCCCACAGCAAATATGGGATGTCTCCTGGACATCTCCTGGTATGCATGGGACATCCGGACATTCCCTGTACATGGACAAATGGATGGTATAAGATTGCTTTGGCAATAATCAAATCCATATAAAATTAAAATAACAAATGGAAAACTAAAAAATCAAGCCCTACAAACCCAAAAACCTTATGAAAATGTGGGCCTATGATTATATAATCAACCCCACTTGAGGTCCACCAGCTGGGGGCACAATAAAACCAAGGAAACCCTAGCTGAGGAGGAGGACGTACAGCTAGCGGACTCTCCAAGGACACTAACAAGAATGTCAACGTTTTTTGCATCCTAGGGAAAATTCCGACCTAGAGTGGCCTTGGAGGCTTGTGCTAGGGGACTTGAGGTTGTTTTGTCAGGAGGCCCTGTAGATCTGACTCCTGAGAAATTAATTTTCAAGTTTTGGGGATTTGTGGGTAAGTCATGTTGAATCAGCTGATCCATCAGAAGTTGTCAGATGACTCAGATCACATGATGCACTCTACATCGTTAGTGAGAAGATGGAGAAAAATCATGTGGAGGTGTATTGTTCTGCTCGATCCCAATCAGGCAAAGTTAATGTCGTCTCTGTTGTGATTAAGTCTCCAGATCTTGTGACTTATTGGAAGGCAGAGGACATATCCGATGACCAGTTTACTGTGGAAGCCACACAATAGCCAAGGCGTGGTGCAAGCTATGTATCTCTTGAGGCAATAGATCCTGCAAGGGAGGAGGTTTTATTACAGGCAGAAAGGATTTGGCAGGTCTAAATCCAAAAAATCTAAGAAGATGACTAAGAAAAGAGCAAATAGCATAGGATCATTGTTGGAGAAATGCCCAATTTAGTCAGATTTTGTCTCTGGCCTGAAAAGCCCTCGTTGATTGATTTTTTGTTGAAGTATATTTAGCAAGCTTCATTAAATAAATAGTTGGATGCAGACTTTCTGGGGCCCGGTAATTGGGTATGGCCACTTATTCCATATCTTAACCAAACCAAAGAATAGCTGGGTTTCATTTTTTATCGAAGAGAACACAGTTAATTTTGGTCAGTAAATGATTCTAAGATTCACATTATTTATCTTTGAAACCTTTGTATCCATGTTTTGACACACGGTCAAGGGTACATTTTGACCGGATGTGGCCAAATGGGTACCTATCTTGGTCAAGGTAGGTTTGCCTTTGGAGTTTCGGAATGATTTTAGAGTTTAGGAATGATTCTTTCTTGTGTGAGCCGGGGAATTCATTAGGAAATACTGTAGATACTTCATAAAAACAAAGTGTTTCCGACCCAATTCCCAAGGTTCCAACAAAAGTAAATCTGAAGGAGGGCCTGGCCAATTGCATTGACTTTCTGGTGGGGGATAATACATATTAACAAACCCTAGACTATTCTAACGTCCCCTTTCGATGTGTACGTTCTCATCAGTATGGGCATGTGATGGTGGATTGCCTATGGCATAATTAAGTTTGGAGAAGAAACAAACATGCCAAGGTGTCAAAGCAAGAGCTCAAGGAAGATCTGTCCCTAAACCTAGAGACAATAACAAATCCTACAGTAGAGTTCAAGGTGAATAGTGTCAAACCGACTCACAGGTTTCGACTAGTGATCTGAAGATTCTAATGGGAGAAGATAATGTTGGGGAACCCACTTCAGAAGCTTCAAGGTCAGATTGCTGGGCACAACTTGGACAGATCACAGCTCAATGAGGTAAATACTAAAGCTCCCAACTTTATAGAAGATGAACCTTTGGCATAGAAGGATAAGAGGCTACTCAATCTAGGCAATGACAATGGTATTTTTAATGAGGATGAGCTTTGAAGGTATAAGGACTGGAGACAAAAAAGAATAAGTATTTGAAGGACTGGGAGGCTGATTGGCATATGAAGAGTAGGGGGCATGGTTGGAGCTTGGAGATGAGAATATAAAGTAATTTTATCATTTTGCTAACCATCGAAAAATCCAAAAATTATCTGAGAGATGCAAAAAATAGATGAAGCAATCCAAAAATTCAAGTTTTTTGCACAACTGGCAGTTCAACATTTTGAGGCAATATACAAGGAACCTTTGGGTACAAACATTACTGAAATCGTTAAGGTTGTTTTTTATTTCCCACAGATCATCTCAAAGAAAGAAATGAACAAATTTTTAAACAAAAGTTCAAGGAGGAGTTATTGTTAGTGATGTCCTCATTCCAGAAAGATAAGAGTATGGGGCCCAAGGATTGGATCATTGAGTTTTTTATTGGCTTCTTTGATTAACTTGGTGACGATCTATTAAGAGTTGTAGAATAAGTGTGTTCAGCTCCATTAATTCTACTTTTATTGCCCTTATTCCTGAAACTAATAACCTCAAGTCCTATGATAGGTTTCAACCTATGTTGCACAAGTTTCTGGAACGCGGGTACGTAGGGTACGGGGACACAAGTATCCGATACAGCTAGAAGCTTCGCCTAAATTTGCTGGAAACATAGGGTTGGGAACGACAATAATATATATTAATTTTTTAAAATATATTTTAAAAAAATAAAGTTAAAAAAACAAAGTTAAAAAAACATGATTGATTAATTTCATAGCTTAAACTATTTTATCCTCTTAATCCTCTAGTAGTGTCATGAAATTCATTCTTTTTAAATTTGCTCACTCCTCTAGGTCCACATTATACAAATCTCATTGTACGAGTTTATAAAGGCACCAATAGCTTCATAAATCATAAGTTTCAATATTTTTTTAATTCCTTGTTCCAACTCCATCTATATTATTGCTCCTAAGAGTGCTTAGTCTTTGGGTGCCTCTGCATTTTTCTTATGGTAACTACTACTTACTTCTAATGTGAATGAACTTGATTGCTTTAAGTTCAACTAACAAACATTCAAATTTTTTGGTATCTTGAGTTTGATATGGTTTATGATCCTAAATTGCTATATCAGTCAGTATGAATAACATAAGCTAGCTATAATCATTTGAGATATGAATTAAAGTTGTTCAATATCTTAGTATTGTAAAAGATCCATTTGTATTCACTTAAGTACACTTGCAGGATATATTTTGAGTGTGAATGGATCTAAACATTTAAGAGGTGTGGGCCCTCTTTATTTATATAACCTTGAAAATAAAAAAATGGCATTATTGATAGATTCAATTGAAATTTTTATATTGGTGATTTCTTGACACAATAAAGTTCAATCATTCAATTGATTATCGACACTTTTCTTATGATTTTGGGCTCCACATGGTCGGGAGCTTGAAGAAGCTCCCTGTCTATTTGGGAGCTCCCTGTCTGTTTGTGAGCTTCTGGAAGCTCCCAAACCAACAAGGAGCTTCTACAAGCTCCCAATAAAAGGGGAGCGACAAAAGCAAGTTCCCAAAAAGCTCCTGAAAAGCTCCCAAATTCCCAAAGAAGCTCCCATAAAAAAGGGGACGTTTCGTACCAGCTCCCAAGCTCCCAGGAGCGGGGAAACATCGAGTACAGGTTGCCAAAATCCCGAGAGCGGTACCCGTGTAACTATGGTTTCAACATATTTCACTTTGTAACTATGTATATAAGATCATTGCCAAAATATTGGCGATTAGACTTGAAATTATAATGTAAGACCCCTACCTTGAATGGCTTTGGCCAAATCCATCACATGATCACCTCATTGGTCATTAACCGACATGAACAAGAACAACAAAATATTGTCGACTAGAAGAATCAGTTTTGCGTACCTATGCAAAATAGCAAGACACACCACAAACAAATCAGGTATTGTTGCTCAGAGACTGGGTGCTCTGTAGACATTGGTATCTCATTAGTTCATTAGACCAAGACAAGCTTGGAAGAGAACTTAACAAGGGAAGGCAGGAATGTTACCAAAGGTAACCTAATCGGTAGACACTATGCACGACGAACAAAGTGGCAAAAGAACTTGACAGGCTTATAAGAGACTTGAGTGTACCTAGTCGGGTGCACGTCGACTAGGTGCACTTGCCAAGTGCATTTGACAGGCGCACTTTCTAGGTGCACCTTGTCAAATGCACTTTCTAGGTCCACGTGGGCACACTTTGGTGCACTTTGTCGAGCGCGCATCTTACTGCATTTTGTCAGGGGCACATTCATTGGACGCTAGGCACATGCACTTGGGGTATCGCACCATGGATGTAGACATTGATGACCAAGCCGTGGAAAGCATGATTGAAGTTGGATCACTTGGACTTGGATGGGCTTGCACAACGCCTAAGGAGGAGGCAAGCACAAGGCAATTCTCATATAAAAGGAGGATTAACTCAAAGGTGCTAAGGTAATCAATCGTCATTGGTCATTTACACAAGTGTTCAAAGAACTATGCAATAGTGCTATGTTTAGAGGATAGCACAGTAGGGCGAATTTGCACTAGTTGAGTGCAAGGAAGAAGAAAATAGGACCTAAAGGAGGCAAACCTACAAAAGTTTCAAGGGTTAGATTATGCAAGATTGTTGGGCAATAGGCAAAAGGCAATATTGCCTTAAGACACATTGTACTCTATATAAAGTTGTGGGTAGGCCGCTACAACTCCCTTGTTGTCTTATATAACAGTCTTCATCTAAATAAAATTTAAGCTATCCACCTTGGTTTCCACTCATAAATGTGTATGCATACTTTTACCTAGATGAATGTTGTTACGTTACTTGTGATACATTGTATTGGTTAATTCTTGACATAACATGGATGAATGTTGTTATGTTTCCCTACGATGCATAATTTGGCATTGTATTGGCTAATTGTTGACATATTGGCTAGTGTTGGTTAAGTATTGCTGGGATGTTTTAAAGGCCATGGTTAGATGTCTACCTTTTGTTGAATAGACTTGGTTAAGTGGGACTTAGTTGCATTTGATGGATTGTAGCTTAGGGCAAAGTTATGGGCAAACTAAGACAAAGAGGTATAGTCTGGTTGTAGTAAGCATAAGCTAGCAAAGCCCCTGTGGCCATGGCAAGGCAATGTAGCATGACCTTAAGTGCCAAAGCAAAGTTGGGGAAACCCCCAAGCTTGAAAAGTAAAATTCACACACTGCAAGTCTATGACAAATACTCTATAATGTCATTTCTCCAGAACAATTTGGGTTTCTTGAGGGTAGACAAATACATGATAGCATGGGAGGGTTTCCAGACGAATTAATGTCCAGGGAAAAAACAGGAAACACACAAGCTCAGGAAAAAATCATCAGAAAAGGAAAGTCCTATAGTTAAGCAGGCATTGTTGAAACAACATCCCTAGGTGCAAGATCAACTCATGCAAATGTAAAAATAGCACAACTACTCTGTGAAAATCTAACCATGTCTAAGTAGAACATTTCAAGAAACACATCTATGCAAAACGATATTAATTGCAAAGTTCTGTTATGGTGCAAATTTTAAAGATAGAAAAACGGGAAGGGAGGGTCCAAAGTAGTCCCCTATGTTAAGGAGGGCTTGCTGAGTTAGTGAAAATGGGGGCAGTGGCAATGCCCCACTAAGGTTCAAGTCTCACGAACTACATGTTGCTCCCTTCATTGGGGCAGAACCGCCAATATCAACACAAGTAAGTTGGACGTTATTGTAGGGCATAGTTCCTCGCTCGAAGTCCATCGACTGCTAATAGATACGTTGATAGGGCAGCCTTAAGTAATGGGTGGAGCATATTAAGTAATGGGTGGCGTGATACCCCATCGTGATAGGTGGAAGCTGCAAACAAAAATAAATAAATAAATAAAATATTTCCCTATATAACAGGCGTTTCTACATAATTAGCGGGATTGGATTCCAAAATTAAGAAAAGTCAGTACTCACGATAGATTTGAGCTTTGCTTTTGCGATCAAATGGCATGCATTCTTCCTTCTGTTGCCTTCCCATGATTTATCACATTCGCTGATTCAGATACATATTAATATCTATATATTATCTATTTATAGATTAAATCCATATGCATCGATGGCATATAGATGTATAAAAAAAAACTTGCATTGTTTATCCCTGTTGTGTATCAAACAAAGTTTAATATAAACATGCCCGTTCCTAAACAAACAGGCGAAGTAGAAGAAATCACTGACAAACGTTTACGGGTTAATAGGTACATAGTTATTCTTCATATATCGTGAGACAGAGAAATACAATTAGAGGGAAAAAATATCATTTTAAGCCTCACCCCTAAAACCCTCCTTAAACCCTAAACCCAAAACAAATCCATACCTTGTGTGGCGACTGAATGATATCATATACGCTTTGGCATCTTCTCGATACCAGAGGAGCGGTAGGGACCGTGAAACCTCTGGCTTGAACAAGACCTTTTCTCAAAAACCCCGTAATAGCTCTGGAAGTGTTCATTGGTCTCAAAATTATAGTCTTATGAGAAGTAAAAGGCTTGGTTTTCCTGGTACGAAGCCTTCTGCAGTGGCAATGGAACCCTTAATTGCCGCTTCTCTCCTGATGTTATCTGTACAGGGCGTATTGAAAACGAGTATTAACACCTTCGGCCGGAGAGCCGAACCACGAAAATTTCCAAGGCCTCTCGAGAATGTTCTATAAAAATATTTATTGCCACTCACGCTCTTCCAGGTTTTCAATTGTATTTTTAATGGAATCGCACGAAACTTGGGGACCAAGATACCGTGATAGATAGCATGTTTTTTTGTTTTTGTAAAGCGTTTAAAAACAAATTAAAGCTATCAATTACTCGTTAATATGTAAAAAGTACGATTAAAAATATATATATTTAATAAAATGGTATGAAATTTTGTTTGGTTGATTAAAATGGTGTGAAATGGGAAGTTTAAAATTTATTAAACTAGCAAGTGTACCTAGGGGTGCAATAAAAGAACGCCGTGTTGCAAGCTAAGCAAGGAGATGTGGACATATACAACAAGACATATTCTTCACATAATTGGCCATTACATTATTGGCATGTATTCTTCTCGCATCCAAATGAGAATGAATTGTTATTTTTTGTAGTTCTTATGTTACAATCAAGTAACATTGCATAAATTTATGGATCTATCTACTATCTTGTTGCTTATACTAAAGATTGTCAAATTCCAATATATTAATAAAATCTGGGTATTGTATTTTTCAGATGCCAACCATTATCTATGCACCCTTGAAAATTTGATCCCCTAAGGTATATAGACTACCCATGTATTGTTAACAAAAGCTGTGAAGTAAGTGTATAACTAAGACATTTCTAAAAACCCCTGATATAGCTCTATACCAAATAATATTGAACTTAACAAAAGAAAAAA
>LPNX010292524.1:170372-238047 GCA_001517045.1 Pseudotsuga menziesii | reverse complement strand
TACCAAACAATAGCACCAACCAAATTTAATTTGATTTGTAATAACAAGCGTAATCATGATAAAATTAATCCATTAATATTATATTTTAAATTTTATTTTAAAGAATAAATATGAAAATCAATTATCTTTAATGGTAAATCATTTCAGCGAGATAATGTCTTTTGGTTGGACCAGCACCATTGAATAAAATTGTGGTTTTTTTAGCTTTATGCTTTTGCTTTTTAATTTTATGTTCTCTACTTTTAGGTTTATACAACACTTTGAATTTTTGGTGGCATGCCCCACATCACTAGTCAATATATACATTGCCCAGCACTTGGCTAAGCAAGATAACCTTAAGTAGTCGTCATCAGCAATGTGAAAACCTCACAGTATGCTTAGCAGTGTTGCACACTCTATAGGAATGTAAGACTAGAGATGAGAATAAGGTTATTCCCGATTGCTTCTATTGGGTAATTGGGGATCCAGAATCATTTTCAGAATGATTCCCATGGAAATAAGAATCAGTCCAGTCCCATGCTGCTCGGTCAGGGGCTTGGTGAAGATTATATATGACAGATAAAGCGTGAGAGCCTTTCTTGCCGTTGTCACCTGTCGTGTTTTTATGTACAAAACCAACACGCCAAGAATAATAAATAAAAACCCTTTTGGCATTTTGGCATAATTGATAAGGGTATTGAACTCATTAAGATGATATACCATAGTTGAAGCCTCCTTCATCATTAAATGATAATACAAGAGCCCTCCTTCATCATTAAATGATAATACAAGAATGAAGCTCCAAGCTAGAATGAATTCGTAGTAATGTGAATCAAATATTTATACAATGAAAAAAAGTGACCTTTTGTTTTCACATTGAAGAATATTTATAATATCAGCCTATAAACTAAATAATAAAAATATGATATAAATTTATAATCTCAATGTATGGCATATGTAGTATATTGTTGAAAAACAGTGGGGCTGTTGACCCGGTATCTATTTTTTTGGGCTCACCATGTCACTTGACTAATGAAGAGTTGATATCTTCCCATAAAACAGAGTTGATATCTTCCCATGAAAAGAAAAGCATAAGTGGTTCTTATAATATCAATGCATAAATGTTAAATATAAAAAGGAAAACAACGTGGGAAAGATGAGTGATTTGTTGGGAAAGAAGAACATGGAAACCGTGGTCAATTATGGCAATGAATGTATTTCAATATAATATAACTGTAATCCTCAATAATATTTTATTTATTATAATGTGAGACACTAATCAACGACAGAGGAGTGCGTTGGTGCTTTTATAGATTAGAGATATGCAGTTGTTTTCTCCGGGAATGCTATGAGCACACGGTTTGATCATCTACAACCATACAGTCAACTCGAGATTCCAAGAAACAGGCATTTATCGCCGCAATATCCATAAAAACAGCAGGTTGACTCTTGTTGTCCACGAAACCAGCCACGAAATTTCTTCGGTTTCCCTTGCTTCTAGAAAACTTATCTAAGTCCGTCTTTTACATACAATATTCATTCCATTACTTACACACAATATTCATTCCATTACTTACACAGTGATCATCCGAAGTATCGTTGTCTGCTCATCCATAATTCTCGTAACAGAGAAAGGGGGGCTATGTACAAAACCAACACGCCAAGATTATCATTATTTTTAAATTAAATATATAAATTACAAGAGGGCCGCTATTTTTTAACATAGACACATATAAAGAAATTACCATGATTATCACTCTTTTTAAATTAAATATATAAATTACAAGAGGGACGCTATTTTTTAACATAGATACATATAAAGAAATTACCATGGCTGTTGTCGCAGCACCGCGGAACTCTGTTTAAATTTATAATTGATCGACTCAATGGAAACCTGATTATGCGTGTCGCCCATCTTGCATGCCCACCTTGCATGCCGCCCCAGATGGCATGAAAAAACCCACCGTCGACCATGTCGCCCGTCTTGCATGCCCATCTTGCATGCCACCCAGATGGCATGAAAAAACCCACCGTTGACCATGAATAAGCTGGAGGAATAGGAGAATGAACCTTCATACGTGAGGGAGCCAAAGTCATAATCGCAGACATTGCAGACAAGAGAGGCCTGGAGCTCTGTCAAGATCTGGGATCTCAGGAAACCTACTTGCACTGCAATGTGAGCAAAGAAGAAAGGGGGCGAGAGCGTTCCATATCTCACTCAAGGCACACCAGATCGCTGTCGCCACTGCCGCTGAGGATTTTCCACTGGGACGAGGAGCCCAGGAAATCGGATGTTGACGAGTTTTTCTCAACGAAACTGGAGAAGGGCAAGCCTGCTTGTCACGAGGAAGTCAAGAGTTCAGTTCCCGAGAAGCCCAAGGCGAGCAAACGGTGGAGTTTGAAGGACTTTTTGTTTAGGAGTGCCAGTGAGGGACGGGCCCAGAGCAAGGATAGGCTCTGGGGTCTATCTATTGCCCCTGCAAAGCAATCTGAGAAGCATGTGAGTAGTGAGAAATGTAAGCTAATGAAACCCGCTGAGAAAAATTCAAATTCAGGGAAAAAACAGCAGGAGGATTTCAATAGTTCCAATACTAAATCTAGTTCAGGTAAGAGACAGGAGGATGTGAAGAACTACTGTGTGAATCCTCGATCTGGAGGGAGTTTTACGAAGTCTGGCAGGAAGATGCCCATTTCGCCTCACGAGCTCCATTATACTGCCATTAAAGCTTGTCCAGCCATTCTAAACAGACTCAAAATGAAGGGTATGAATATTCATGAAATAGAATTTCTTATAGTTGGAGTATCCAGGACCTAACATGAGGGTATGAATATTCATGAAATAAAACTCCTTATGGCCTGAGGCCTCTCCAACCAGTCTATGCAGGACTGCAAAAAATTATGAATATTCATGAAAGGAAACTTACCGCAGGAGCCATGGTTCTTAACGGCAGTCACGGCTCCCTTTTCCCTCCAGTCAATGGACTCTGGCAAATCCTCGCCCACCGAATACTGGTATCGAGGGCTAGGAGACCTGGACAAGCGTTTCTTGGCATCCAGCTTGGTACCCAGATATGCAGCCTTGAACTCCTCATGGCTCAGACCTGCAAACTGGTTCAGCCCCAGTTTGTAGGATGGATTCCCCTGGTTGTTGTGCTGGTGAATATACAGAAAATTGTCTTTAAATACAGAGAACTTCTTCAGCTTCTCGTCAAGACCATTGTAGGCTTTCTTATGCTGAGCCAGCCACAATTCATAGAGCTCCATGATCGCGTCATCTCCTATCAGATCTTGGCTATCGTAGCTGATGATGGAGAAATTTGCTCTTGAAGCACTGCCTGCCATCGCAGACAATGCAAGCACAGCAAACAGCAAAAGGATTCCCATACTGATAAAATCTGCCCACAAAAAACAAACAGTTCAATTCTTTTTTCCCAACAGCATGCAAGGTATCATGAACAAGTCCAAGGAAATCACAAGGGTATAATATCATAGAACAGGCCTGAAATAAATTCTATGTACCAAATACAGTAAGAGATGGGTGGATTTTTAACACGTTCCTTATTTGTTTTATTGAATCAGGCTCGCAGAGGGAATTCTTCTCCACTGGCCTGGGTGAAATCCTCGCTGAAACCAAAACCAATCTCATAAAAGATTCAAACCCACATGCATGGGCCAAGAATGACGGTGGAATTGATATGAAATTATGGCGACGGAAACTCTGAGTCTCGCGGCGAACCAGAGGGTGAAAGCGGTGGTGACAGAGGAGGCGGCGAAGAAACAAACCCATTCCTCGAACCAACTGAGGCTCCTGGCAAAAGACACAAACCCATTCCTCGAACCAACTGAGGCTCCTGGCAAAAGACGCAGCTGCTCAGGCGTGTGAGCGAAGAAACAAACCCTTCGATGGCAATTGCGCCCATCCTTACGGCCTTCGTATTTGATGCTTCAACCACCACTCTGCACCAAACCTTGGCACCGAACCTGATCCAATGATGGAGATTATCTCCATCGTCAAACGAAAAAGATCGAGGGCTGGAAAACCAAAAATCATTTATTATGGAGAGTAGACTCCATTTGGTAACGCCTTGCGGCGTAATTATTGGACTTGGTTTTTGACGTAATATGTGATTTAGATTTAATGAAACTAAGAGAAAAGGGAAAGCATTAGAAATGACAAAATAATTATTATTTATATTTATATTTTTTTTCAGAAGAAAAAAGCTTGCCTTGATATTCATAACTGAATCAAAGACATAATAACACAGCTGTCAGCATACAGTAATACATAGTACATCATGGAGTTTTCGTCAGGGGGAAAGGCGAGCCAACAACTAAATGATCCCATCAGAAAGCTGATTCATCATAATGTAGTCTGCCAGAACAACCACATCTATCGAGCGTCAACAGGCACTGAATCCACAATCCAAAAGAGATCTCTCATACTTAACAATGAACTGATATGATGGAAAAAATCATCATATGAACAGTCTCAGTAAAGCTTAAATGTATCATGCGAAACCAAAAGGTTCTCAATAAATTCCATAAAACAGCCAATTCCCTGAGGTTGAGAGAGTGCAATTTTAGAGAGACGGTCAGCCAACCAATTGTGCTCTCGATAGATGTGGGCGAATGACAGATCATGGAAGGCGGCCAAAAGATTTTTTGTCTCCCGACACCAATGTATAAGGTCAGGTGGGGAGAGATCAGCTGATCCATGTACCCAGTTGATGATTACTTGTGAATCACCGTATACTTGGGTAAGTGGGATCCCCATCATATGGGAGGTGTGGAGAAGTGCCCAAAGACTGAGCAGTTCAGCCTTCATGTTGGTGCCATGTCCGACCCCCAGCGAGAACTCCAATCGATGTGATTCATTGATATGGATACAAAAACCAGCACCAGCTGTCATATATTTTGATGCACCATCCATAAAGCCGCATGGATAGGAAATGACAGGTGCCATTCTAATAACTCTATCACGCCTCCTCTGTTTGACAGCACAAGGTGGTAAGCTACGCATAGTAGATATAACCTGCTGAATAATGGAATAAACAGACCTCTTTTCACCATCAAATATGTAGCGGTTGCGTGCTTTCCATATTATCCACATCATATGGAAAGGAAGATAATACCAAGGCGAGTCCCTGTGCATGTTTTTGGTCCAATTATTTATCATTACATCAATAGAAACAACAGGAGTGATTGCACCCAGATGAAAGATATCACAAACATGTACCACAACAGTCCTCCAAACACTGCAGAAAATAAATAAATGAGTGACAGATTCATCATTTGTGCCACAGAGAACGCAGATCCCAGGCCCGTGGAAACCTTTTTTCTGCAGATTGACCCACGTAAGTATTTTATCACGAAGTGTGAGCCAAATGAAGCATGATATCTTACTGGGTACATTCCTATTCCAAAGGACAGAGTCAATGGAAGTAGCAGGTGGAGTGGGGTGAACCCCAACTAAATAATCATATGCAGCACATGCTGATGGAGTACCATGTGAGTCTTTGTGAATCCAAGAGAGTGTATCAGGTCGGTCAGAAAGATGAATACCAGCACCATATAATTCATGTATGAAATTGTTCCAAATATCATAGTATGTGCCCCCAAGAAGGAGATCATCAGCAGTCAGCCAATAGCTCATAGCAAGAAAGAGAGAGTTCCGAGCCTGTGTGAGTGTACATATGTCCAAATCTTACAAATAGGTTCTCAAATCCTCAGGCAGATGTGGAGTTTTAACACCAATAATGGGATCAATGCCAAGAAGGATATTATTACCATCCCCCACTTTCCAGGTCAAGCAAGTTCCCAGCCACGAGAGAACCTGTACAAATCCCCTCCAGAATAAAGATGAGCTGCGTGTGCTAAAATTCTTCTTCCTGAGCCAATCAATAACAGGGATACCATTCAAATATTTAGTATGAATAACAGCTGACCAAAGACCATCGGAATGTAGTATTCTCCAAAGATTTTCTAGGCGCAATGAAAGATTAAACCAGTAGAGGTTTTTAATGCCCCATCCTCCACATTTTTTAGGCCAGGAGAGGTCATTCCAGTTGGCCAAATGAAATTTCTTTTTGATATCTGAGGAGCCCCAGAGAAAGCTGAACATAAGGATTCTGAGCTTCCGAAGGACAGCAGCTAGGAGAGGTGCCAGACTCATCCAATAAACCGGAATGCTAGATAATACAGAGTTTAAAAGTACCAATCTACCTCCAAGTGAAAGATATCTGTAGGTCCAGTGACTGATCCTTTTCTCCACTTTTTGAATAAGCCATATCCAGTCACAGATCCTGTATCCAATGGGTTTTAAGAAAAAACCAAGGTAATTGATCCCCATATGAAGTGGCTGCATCTTGTAGGGGATGACTGCTGAAAAAGAATTATATCCAACCTCATCCAAATTGCAGTACAGGAAACAAGATTTATCAACATTAATCATCATGCCAGATGCTTTGCAGAAATTTTCCAATATAACCTCAAATGCAGTCCAATCCAGTAAAGTGCCAGTACCCAATAATATCACATCATCAACGAAGAGGAGGTGTGTAAGTGCAAGTGAGGGAGAGATATGAATGCCCCTGATCAATCCATTGTCCCTGGCATCCCGAATAAGCAAGCTAAGGCCCTCAATGACAAGAATGAAGAGGAGGGGTGATAAAGGACAGCCCTGACGAATACCACGGGAGGCAGGAAAGAAAGATGAGGGGGTACCATTGACCAGGACCGCAAAATTTATAGTAGTAATGCATCCCATAATCTAGTTCACTGTGAGGAGGGGTACTCCGATTTGGATCAAAATTAATCTGATGAATGTCCAGTCCACTCGGTCAAAGGCCTTCGTTAGGTCAAGCTTAAGGACAAAAGCAGAAAGTTTCTTGGTGTGGATGGAATGAAGTACCTCCTGGAGGATACCAATGGGCTCAGAGATTTGGCGGTCTTTAAGGAACCCATACTGTTCCTGTGAAATGCCGGAGTCAAGAAAGGGTTTGAGTCTTCTAGCAATGACTTTTGCAATGAGCTTATAGAGGACGTTGCAGAGGGAGATAGGTATAAAATCGGCAAAGGTCAAGGGCATGTCCTTTTTGGGTATGAGTGTCAGGAAGGTAGAGTTAAGGGAAGGGGGAATATAACCAGAGGTTCTGGTTAGGTCAACAGCCTTGAGAAGAGTAGGTCCCAGGAGATCGAAGAAATGTAGATAAAATTCAATAGGCCAGCCGTCCGGACCCGGGCTTCGGTCTTTTTTAAATGCTTTAAGGGAGAGTTCCAATTCAGTGAGACAAACAAGCCGAGTAAGGAGGGATGACTGATCAGGTGGGATAAGGCGGGGAAAGAGTGATATGACATTCAGCTGGTGATCAAGACAGGTAGAGCCATCATCTGTGAAGATGGCAACAAAATGGGACTTTCCAAGAGCCTTGAGTGAGACCACATCCTCAACTAGAACACCATCAAGGCCTTCAAGGGACCAAATAGAATTTTATAATCTTCTACCTGAGGCAAAAGCATGGAAAAACTTGGTGTTTGCGTCACCTTGCAATGCCCATTTAAATCTGCTTTTTAATTGCCAGGTGAGCAGGATGTGATCAGAGATCCTCTTCTTTTCAGCCTTCAGAAGTGCAAGCCTAGCCAGTTGTTCATGAGAAAGAATACCATTGGTGGGACTGGCCAGAATGGATTCAATGGCTGCTTCCAAGTTTGTAAAAGAGCAGTTCATGAAATCAGATTTATTCTTAGTCCACTTTTTAGTGGCAGCCTTAAGCTTGCGGAGGGTGACGCACATATCTTCAATGTCAACAAAGTGGTCAGCTGTGAAGGAGGAGGACCACTCCTTAGTAAACCAGTCAAGGAAGTCAGTATCCTCAAGCCATGATCTATTGAATTTAAAGGGAAAGTTAAAAGGACCCTTAATGTCTCCCCATTCGAAACAGATAGGAAAGTGGTTAGATAGGTCCACACATTTGATCCAAGACTTGTAGACCCCCAAAGTGGGAAGAAGAGTGCTAGAAATAAGGAACCGGTCCAAGCATTTACTGATGCCCTCAGTCCCAGCTCTACCATTGCGCCAAGTAGGACCAAAAATGAGTGGAGTCACATCCACAAGCCCAGCAGAATCGAAGAGGGAGGAAAAGTGGGAGGAGAGAGGATCAAATGTGGCTTTTTCTCCCCAGACTTCAGTAGAGTGAAGGGTGAGGTTGAGGTCACCCCCAATCACAAGTGAAGGTAAATGGAGAAGGCCACCAATGAGGTCTTTGTCCCAGAACAGAACACGGTCACGATAAGGGCCATAGACATTAAGTATGTGGAGGGGGTCGGGCAGTCCCCGAATAGAAGCCTGTAAAAGAATACCCGCGCATGTGTGGAAAGCCTTACATTTAGTCTTTGTCGGATTCCATGCAAAGAGGAGGCCACCAGAGAGTCCATGAGCACTGATAGCACAATACTCCCAGGAGGGAAGTAATTTTGAGAATGCAAACAGTGCAGGAAGGTCACTACACTATATTTATATATTATAATATAATGGTTATGAAAAAGAAAATGTCAAAGGAAAAACCATTTGATTTGTGTCTGAAAAAGTGATTTGATCCATCTTTCTTATAGTATGGAGGGGCATTCATAAATCAAACTTAGTTTAGAAAAGGCAATGAAGTTGGGAAAAGTAAAATTTATCATATTATTATGATATGTATGAATGAAAGATAATTGTCTACTTTGTTATAGTAATGAACATGCAGTAGTAAATTTTAGAAGTTGTGTGGCCAAATCAATATAAATATGTCTTAACTCTAGTCTACCATATTTTATCCACCAAAAAGTGTTGATTCTCCTTCAGTGGTCTCTTCCCCAACCCTCTTTCATAGTCAGGACTCTTAAAACAACAATTTTAATAAACAAAAAGAATTAGTTGGAATAGAGTAGAAAAAAAGACACATATTAAAATCATGTATGCAAAAATGTTCTCTCACACAACCATACACTGTATTTATTTCAACCCAAGATAGAATTTATGCACTCTTTTATCAACAACCTATTGAGGCAATATCTCAATAGCACATTAAGAATGGAAATTGGTTGGAGAGAATCTCTCAATCGCCAACCAAGTTACAATAAATGAAACTAAATCACAAGCAATTTAACTAAGCAACAAACAACATACTAAAATTACCATTAGACTCATAAATATAACACTCCCTCTTGAGGATAGTGTTAGGAACATATAGACTGAGTCTTGTTCTGAAGTATTCAAAATTTGGCTTAAGCAAGGCTTTAGTGAGTATATCCTCTACACTAGCTACAACAGAAAAATACTCCATATAAATCTCCCTCTTGATGATAGGTCTCTAATAAAGTGGTATCTAGTCTGAATGTGCTTTTACTTGTCATGAAACACAAGATTGTTACACAAATTTACGCAAGACTGATTATCACAGTTGATAAGAGTGTGACTCTTCTCCATCACACCAAGCTCGAAAAGCAATTTCTAAGCCATATTGCTTCACATCTTAGAGTAGCGAGAACAATATATTCAGCCTTCGTGGAAGACAAAGCAACAGAAGTGTGTTTCTTACTACTCCAAGAAACCACACCAAAACCTAAGGAGAAACAATAACATGTAGTATATTTTCTTGAATTCACATCACATACCCAATTAGTGTTAAGATTTCAATGGTTATTCAAGATCTAAAACATGTCGCATCATAACATTATAACCATATGCAAAAGGATCACTGAAAGAAAGACAAGCATATCCACACAAAAGAACATGGAGATTTATCCTAGGAAACCCTCATGGGAAAGAAAACCCAACAAAACTTCCTCGATATAGACTTGAACCAAGTACAGTGTAAGACCCTAAGAATAAGACTTGTAAGACACCAAGAATAAGACTTGACCACTTCTTCTCTCCAAGATGGACTGCTCCTTCTCTCTCTCTAACGAACTTGCTTAAGTTCTAAGTGTGTCCAAATGAGGAAGGTGCTTCCCCTATTTATACTGATCAATGGAGAGGCCTAATAACCCAACAGGGCCGACTTCTCCTCCCAATCAGGGTCGACTTGCATTGGGAGACTCAAAATTACATTTTAATAATACTTTGTGGGTACTACTCACTCGACTTACAATGGAGGTTTTATCTCAAGACTTTACATTACCAAATACATCAATGACATCCTTGATCGAAGGAATAACATCTCTTAAAGGAGGAATAACAATATTAATACAAAATAGAATATTTTCCTCAGTTACATTTTTTTAACACTCCCTCTTAACAAGGAAGGTATTCTATGGCACAACAACACATATGTACAATTGATTGGTAAGTCTATATGTCATAGGAATTTTTCACAACTACATCATCATCATCTCGAGCATCATCATCTATAACATCATCATCTCGAGCATCATCATGAGAATCATCATCATCATCTCTGGCATCATCATCACGAGCATCACATCTCGACACATCATCATGAGCATCACATCTCCTCACATCATCACGAGCATCACATCTCCTCACATCATCTCGAGCATCACCTGCAATATCATCAATATACAAATAGTGAGTTGAATCACCCACAGCATAAACAATGTTGGAATATCATCATCTGCAATTGAATGCATGATCTCATCTATAAATGAATTCATGACCACTCTCATCAAGAGAGTATTACCATCTGCAGGACCACTCTAATAAAGAGAGTACTATCGTCTGCAGGACCATCCTCGACCTATAAGTGTTAGGACCACTCTCAACAAGAGAGTGTTCTTGTCTGCAGGACCATCCTTAACTAGGATACCATCATGCACAGATGAATGCAGGACCTCATCCGCAAATGAATACAGGACCACTCTCCACATGAGAGTACTATCATTTGCAGGACCATCCTCAACTAGGATACTGTCATCCACAAATGAATGTAGGATCTCGTCCGCAAATGAATGTAGGATCTCGTCTGCAAATGAATGTAGGACCACTCTCCACATGAGAGTACTATCGTCTATAGGACCATCCTCAACTAGGATATTGTCATCTGCAAATGAATGTAGGACCACTCTCCACATGAGAGTATTGTTGTTCGTATGACCATCCTCAACTAGGATACCGTCGCCAACAAATGAATGTAGGATCTTGTCCGCAAATGAATGCAGGACCACTCTTATCAAGAGAGTACTATCGTCTGCAAGACCATCCTCATCCTGTAAGAAACTCCTCTTTGAAACTTTAATCACTCATGTTATCTTGTATAGATGTGAGGTTTGGGGTTACAACATCTCTAGAGAATCTTGGAGAAAGATTGAGGGAATTCATAAGCGTTTTATAACGTATAACCTCAAAATTAAAAGCACTACAACATATCATATTCTCCTTATAGAAGTGGGTCTTTCCCCTATCGAGATCCTAGCTATGACTAGGCTCCTGTTGTAAAAGCACAAAATCAATAACATGGGAGACCATAGATTTCCTCAGCTAGCTTTTAATTCCAGCCAAAACCACCTAAGCCGCAAGCGAGGTTGGTATAAAGATACCAGGGCCTGGTTAAACCATTGGGAGGTCAACGAAAATATTAATAACATTAAAAATATTTTACTTCTAAGTTTAAAGAGAAAATGTAGTGTGAGAAAGATTTAGAGGCTAAAAGAAAATTAAGATATTATAAGGAGGTCATCAACCCTACTCTAGATGATCAAAAGTATCTCTCTGTTTTAACCAGTTCAAAGAAAAAAAATTAATATATCCAAGATAAGAATGAACTCTCATGAGCTTCATAGTGAAACAGGTCATTGGACAGTTCCTAAAACACCATGGGTGCAAAGGATCTGACATCTCTGTGAGAATAGGAACATTGAAGATGAAAATCACTTCCTCTTAGAGTGCCCTGCCTACACCCACATTAGATCTTAGTTTCATAATCTTTATTGCAATATCAACCTTCCTATCCTTTTAACTTGTCAAAATTATAGTGAGCTCGGGACGTTTCTCACCAAGCTCTTTGAGCATAGGAATACAATTTTAAAACAAACTAATTAATTGGTTTCTTTAGGTTCGATAGACCAAGTTTGGTCTTAGTGGACGTTAACCATCATCTTCATCATCATTAAGTACTAGGACCACTCTCAACATGAGAGTGTTATTGTCCATAGGACCACATTTCATTGGGATCTTCCTATTCAAAGATACAACCAACCTTCCAGGGATCTTCCTTTGGGGGATGCCACCAACCATGTTGGGATCTACTCTTAGCGATACAACTAGTGATACTGGGATCCACCCTTAGTGATGTCACCAACCATGTTAGGATATACCCATGAAGATACGACTAGGCTCTCTATACAATGACCAATCCTTTTTCATATTGGGTGCATATGTGCGGTGACTAGTCCTTTTTCATACTGGGTGCACACTTCATACGTCTTCCATATAGACATCCCTTTTTTCATACTGGATGTGAGGACCACTAAGACTCATCACTACCTCTTACAATGGACATCGATCTGCACAACTCCAAGCTTGTCCCTAAATTACTCGAACTTCACTCTCGCTAGAGGCTTGGTTAATACATCGGTTATCTGCTCGTCCATCGCAATTTACAAGAGCTTCACTGCTTCTCTCTGCACCATATCCCAACAAGCATATCCTCTAATCTCTTGCATATTTGAGGCCATACTCAATCGTTCCCTTCAGGTACCTCAATGCATGCTTTGCCTCAACCATGTTAACACATCTCGACTCCACTATGTATTGGCACAAGGTGTTCTACACAAAGCATATATCTGACCTCGTGTTCGTTAAGTTCATCAACAAACTGATCATTTGCTTGTAGACTGTGGAATCAAGTGTCTCTGAAGTAGGATCACAAAAAAACTTCAAGTTTGATGTTATCGGTGTAGCTATAGTCCAACATTTGGAACCTCTTCAGGATATCAACCTCACATTTTCCCCAGCTAAGGAAAATCTCCTCTGGATTCTGCCACACCTCTAATATCAAGAATCCTATTAGAATTCTCAAACTCTGAGATATATTATAGTCACTCCCTCTTAAGCGAAGCACCATCCTCCCTTTGCATCTTCTACTTTCTACATCAGGACATTACGTATTGGAGTGATAAGTAGCCTCCTTTGCTACTAATCTTTTGTGTATCCATCTATGTCATCTCTCAAGGTCACTGGATACCAAGACCCTCCATCTCAAACTTTGTTGAAAGTTCTTCTTGCAACCATCTATGAGATTCTCGTCCTTTGTAGGCTTCCATTTTCAACCTTCTATCAAAGGTTGAGATCTTGATCACTCTAGGTGATCCTCAAGCTCGTCATGTAACTATATGTGATATCCCATGGTGCCTTCTGAGCTCATACAAAGCCTTCTTCGATTTGCGCACATGTGATTCTCTGTAATGAGTCCCTGATATGCACTTCTACTTCACTGAAGAAGTGTGTTTGGTCAATGGAGCAAGTGTATCACCATAATCGACTCCTTCTTTCTGAGAGAAACCACAAACCTTGCTTTGTATCTCTCATGCTTGATTATAACATCCTTCCATTTCTTCTTGGTTTCTTCTTTATAGTTGGAAGGATATATCTGCATCTTGGATTTCTTTTCTGATATTCTCTTGTATCATGTTCTTCTGAAGTCCTCCATTTTATAACTGTGCCTCTAAATCTGGGAGATTCAGGTTCTTCTTCATGTGCTTTATTTGTTTTGAGTGTTATGGCTAAACCATCATCACTTGTTCTTTGGAACAAGACTCGTCATTCTTCTTTTGCACACGATCTTTCCTACAAGTCAAATTCAGTTGCATGATTATAAACATTTCATAATTTCCAAAGCATATTAATAGTGAAAATTTCTAATGCATAAAGACATATGTCACACAATCATGCAACTAGTTTAGCCAATACAATATTCATCCATATGGTAACTTTCTAGATCCATTCCATCTCTAGCAGGACATTATTAAGAGTGTGCACTACTCCCAATATGTTAGCGAAGAGGTTTCATTCTAGATAAGTAGCAATGGAATGTTCTATAGCACCATAGGATACTTACCCATTACATGCATACTTATATTTGTTTGTTTGGTAGAATCTCTATTGATCTTGCAAGAATAACTGGAGTCTTTGACAGTGTGCTTTTCTTCATCATCTGATTCTGAGGACCTGTGATTGTCTTGCTCATGGTCGACAATGTTGAGCAAGTCCCTTCTTCTTCACCAATCACAATTGCATCCCTTCTTATCTAATGTTGAGATGGATAAGAGGTTCTTCTTCATCATGGGTTGAATCCTTTTGGATCAAAGTCCACATTCCTAATCACTTAAGGAATCCTCCCTTGTTCGCTTCTCATCTGATTCATCATCTTCGGTGGCATGAGATATTAGGGTTGATTTTCATCATCACCATCTCTTCTTCTTTTTATATTAATTGAGCTTCTTATTGCATGCATTCCTCCATATGTGAGATTCCTTCTAGAAAAAATTCCTTGAATGGATGATTCCCATGATATTGAGATACCATTCAATGTATTCAACTCCACTTTCATTTCTTCAACATTGTCTCCAATAGCTTCTAGTTGTTCCTTGAACTAGGAGACCCTTGTGAAGTAAGATTGAATGATTTCTGACATCTGCATCTTCACACTTTTGAGCTGAGTCCTCAAGGTCATATTCATGTTGATGTTCTTTTCTTCATATAAGATGGTCAATACATTGAACACATCCTTGGGAGTCTTCAAAGAGGATACATGTGAGATCGAATGGTCTTTGATGGAGACAAAAATAATACTCTTGGCTTTGACCAAGTTATTCTTATGCTTGCTTTGTCCTCATCTCCCTCTGGATCTACAAATTCTTCTTTGACATAGTCTTCCAAGTCATGCTCTTTAAGTATGAGGAACACTTTGTACTTCCATGTATGGAAGTTCTCATCTTCTTAAAGCTTTTCCTCAAGCTTGGTATTGTTTGTCATCATTGTCAAAAAGAGAACTTCAAATGGAAATAGAGAGAATAGAACTTACCAATGATATTGCTTCAACTGGATGCTTGCTCCAATGATTTTCTGGAAGACTGCTTCTGGTGGAACTAGGGTTTGATAGATAAACCCTATTTTTTCAAATTAGGTGACTTTCAGATCCTATTGGATAGAAATATGTGCCTTCTTAAGGCAAGCTTAGCAACATACCCATTTTTCCAAAACTATGGACAGAATTGGAAAATATTTGATGCCCTAGTTTTCTCAGCAGTAGTGTTAGTTCAAAAATTGAAAATCCATAGATGTAGAAACTCTCACCATAGAAATATGTGCTCTCCTAGGGCAAGTTGTATGGTCCTCGTTTTTCAACTTATCTGTCTAAGGAAGTGCTTAGAACATGAAGCCCTAATTTCTTCAATTTCTTCTATAAAATTGCATAATATTGATTATGATGTATCTTTGAAATTTCATCTCCTTAGGGTATGAAAATTCATCCTGTGATATATAATCTGTCTTCTTTCCAACCCCACAGGTTATAGCAATATTGGATTCACCAAGTGGAACTTATGCTAAGTTTCCCAAGGTGACCTATTTGTGGACTGGTTCAATATAGCAAACTTGTACGAACTTCCATGTGTCATTGTTTCGCCTTCACTGTTTGAAACTCGCACCACAAAAACTACAATATGAGCCCTATATACAACATATTACGAAATTTGATTTGGATCTTCCTATCCTAAGATATAAGAATTCTCCCTAGGTCAAATGTTTCAGACTACGTTTTGGAAGGGGTTGGAACCCTGATTTGGAGGGATTATAACTCCTAAAGTACAATGAGTCTGAGGATGAAATTCACACACAAGGCACATTCTGAATATTTCATATTCAGAATGTCAAATTTTCAGCTCCTGATCCTTCACAAATTCGAGTTATAGCGAAAATTCCAATATGACTAGATTTTTCCTTATAGGGTTTTCATGCAAGAAACTCTAATCTATGACAGTTGCAGTAGTAGCAATATTTTAGCTACACAAAGACCTCTTTCAAGGTGTCTCTGATACCATGTTAAGGTTTTAATGGTTATTCAATATCTAAAACATTTAACATCATAACATTACAACCATATGCAAAAGGATCATTGAAAGAAAGACAAGCACAACCGTAAAAAAAGAACATGAAGATTTATCCTGGGAAACCCTCATGGGGTAGAAAACCTAAAAAAATTCCTCGATATAGACTTTAACCAAGTATAGTGTAAGACCCCAAGAATAAGACTTATAAGATGCCAAGAATAAGACTTGACTACTTCCTCTCTCCTAGATGGACTACTCCTTCTCTCTCTAACAAACTTGCTTAAGTTCAGAGTGTGTCCAAATGAGGGAGGCACCTCCCATATTTATATTGGTAAATGGAGAGGCCTAATAACCCATTAGGGTCGACTTGTCCACCCATGTCACGTCCCCTCCCCTCTGACCTCCGAGAGAGGAAGTGACTACACGGCTGCTATTGTCAAAATGGGCAATCTAGCCCCATGAACATAACATAAAATGCATTAAACATAAAATTATACATACACAAATGAATAATGCAATATAAAGCGGAAGAAAATACATTTCAACACATTCATCATGTTCATAATAATTTATAAAACAAATAAATTGCAGAGATTAAACACAAGAAAATACTTATCTTGAGAAAAAGCTTCCCCGCAACTAGCTATGCTATTGAAATGTTCCACCCAACCATAGGCTAGTGTGCTCATCAATCTCTCAGCACCTATAACGTCCCCTCCCCTGTGCCCACCAATGGAGAGGACGCGACTACACCGTTGTTGTCAATCTTTCCCCATGAACATAAAATAAAATGCATTGAAATAAAAACATACATAGATGCATAATGCAATCGATATACAACGGAAGCAAAACTCATTCAACACATTCAATATGTTCATAGTAATTTGTAAAACAATACATTGCAGATATTAAACACAAGAAATACTTATCTTAATAAGAAGTTGTCCCGCAACTAGCTAGGTCGCTGCAATGTTCCACCCAACCATAGGCCAGTGTGCTCATCAATCTCTTAGCACCACTGCCACCCTCGAATTGGGCATGATTTCTAGAAAGAACTAGGGAACAACAGGCTCACACATAGCCAAATACGCATCAAAACTTAGCCAAGCCAAACACAGTTAGGTTTATCAAGCTGCTAAGGCAACAGAAAGGAGAATTTCTAAGCTAGTGAGCTCAACCACAGAGCTCTAGACACCTACACTCTGGCTTGGCCTCCACAATACCTACACACCCAACACAAGGAAGTATCCCCTTCTCTGTTACACAACCCCTCAGTCCATACCTTCCCTTCCAATGCTCTTCAGGGTGTGTAGAGAAGAATAACCAACCACTCTTGATCTCTCTGTGAGGTCCCTCTCTTCACTAGTTTTATCAAGCCAATTCTTCCCTCTTCCACTCCTAACAGTTCAGACCAAACAAGGATTTACAAAACCACAAAACACAAGGGTGCACACAATAGATCAATACACTTGTTGGCCTTGTAGAAAAACGGTTTTGGCAATGAAAACGATTTGGTGCAAGGGAAAATGACCCATTGATATCCAATTCGAGTTCAGAAACATCTATGGGCTTCACATGGGAAAAAACGACCTCTTCAATCCCCCAATTTGTGGATCTATTCTCCCATCAACTGTGCAACACCAAAAACGAATTTCCCATGTGAAGGAGGAAACAATATGAAACATCCGTGAGAGAGCCCAACCAATGAGCATTACCAAAAATGACTTCCCAACCAAGGGAAAAAGAAGAATACTACTGAGAACGTGAAGGAATGCACAAGAGCTCAAAAAATGCATGAGGAAGAGGAGGACGTGAATGCAGGATGGGTTTGGCAGCATTTTTGGGAATTTACTTGCCCCATAAGTCAAAAAACACATTTTTCCAAATGGGTGGCTTCCCAAATTCAAATTTGACTGCCATAATCTTCCCATCCCCATGCATTAACTAACTCAACCACTTCTGGAAGAAATAAATGATTGGCACAAAAGACAAAATGGGTAGTTGGCAGCTTTATGGGTTTCCCTTTGACATTTGGCTTTACCCTATTGGCTCAAGGGTTTGAATATTTTCCCTCCCTATTCCGTGTGAAATCATGCCCCCATCTCTTTAATGTTGCGTTGACATAGCTAGTTGTAGGTATTTTAATTAAATTGCATATTTACATGATCTCCAAAATTCCATCGGCATCGATTTTAATTGCCGAAACATAAAACGCTAAATCGATGGTGGGGATTTTTCCTTGAGCTCCACACCATGATTTAATAAAGTTATTTACATCATTTACAATTTAATGCAATTGGGGTCAACACTGGGGTGTTACAGCACCACCGCCACCCCTGAGTTGGGCATGATTTTCATAAGGAACTAGGGAAAAACAAGCTCAAACATAGCCAAATACACATCAAAGTCAACCAAGACACTCTACAGATGGGTTTATCAGGCTGCTAAGGCAGTGGAAAGGTAGAATTTCTAAGCTAGTGAGCTCAACCACTGAGATATTGACACCTACACCAGATCTGGCTTGGTCTCCACAATACCTACACACCCAACACAAGGAAGCATCCCTTTCACTGCTACATAGTCCCCCAGGCCATACCTTCCCTTCCAGTGCTCCTAGGGTGTGCATAGAAAAATAACCAGCCCCTCTTGATCTGTCTGTGAGGTTCCTCTCTTCACTAGGTTTATAAAGACAATTTTGGCCTCTTCCACTCCTAACAGTTCAGAACAAAGCAAGGATTTACAGAACAACAAAACACAGGTGATGGGTATGGACAAAACGTTCTCATAACCAAAAATAAAAAAAAATGGTAAATGGGGAAAAACACCCTTGGATAGAAAATCTGATTTCAGGAAACGCTCATGGACATTACAGGAGCAAAAACGACCTCCATTCACACCCAAATCGTGAATCTGGATTCAGAAAAAGACTATGGGAATTACGGGAGAAAAATGACCTCGACAAACACCCAAAATCGTGAGTCTATTCTCCAATTTGTTGTGCAACACCAAAAATGAATTCCTAGCCATGGAGAAAATGAAGAAAACTGCAGAAAACGTGAAGGGAAACACACAGGTAGTTTCATCTGCATGAGGAAATGAAGGACGTCAATGAATAATGGGATGGGCAGCAATTTCTGAGTGATAACTTGCCCAATAAGTCAAAATCGCATTTTTCAAAAAGGATGGCTTGCCCCAATTCGAATCTGACTGCCATACTCTTCCATTCCTCGTGCATTAACTACCTCAACCAATTTCTGGAAAAAATGAATGATTGGGTCAATAAGACAGAAAAGGTAGTTGACAACTTTATGGGTTCTCCCATTGACATTTGGCTTTACCCTATTGGCTCAAGGGTTTCAATATCCCCCCCATTCCTTGTGAAATCATGCCCCCATCTCTTTGATGTTGCATTTACATAGCTAGTTGTGGGTATTTTTATTAATTTGCATATTTACATGATGTCCAAAATATAATGTGCATGGCTAGCACTAAAACCATATGCATCGATTTTACTTGTCGAACCATAAAATGCTAAATCCATGGTGGGGCCTTGGCCTTTATCTCCTCACCATGATTTAATACGACATTTACATCATTTACAATTTTTAATATAATGGGGTCAAAATCAGGATATTACATTCCTGTCCCCCTTACATTAGCACTATCCTTGGTGCTTTACAAAATTGAACAAGGATGGATGTGCCAATCACATGGCATCCTCCAGCTCCCATGTAGCCTCTTCAAGACCGTAGTGCTCCCACTACACTTTTACCTGTCTCACGGCTCAATTCCGAAGCACCGTGACCTTCTTGTTGAGGATGCACAATGGCTCGGTTTGGAACTCTCCCTTGGGTTCCACTTGAATCACATCCCAGTTTATCACATGGCTAGGATCATGTACATATTTAAGCAATGAAACATGAAAAACATTATGAGCTTTACTATTAGTAGGAAATGCAAGTCTATATGCAACTGACCCTATTCTTTAAAGCACTTCAAAAGGCCCACAATATCTAGGTGACAGCTTGACACAACTTCCAAGCTTCAAGGAACTCTTCCTTGCCCTCACTTTGAGGTAACATGTTCCCCAACACTAAACTCTCTATGCACTCTATGCTTGTCTACATAGATTTTCTGTCTATCCTGGGGTGCTTTCAGATTTTGCCTGATCCTTGCAACCTCTTGCTCCATTTCCTTGAGCAACTCTGGACCAAGCACAATCCTATTCACTAGATTACCCCAAGTCACAGGTGTCCTACACCTTCTTCCATACAAATCTTCATATGGACTCATCCCCATGGATGCTTGCTATCCATTGCTATATGCAAATTCTACCAAGTGTAAATAATCTTGCCACTTGGTTGGCTTGTCCATCACATACATGCAAAGCATGTCTTCAAGCGCTTGATTCACTCTTCATGTTTTCCCATCAGTCCGAGAATGGTAGGTAGTGTTAAAGTTCAACTTTGTACCCAAGTCTGCAAACAAACATTCCCAGAAATTGGAAGTGAACTTGGTATCTCTGTTAGAGACTATTGCCTTAGGCAATCCATGCAATATGAAAATCTTCTTCATGAATATTTTTGCAATGTCATCAGTCTTATGCGTGGACTTAACCGGTATGAAATGTGTTGCCTTTGTCAACTTGTCCACCACAACCATGATGGAATCATGTTGTCTCCAAGTCATTGGCAACCCTGTGATAAAAAGGATACAACAAACCTGTTGGGTGTTGATGCTCAACCTTCACCTACTGACATTTCATGCCCCTTGAAATATATTCAGCCATGTCCTTTTTCATCCCTAGCCAAAAATACTGCTTTCTGGCTGTAGCAATTATTTTATGATATCATGGATGACCAGAATATGGAGCTTGATGGATCTCATCCATAACAACTCTCCTCAAATCTACTACATTTGGAATATAAATCATTTTTTTGAAGGTAAGAAGTCCATCTTCTTCCAATTTATATCCCTCATATCTCTTTTCAAGGCTCTGTTTCTGCAATTTATCCTTCACTTGTACATACAGTTCATCTTTGGAATCATGATTAACAATCAATTATCTCAAGTCTGGCTGGAAAATACTAAGATATGCCACATGCATTTCATGCACTTTCCTGCTGAGAGCTTCAACCACTTTATTCTCCTTTCCTTTTATGTGCTTGATTTCAAAATCAAACTCACATAAAAACTTCAACCATCTAGCTTGCCTAGCATTTAGAGTTGGATGATCAAACAAGTACTTCATACCACAGTGGACTATCCTTAGCTCAAATTTTCTGCCCACTAAGTAATGCCTCCACATCTTGAGAGCATGTACTATGGCTACAAGTTCTAGATCACGAGTAGCATAGTTCTTCTCATGCTCCTTCAACTTTCTTGATTAATAGCATAACACGTGGTTGTCTTGCATAATAACTCCTCTATGTCCTTGATTACATGCACCAGTACACATCACAAAATCTTTTTCTGGGTCTGCAATTTTTAGAACTAGTGCACTTGTAAGAAGATTCTTTAATTGTTGGAAGCTTTCTTCACATCTTAGTGTCCATTCAAACTTTATTCCCTTCTTTTGCAAAGAAGTGACTGGATGTGCAACCTTGGATAATCCTTCAATGAATCTCCTGTAGTATCTTGCAAGTCCCATAAAAGATCTCAAATCTATCACATTCCTTAGAGTAGGCCAATTCATAATGGCCTCAATCTTCTCAAGGTCTACAAATATCCCCTCATCCAAGATAATATGACCCAAATAATGAATTCTATCTTTCTAGAAGTGGCACTTGCTCAACTTTGCATACAACTTATGCTCCCTGAGCAATTGCAATGTCAATCTCAGATGTTCTTCCTCATTCTTAGAATAAACAATAATTTCATCAAGGAAAACAAGAACAAACTTGTCTAGATACCTGCTAAAAACACCATTAATAAGGCACATAAATGTAGCTGGTGCATTTGTGAGACCAAATGGTACCACTACAAACTCATAATGTCCATACCTTGTTCTAAAGGATGTCTTATGAATATCTTCATCCTTGTTTCTTCGCTGATGGTAACCAAACCTCAAATCAATCTTGGAAAATACCTTTGCTCCTCTCATTTGGTCAAAGAGGTCATCAATTCGTAAAGGATATGTATTCTTCACAGTGACTTTGTTCAACTGTCTGTAATCAATACACAACTTGAGTGTACCATCTTTCTTTTTCACAAACAGAACTAGTGCTCCCCAAGGAGACACACTCGACCTGATATACTTCTTCTCCAACAACTCTTGCAGCTGTATTTTCAGCTCTAGCACTTCTAGTGTACTCATCATGTAGGGTGTCTTAGAAATTGGTGCTGCTCCTGGCACAATTTCAATTGTGAAGTCAATGTCCCTCTTTGGAGGAAGCCCTGGAATCTCACCAGGAAACACATCCCTGAATTCCTACAACACATGAAATTCCTCCAAACTAGGAGTTTCATTCTCTATTGCCTCCAAAACATGAGCTGCATACACTCTGCAACCTTTCCTACAAAACTTCTTCAGCTGCATTGTTGAAATATGCCTAACATAAATCACCTTTGGAATTCCTCATACAACCCTTAAGTTGCCTTATTCATCTATGCACTCAATGGTCAAGATTTACTCCGTGTGCTTCCAACCAATCCATTCCAATGAGAATATCATAGGAACCAAGTGGTAGAACATTCAGATTTGCATAAGTGACTAACCCATCCATCTCTAATGGGTATTTCTCTACCACTTCACTAACCTTTCTCTTAGTCCCAGTGGCTAGCTTAACTAACCATGATTTGTTATGCTTTAACTTCTTAAAAGAACAAATCTCAACAACTCTAGGAGTAATATAACTATGAGTAGATCTAGGGTCAATCAAAATAGAAACAGATTGCTCAACAATCTTACCTGCAACCTCAACCACAGTTGATTGATGATATGTGGATGATATTCCTAGTGGTCCTCTAACGCTGCATAAATCCTAGGGACAACCCTTGCTACTTGACCCACTGTTTCTGCTTCTTGAATGTTGTAAGTTGGCCTTACATACTCCTCCTCATGCAGACAGTTCTTGTGTGTGTGGGGTCCTCCAAATCTCCAACATTGGAGTGGTTCTATGATCTCTTTTGGATCTCTTGGATTTTCTCCCATCACTCTAGCTGGCTTACTCACAACTTGTGATGGCTGCTTCCGCTAATTCCTGAAGTTAGAATGCTTGAAACCTTTATTCCTTTGGTCAAACTTTTCATTCTTCTTATCCTTCCATGCCTTATGGTTATCAGGGTTGCCTTTGTTCTGATCATAGCAATACTTAGCCTTCCTGATAGCCTCTTCTAGAGTTCTAGGTTCATCAAACTCAATTATGTCTCTGTATGACTAAGGTAGCCCACTCAGAAAACACTAGATTTTTACTTTATCATCCTTGATGTACTTGACATACCTCAACAGCTCCAAGAATTTGTTTGCATATTCTTCCATGGTCAGTTGTCCCAATCTCAGCTCATGGAACTCTTTAATCTTATGATCATAGTACCTGTCAGAGAGGTACTTCTGCTTGAAATACTTCTGGAATTGTTTCCACACAATCTTCCTTTCATTAATATTTTGCACTTTCCTAAAGTGCTCCCACCATATGGATGCTCTTCCAGTCAAATTGAAGATGTCTACCCTAGCCTTCATATTTCCAGAGTAGTCTTGGACTTGGAAATATTTTCTCATCCAAAGAAGCCAAGCTTCAGCTTCTTGACCGTTCTTTACCTCACCATCAAACGTAGGAGGTTTAACCTTCTTGAATTCATCACGTGATTTGTTCTAGTAACACCTCTTCCTCTTACTTTTGTGAGATGAAGAGCTTGAATCCTTAGTGGATCCTTCAGGTTCAGATGATCCACTAGAAGGTATTTTTCTTCTTCTAGCACCGCTCCTACTTCCTTCTGGCTTTACTGCTCAATGCTCAGAGTTCCTCCACCTTTGGATGTATGTCAAACTCTGTAGTATGGCTGCATTCAGCTAATTTTGCTCTTCCCGAGCCTTAATTATTCTTTCATTGTCTTCTCTGTAACTCTGCATCTCCACCCTTAAGCTTCTCATGGTGGCTTCAAAATATGGGGGAGTATCTTGATATCTTCTCTCATTATATTCTCTCCCAGCATTTCCAACTTGAATGTTCTCACCCATGGCATCTTCCTCGTGCTCAAAGGGATTCTACACATCATCCATGTTGTAGGTTCTCATGACTAAGCCACAACCCACTTTTCCAATATGCACTATAACTCTGCAAAAAATGTGTTGATAACCACACTTGTTACCTATATTATATCTTCATAAATTCATAAATCACATACCTTCATTTGGAAAAATCCTATATTGACAACTTTGTCAAAACATAGACTTTTCTTTTCACAAACAACGACTGTCTCAGGGGGACGATGGGGGTCAAGGGGGCTTGCCCCCTTTCTTTGTTTCGATGAATTTTCTGTTTTTCTTCTTATCGATGAAACTCAGGGTTTTCTTCCCACATGTCGCCACAACTCACCTTTTCCTTTTGACGTGTTAGCAAAACTCGCTGAGTTTGTCCGACACATATCAACAAAACTCACCCTTTTCTTGTGATTGCCAGAACTTTGCTTTTACTTCCAACGCATCGACAAAACTCATTGTTTCCTTCTGACGTATAGGGGAAACTCACCGAGTTCATCTAACGTATCGACAAAACTCCTCTTTTTCTGCCGGCATGGAAAAATTTCAACACTTAGAAAAAATTTCCTTCTTTCCTTCATCGGCAAAATTCACTGAGTTTTCTCGATATGCATTAGCGAAACTCACCGAGTTCACCCGACACGCATCAATGAAACACACCAAGTTCGTATGACATGTCCATACTTAGAAAAATTTTGAAATTTTTTCCGTCTTTTCTCTGTCATTGACGAAACTAACCAATTTCTACCGACATGTGTTGGTGAAACTCATCCAACTCAACCGACGTATCGGCAAAACTCACAAAGTTTTGCCAACATGCAAGTTTTCAACACTTAGAAAGATTTCGAAAAAAAAAAATTTCTCTTCCTTCTTTGTCAGCTGAACTTAGGCTTTTATGCTGACACGGTCGCTGTGATGTTCGTCGGCTCAACTTGGCCAACTTAGCAGACATGTATCGACATAACTCAGAAAACTCAACCGACACAGAAACTTCAAAAACACTTAGAAAAATTTTGAAATTTTTTCCTTCTGCTTCTTTTTCTGCTGACCACAGAGGGTGATCTAACCTCTGTCAACTGTTCATCTTGGACCATCTAGGCCCAATGCTGCAACCAATGATATGATACCACACTGTCACGTCCCCTCCCCTCTAACCGTCGAGAGAGGACGCGACTACACGACTGCTACTGTCAAAATGGGCAATCTAGCCCCATGAACATAACATAAAATGCATTGAACATAAAATTATACATACACAGATGCATAATGCAATATCAATGGAAGAAAATACATTTCAACACATTCATCATGTTCACAATAATTTATAAAACAAATACATTGCAGAGATTAAACACAAGAAAATACTTATATTGAGAAGAAGCTTCCCCGCAAGTACTACGTGTGTTCGTGAGGGAAAGTTTTTTTGGCTCCAAGAAAATTTGAAAAATTTCTCGTTTGGTTTTTTCTTTTTACAAAACCCTGGATTAGCCCGTGCCTTCCCAGGAGAGGTTTATCGCAGCCTTCCTTTTGGTCTGGCTTGGATCTTGTCTCGATGAAGGAGGCATTTCTTGGTGTCAGGGATTCTTGCATTGGTTGATTTCCCTTAGGCTCTGGTTCACGGTGGAACTCTGGTTCTTGTTTTTTTGCATGCTATATAAGGTTGTAGCTTGGATCAGCTAGTGCTTTCGTCGAATCTAGGAGAGGTCACTGAATCACAGCCTATTCCTTTAATTTGGCCTGGCTCGGATCTTGTCTCTTTTTAAGGATGTTTTTTGGGATGTCAGGATTACTTGCCATTGGTGGATTTCCCTTTCTGAGATCGGCTCTGGTTCACGGTGGTGTTCTGGTGCTAGGTTTGGTTTTGCATTTTGCTATTTAAGGTTGGTTTTCTTGGTGTCAGGCTCATCTCTTTGGGTGGATTGCTGTTGTTGTTTGTAGTTCAGCTGGTAGTGGGTAGTCTGGTTGGTCTTGTTGATTGGTTTGGCTTCTCTAGTTAGATTTCTTATGCCAGTTCTTGTCTCGTGTTGTGGAGGTTTGTGGCGATCTCTCGGCCTTGAAGTGCTGTTTGGCCTTGAGTGTTCTGGTGTTTGATTTATTTTGATCTTCAGATCCATGGACTTTGGTGAGGACCCTCCTCTGCCTCTTCCCCCTAATCTCGAAGCATTCAAGAGATTGATTGCTTCCTGCGAGAAGAGGAAAGGGGGCCCCTCCCAAAAATTTGTCAAGAAAGTGGATATTCCTTTAGTCAAGTTACCTGTGTATCAAATCTGTCGTTCAACGCTAAATTTGGCTGAACGCGAGCTCATCGAGAAATTCACCGGCTTATGGCCCTCTCCAAAAGCTATTGATAGTTGGGTGCAGAGAAATTGGAGGCCATTAGTCTCTGATGGGATTCAAAGCCATTTTGAAGGAAGAGGGTTTTATGTCTTCATTTTTGATGTTGCAGCGAACTGAGATCTCATTTTTCGGAATGGCCCATACTTCATGGGACCTCAGGGTCTCTACTTAAACAAGTGGACTCTTGATTTCGATCCCTCTCAAGACGTCCCATTTGCAGTCCCAGTTCGGGTGAGACTCCCACATCTTCCTTTACACTTTTGGAGCTCAAACGCCTTAGAATCCATAGGGAATAAGCTCGGTAAATACATTGACAGGGCTTATAGAAAAGAACAATTCTCATGTGCAAGAATTTGTGTAGAAGTTGACTTGGAGATTGGCCTGCCAGAGGCAATTAAGTTAACAGTTGCAGATTGGTCCCATATTTAGGAGCTAGTTTATGAAAAAATCCTGTTCAAATGTAGATTCTGTCATGGCTACAATCATTTTGCTTGAAACTGCAAAAAAAATTTGAAGAACAAAAAGTAAATGAGGAAGAAGATCAGTGGACGCAAGTCCAAAAAGCTAGAAATCAAAATCAGCGCCCTAGAAAGAAAGGCAAAGAAAGTAAATTACCGACTAGTGACTCTACTGTTGGCAATCCCTCTCCTGCATCTTAGGCTGTAAATCCTTCCAAAACTTCTTCCAATCAATTTGATGTCCTCAGTTCTGATACTCTTGAAGAAGGGGAAAAGCAGCAACTCGATGGGCATGAGTTGGAAGTAAATCTAGTTCCTTATTCAGTTTCTGAGGAAAAAGTAGACCCACCTTCTTCGATTTCTCATTGGGTTGGAGAGCCCTCCCAATATTCCCTAATTGGTGAAATCTCCCCCCCTTCATATGCATATATTGCCCGTAAGAAGTAGCCTGACAACCCTATTTCATCTGATGATGATCCAATTTCCAAGAAGGGTGGCAGGAAATCTAAGAAGGAGATTCGGGAAGAAGAGGCCGAGAGGCTAAAGACTCAAGGTAGTCAGTGCATTATCGAAATATCTTACGGAAGGAACAAGAGAATCTGACCTCCAAAGGGAGTGGGAACTCCCTCTCAACTGGATAAGTAATGCAAGTTACCTCTTGGAACTGTAGGGGATTGGGGAATCCTACCAAAGCGATCGTTGTGAAAGATTTAATGAGAATGGCCCCATTCGAAATCTTACTGCTCCAAGAGACTAAAACTGAGGAGGAAGCTGTCCTTCTCATCAGTATCAAAAATTGGAATCTAAATGCTGGCAAAGCTGTCAGTGCTAGAGGCACTTGTGGGGGTTTAGCTACCCTATGGAGTGATGAGAAATTTCAGCTAAAAAACGTTTATGCTACCCAGCACTGGATCTTCACAGAGCTCTTTCACCATTCCAGTAAGACTTCCTATGCTCTTTTTAATCTATATGTACCTGTTAATTACTCAGAAAAACAGGATTGTTGGAAAATGTTATCAGATTTCCTCAAGTTTTCCTCTCCTGTCAATATAATTTTAGAAGGGGATTTGAATATTACTTTAGCACCAAATGAAAAAAAGGAGGCTTGCGTGGCAAGGATTTCATGCAGGATTATGTTGAAGATTTGATGCAAGCCCAAGACTTGATCGATTTGAATCCCAAGTTTGAGCGTTTCACTTGGTCCAATCACAGGGTGGGGGTCGCTAACATCTCTGCCAGACTTGATAGATTCCTTGTTCATAGCACTCTGATGGACAATAAGATAATTTCTTCAAAAATTCTTCCCAAGCTAATGTTAGACCATCATCTGATATCTCTATTGTTTGAGTTTGAAGAGAATTTAGGCCCAATTTCGTTCAAGTTCAACCCAATTTGGATTCAGTGAACAGGGTTTTTGGATATAGTATCACAGGTCTGGTCTCAATACATCATTGGTTCTCCCAGTTATGTTTTTTAGTAGAAATTGAAAAAAACAAAAGCCACGCTGAAGGAGTGGGTAAAAGCCCCTCTCTCTAATCCATCGACCTGTAGAAAGGAATGCGTGGATGAGTTAAATGAAATTCAAATGGGTATGGAAAATTGTGAAATCTCAATTTCACATTTAGCTTAGGAGCAACTTGCCCAGTTCAAATCCACTAAATCTTTCAGGCATGAGGAGGAACAACTTCGGCTGAAATCTAGAAGTATTTGGTTGTTGGCAGGGGATAATAATTCTGCTTATTTCCATTGCTAGTGCAGAAATAGACTCTCTCGAAACCATATTACAGAAATTACTATTGGAGATGGGGTCATCATCAAAGGGCAAGAGATTCTCAAACAGTCAGCTAGCAGCCATTTTCATCAATTGTTTCATCATGATGGTCTCTATGAGGATGAGGTGTCTTTTGAATTTCTAGATAACATTCCTTTCCTAGTTAGCCTTGAGGACAACTATAATCAAATGAAACATTTTTTGCAAAAAGAAATTGTTGAAGTCATTTGGGCTATGGAGTGTGAAAAAGCTCATGGCCCGGACTACTTTTCAATTCATTTCTACAAAGTCTGTTGGCCTATCATTAAGTTAGATCTGATCCGTATGGTGTCTGCCTTTCAAAAAAAAAGGTAAATTGGTGGGTGAACCAACTCTACATTTTTATCCCTCATTCCAAAGGAGGCTAATCCTTCCTCCTTTGATAGATTTCGCCCTATTTCACTATGCAATGCTTCCTATAAGATTATAGCCAAGCTATTAGCGAATAGATTTCAGCTCCTGCTAGGTAAGTTGATCTCTCCCTTTCAGGGGGGTTTCGTTAAAGGCAGGCATCTAGTGGATAATGTCATTCAAGTTCAAGAAGCCATCCACTCAAGCTTATGAAGAAAGGAGAAAGGTATGTTAATTAAACTGGACATGAAGAATGCTTTTGATCGAGTAAATCTCCGCTTCCTTTATGAGGTTTTGCTCTCTTTTGGTTTTTGTCCCGAGTTTGTAAACCTGATCAAAGCTTGCACTGAAAATCCTTGGATTGCACCTCTAGTTAATGGTAGACCCACTGCTTTTTTCAAAGCAACTAGTGGTCTTCGTTAAGGCTCTCCGATGTCTCCTTTCTTATATATTTTGATGGTTGAATCTCTCAGCCATAAACTCATTGTAGAAAAGGAAGTTGGATATCTTCTAGGGATTAAGATTGCTAGGGGTGTAGACCAAATTAATCATGCTTTTTTTGCGAATGACTCTCTCCTACTTGTAGGAGCTTCAATGAAGATTTCCCGGTCCTTCTTCATATCCTCAACAAATTTTGCCAAATTTCAGGAGCATTGATAAACAAAACAAAAAGTGTTGTCTATGGATGGAATGTTGAATCTCCGGTAATAATCCGAATAGCATATTTCTTGGGATTTTCTAGCTTCGTCCAGTGGGAGAAGATAAAGTATTTGGGGCTCCCTTTAACTCTTGGTTTGTCCCCTCCCTCTTTGTGGCTTGAGGTGCTGGCAAAGTTAAAGGCAAAAATTGATTTTTGGGGTGGACAGTGGCTTACTAATGCTAGGAAATTAATTTTGATCAATTCAGCCCTTACAACATTTCCCATTTTCCAATCTATATTGTTGCTAGCCCCTAAATCTATCTCGGGCCAGATATCAAAATTCTTGAGAGATTTTCTTTGGAGCAGAGGTAAAGGTGGCCTTCAAAAGATGCACTTAGCTAGCTGGGAAGTTATTAAGCGACCCCTTTCAGAAGAAGGATTACAAATTCGGGACCTCAGGCTAGCCAATTTGGGGTTGGGTGGAAAATTGATTTGGCAACTTTATAAGAATAAAATTCACACAGTCAGTAGGATTTTCAGGCTGAAATACCTTAAGGGTAGATCTTTGAGGAATATTACTTCAACTAACACTTCATCAGGCTTTGGTATATGGAATTCCTATAGAAAATGTTCTAATTCTTTCAATCTTCAGTTATATCAAACCCCTGGTAATGCGAAGAAGATTTATCTTTGGGAACCCCCCCCTTTCCAAAGTCACCCAGCTTGCAGAGATTCATAACTGGGAAAAAAACAAAGGCTTACTCCGTCTTACAGATATATGTTCCTGGGACAGAGATGGTAATTGGGTAGGTTGGTCACTGCCGGACTTTCCAACTTGTCTCAATTCACAAAAATCGTTACTGTTTTCCTCTCTATCAGGCCTCACTCCTATCCACCTTTCTCATCAGGATTGTTGGTGATGGGGCCCTAATGGATCATACTCTGCAACTAAAGGATTCAAGGCTCTGAATGCAACTCATTCCTCTTGGCTTCCTCCGACGATATGGAAGACGGTTTGGTATTCTCTTTGTTTACCAAAGGTGAATTTTTTTTCTTGGTTATCTTTGCATAATAAAATTCTGACAGGAGACAATATACAAAAATATGGTTACAATGGCCCGTTTCGCTACTGTTTGTGCAAAGCAGCCATGGAGACAACCGTCCATATTCTGGTAGATTGTGTTTTTTCTAAAAATGTTTGGTCATTAGTACTTCGTGGGATTTAGATCATGATTCCTCCTCAGCTAACAGTTCTGGATTTTTACCTGGCCTGGCACGATCGACGTCCTCCTAAATCTTCTACAGCAGTTTTTCATTTGAGTTGGCATTCTATTGTCAAATTAACGTGGTGGTCATTGTGGTTAGCTCATAATATCTCTATTTTCAATGATCAAAGGCCAATCTTCCAGGTCGTGGCCTTCAAATCTCTTTCGTGGTTTGCTGAAGTAGTCGACTTCTCGTTCTCTTCTTTGCCTGTAACCTTTTGGAGCAGTTCTAGCGCTCAAGCTGTGGGAAATTTACTGAAGTGCTCTAAACCTGTCAGCTCTCCTTCTTGGAGATTTTGTGGGAGTAATGTTGGCACCCCAACAACTCCCCTTCATTTTATGCAAAATAAAGGGGCCCCCCATGTAAATTTTGTAGATATTTAGTTTTTTCGTTACTCTTACATGCTTTGATTTTGGTTTCATGGTTTCCTTTCTTTTATCATTTACTACTTGTAATGCTTGTTCCTGGGATTGGGGGATTCAGATGACCTTGGTTGCTTGAATTCGTTTGGCCTTTTGGACGCTTAAAAGATGCTTGCGTGCGTTTGTGGAGTATTTTTGAAGTGATAGTGTGTTCTGGTTTTCAAAGATCTTAACAACACATCACATGATCTTAGGTCTTGTTGATAAAATAAATTTTAAGGTCAAATTTTACATGATTTAGCAAATAATCCATATTTTACATATATCATGTTAAATTATTAAAAGTCTTCTATATATATATATATATATATATATATTTTCAATGTGGTTCACGCGTCGGCTTGACCGACGGGCTACGTCCACGGAAATAAATCAGGCGGGCCCACCCGAAGGGGCCTCACACCTTCGGCACACTTCATGCCTAACCCCAAGGGCATCAATGAGAGTTGAACCCGTGACCTCTATACCAAGAGGCCTAGCGACGGGTGCTCAACCGATTGAGCTAACTCTTGGGGTTATATATATATATATTCTAGAGCTTCATTAATTTGATATTTTACAAAAATGATTAATATATATATAATTAAAAAATAAATCATAATTTTTGCTCTTTTATGTATATATATTTTTATATAAATATTTCTGATCCTTCTCACATGACCTAAATTATTTAAGTTTAATTGTTAACATGATTTTAATTAGTTATCTCATAATTTAATTTTATAAAGATTTCCATAATAACATTATGAAGTCATATCACGTTAACTTTTGAAGAGCCTTGTGGAGTCTTAGTATTATTGAAGGCTTTTTACAATAATATGATTTTAATATTTATGGTCTTAAAATGATCTAATTTGGATTTCTTTAGAGATATATCATGACGAATTTCTTGAAGATAATTTTTGTTTCATATGGACTTAAACTTAAATGGGATAAAACAATTGGTCATAAGTAAAGGTAGCATGAATTGAGTACTGGTTCTTACATAAAATTCTAAATGGTTGTTATATATGCGGTTATGTATTAACCTGCCTTTGTATTCAATGACTACAGATGTAATGGTTGGACCTAAACTATGCTTCCACATCATCAAAGAAAAATACAATCACCCTAGTTAAGATCGATACCATATTTGCTATACTTACGAACAAGCAAAAGAAAGAACATATTTTGGCTATTAAAGAGTCATTCTTATCTCTTAAAATGCATTTGATGTTGAAGAAGTGTTTTCAGCCAGATACAAAAGAGAGATCCGACTCAGCAAGTTTGCATGAATGCCATCTCATGGGGATATTATGACATGATTAGGAAAGAATCCTCTTTGAAGGATTACGTTTGTTGAGAAATAATTATCTACTTTCCATTACAACCGCCTTAACTGTTGTGTCATTTAATTATCATTTGCCAAGTCACCACCATATTCACAAATCAAGGAGATTAATAACTATTGACCACATGTTTATCAAACAATTGTATCAGCTTCCAAGTCTATGTAACCGAATGCAAATGAAATATTCCAAGGGTGTTGCTATCAATAAAAGAGGAGGTTAGTTGTGATCAGTAGTATGGCACGAATTTTCGCTAAACAATTCACATGCAAACAATGATCCATTACACCAGACTATGGAAGGTATCTGTCGTTACTAACAAATCATTCAATACATTAATATCTGAGAAGTTGCTGGCAGATCGTTGAGTTACCTGGCCATGTGGATAGATCACTGCACACTTTTGGTCAACGGAAAATGACCACACATTTGCCAGATCACAGCGAAACTGATTTATGAAAGAGGGAGATCGCTTTTTAGCCTTCATCTTTATCAAGCATTCATTTCATTTTGATTACATTTACTATTTGTTTCTTCTACTAGTTTACATAAAATCACTAATTTAATATTTTATCACCCACGCAGATCTTTAAAAGATTAGGTTGCAATGCGTCAAGTGAACGATATCGCATACAATCATCAAGGAAAAGTGGGAGAAGCATTACAGTAGTTAAAGAGCTAAGAAGAAACCGTATTCCCGTCATTAATCAGGAGGTTATTTTCTGTTGCAAACTGCAGGCAAATTAAGAAGAATTAACAAAATCCGAGATCTGGGTTTTTTGCAGAACGGACTGGTTTATTAGTCTGGTGGAAAATATCCTAAAAAAAGTGAACCATTTGAGAGATTTGTGAGGTTCTTTAAACATGTTTTTTCAGTTGCGGCCGGCATGGGATCAATGCACTTTTGAGTTTTCTGTTGGTTTGTATTGGACTATTTATAAAATTGCAGAGATTGCTTTGAGGAGGGGGGGTAGCGCTCATCAAAGATAGAGAATTTTCATTCTTCAAAGTTCTGAAATCTTTCTATGTTCAATGTTTTTTTTTGTAAACCAGAGAACAAGAAACGCTGCTGCCAGCAATTGTTCGATTCCTAAGACTTGTGGAGAACTGATATTTTACAGTACTATAATATATTCTATTGTGCTTGTGTTTTTAGAACTGTTTCTGAATATTACTGGATGCTACAGAATACTGACGACCTTAGCTAAGTCTTTCAGATATTTTACAGTGTGCTAATGATGTTTCTCTTTTGTTAAATTTTAGTTTTCATATATATATATATCGTTATATTATATGTGAAATCATTTTTAATGGATCTCGAATGATTACATAGTTTTGAAATATGAATGATTCATTGTCATGTTGAAAGTGGGTGAATTTTTTCATGGTTTTCTTCAGTTGATGATGAAATTGTGTTACATGAAGTATTAACTGTGTAAGCTAACCTTGTTTCGCCTTCATGTTAATATCTGATTGTATCTGTCATTTTTCATGACTGTGTTAAATTTATTTGATTATAGGCTTCGTTTTCTGTTTAAATTATATTGTAATGAGATATTATCTTATTATGAGTTAATTTAGATTTGATTCTATTGATTGTAGACTTCTCTAACAATGTAGAATTACAGATCATCTTATATATTGAGACCTGTTGTCAAACCATATAATTCAATGCTCTCAACTGAGATAGATAGCCTGCATTTAGGTCATTATAGGATAGAATTAGGAGCTGCTATTTTTATGTACTTAGCTTAAGATAGTTTTCAATACTATTTAGTCATTAAGTTGAATCTATTTGATTTGTCAGAACATTTGGTTAAGTAAGACTTACCATTTATATCTAAAGAGACTCTCTTGTTTGAGAGCATATTATATAGGTAGCAGGGCCTTGATCCTATGAGAGACAGTCACTCCAAACATATACAAGATTGCGGTAAGTCGAGTGTGTGGGCTGTCTTTCCGTAAGTTGGCATAGGACAGTTCTCCCGTCCAACAAATGGCGCTAGAAGGAGGGCCATGAGGTAAAACAAATGGTTTTTGTTTTTATCTTTTTATTATTTATTTCATTAATCATTTATCCTCCAGCCTTTATATTTCAGTATATCATATTTTTATTCTTTTATGCTGTCATAGACACATCATAGGGATGGTTAGATGGTAAGCTAATCATTTTGAGTCAGTTTGTATGGCTCATTCCCATATCCCTGCATGGGAGTCCAACACGGTATTAAACTTGGATGGACCATTACATGAACTCCCTAGAAAGGCAGTTGCTTTCTTGCCAAAGTTTGACGGTGAAGGGAATATCACAGCTTTGGAACACATAAGAAAATATGAGTCTATATTACGTTTGCTTGATATTACTTATGAAGATGTTGTATGCATGCTTTTCCCCTTCACTTTTGAAGGAAAGGTATCAGATTGGTATTTTGTTCTTCCCATTCACACTATTCATGGTTGGTTTGATTTTAAAAGAGTTTTTCAAAGTGCTTATGATGTTTATAATGCGAATGATATATATCTTGAGTTGGATGGAATACAGGTCAAAGAAGGTGAATCCATAGGCGAATTCAACACACGCTTTCGACAGGTTTATCATTGACTCAAAGACAATCATAAACCTTCAGGTGACATTATTTATGAATGGTATGTGCATTCTTTACCTAAATCTATAGCTATGTTTGTTGCACAAAAAGGTATAATTGATTTTGAACAAGCATGTGAGAATGCACAATCTCTTGAGAAGGATTTTAAGAGGTATTCCCATGATCTTTCTTCCTCTTTATTTTTCGATAATATTGATAATAAAGATAAAGGTGAAGAAGATAACAAATCTGAAATTTCTAGGTTATATGAACAAGTTGAGATTTTACATGATGAAGTTATATCTTTGCATAATCATAAAAATAAATCAATTATGCATAATGAAGAAAACATTGCAGCTATGTGTATAACATCAATGGGTTTACAAGAAGATCATAACTTAGCTGTAAATTCATTGCAAAATCTTGATTACCATTTTCCTCCGCCTGGGATTGAATATAAAGAGTGGCTTATGATAAATTCTCATGGTTTTGAATCCACGTCTGAAACCCTGAAAGTAGATCATAATTCATGTACATCATTTAATCATTTTGATCAATTTTGGAGCAAATCTGAAATTGATTTACAATCTAATCTTCCTCCTCTAGATAATATTAAATTTGAAATGGAATCAAGTTCATGTTGTGATTCATCTTTTACTAGAGTTGGAACTAATTTTGAATCTGATCATAAATTTTCCTTTGATCCGAATTACAAGTTAGAAGATGATATTGAAAGTTCAAAATCTAGGAGAGAGATAGCTCTAAATTTAATTGATAAATCTAATCACAATATTTCAATATCAAAACAATTTTGGAGTTCTCCTCAATCTAATTCTTCAACTTCAAACCAAAGTTCTGTTTCATATGCTTATGTGAATGAAAAATTATTGGATGATTATACAAACTCGCGTACTATTGAGACATTGGGTAATAATTACGAATGCCAAGCAGAAGTATCCCATACTCCTAAAACACAAGTTTGTGTTGAATCTAAATTTCAAGTCTTAAACGAACATGAACTGAATACTGATGATCTTCTCACCATAAAACAATGTTTAGAAGATGGTGAGGGGAAATTTTTAGGAGATATTTTTTCTTCTGATTTTGACGATTTCTTTAATTACCCAATCTGCTCACAAGAATTTTATACAGAACCAATTTTGCCTGAATGTTCGTTTCCTTACAATTTTGAAGATATAACAAGTACTCTTAATGATGAATTAATCGAAATTGTTTCTCAGTTTGACGATCTTTATAAGAGATGTATTTGTTTACAAGAGAGTATTCATGATAGAAGGATTGCACATCATACATTTAAGAGATCAGAAAAAATATCAGACCTGCCTTTTGTAAATCAAATTTTAGACATGGATTGTAAAAAAGATCAAATTTCACCATACAAATGTCTTGGTCTTATATCTTATCCATCTTTTATATATGAAGGAATGATTATATTAAGAAATAATTCAAGGGGCGATAATTCCTTTACTGTAGATTTATCTCAACATGTAAATATTGATCATTGTACATATCATGATCCAATAGAAGTTTTGTTAGAAAAATCATTTCGTGTGAGATTTCCTGTAAATAATAAGTTTCTTATCTTGCACTTGTTAGGGATAGATCTAGATAGTTTTCATTTTGATTTCTTTTTTTTGCCATTTTTATTTTTGATTTGTGATGTACATGTGTTTATTGGTTTGAGTTTGTATGGTTGGTTACATTGGAAATTTGATTTCACTTGATTATTTTTTATTTTGATTTTTTTTTGTACATATGTAAATAGGGTTTGGTTTTGTTTGATTTAAAGGGGTTAGTGTAAATAAATAAATCTATGTGGTTCAAATTTCAGTATGTTCATTCATTTTTATGGTCTTTTTCCCGCTAAGATTGATCAGGTTTTTTTTTTCGAATTTGAAACAGATATGTTGTAAACTTTTAGAAGTTTGTACTTACTATCAGAATTGAATTTTGCTACCTGTTATCTTTATAGTGAAGATGACTGATAATTTGTCTTTTTAAAACTTGGTACTTGGGAATCTTTATCAATTTGAACTAACAATCATTTTTTTAAACTACTTACAATATGGGAAGTACTTGGATCGGTTCTGTTTAAATTTTTGATTTTATGAAATTAGGAAAGAAAGGTCTCCATAATGAGCCGATTCGATCAGGATCATGGATATCATCAGTATGACGTTACCTAAAATCAGTCACCAAACTGTGGTAATGGCTTTTGGTTTTAGGATTAAAAGATAAAGGGTCTCAGTAATGAGCCAGCTAATGATGATATTTGTGAGTGACATTGTCTTATGGTTACCTAGCTAAGACAACGATTCCTTGTTTTATAAAGTCTTAAATACAATAGCAAAATTTATCTATAATAAGATGGAACATGTTTCTTGTATTTTTCAGAGGAATAAGTCGATTATATCTTTATACTGGAAGTTTTGGGATATCTTTTATTTTGAGTATTTGATTTTGATGAGATTCTCTTATCTAGTTTGTCTAAATGCAAAAAAAATTATTAGCAGCGCATGGGTAAATTTTTGAAAGTATTTGCAAACGTGAAAATCATTAAACACAGGTTTGTCCTAAATTGAGATTACCCGATTTCTCAAAGTGAAGTCTAGGACCATATCTTACGCGATTGTTAGAAACAAGATGAACAGAGATAACTGGTTCGCCCAACATATCGCCATTTGTTGGCACCCCAACAACTCCCCTTCATTTTATGCAAAATAAAGTCCCCCCCCATGTAAATTTTGTAGATATTTAGTTTTTTTCGTTACTCTTACATGCTTTGATTTTGGTTTCATGGTTTCCTTTATTTGATCATTTACTCCTTGTAATGCTTGTTCTTGGGATTGGGGAATTGGGATGACCTTGGTTGCTTGAATTCGTTTGGCCTTTTGGATGCCTAAAAGATGCTTGCATGCGTTTGTGGAGTATTTTTGAAGTGATAGTGTGTTCTGGTTTTCAAAGATCTTAACAACACATCACATGATCTTAGGTCTTGTTGATAAAATAAATTTTAAAGTCAAATTTTACATGATTTAGCAAATAATCCATATTTTACATATATCATGTTAAATTATTAAAAGTCTTCTAAAAATATATATATCTTTTCTAGAGCTTCATTACCTTGATATTTCGCAAAAATGATTTATATATATATAATTAAAAAAGAAAATCATAATTGTTGCTCTTTTATGTATATATATTTTTATCCTTCTCACATGACCTAAATTACTTAAGTTTAATTGTTAACATGGTTTTAATAAGTTATCTCATAATTTCATTTTATAAATATTTCCATAATAACATTATGAAGTCATATCACGTTAACTTTTGAAGAGCCTCGTGGAGTCTTAGTATTATTTAAGGCTTTTTACAATAATATGATTTCAATATTTATGGTCTTAAAATGATCTAATTTGGATTTCTTTAGAGTTATATCATGACGAATTTCTTGAAGATAATTTTTGTTTCATATGGACTTAAACTTAAATGGGATAAAGAAATTGGTCATAAGTAAAGGTAGCATGAATTGAGTACTGGTTCTTACAGAAAATTCTAAATGGTTGTTATATATGCTGTTATGTATTAACTTGCCTTTGTATTCAATGACTACAGATGTAATGGTTGGACATAAACTATGCTTCCACGTCATCAAAGAAAAATAGAATCACCCTAGTTAAGATTGATACCATAATTGCTATACTTACGAGCAAGCAAAAGAAAGAACATATTTTGGCTATTAAAGAGTCATTCTTATATCTTAAAATGCATTTGATGTTGAAGAAGTGTTTTCAGCCAGATACAAAAGAGAGATCCGACTCAGCAAGTTTGCATGAACGCCATCTCATGGGGATATTATGACATGATTAGGAAAGAATCCTCTTTAAAGGATTGAGTTTGTTGAGAAATAATTATCTACTTTCCATTACAACCGCCTTGAATATTGTGTCATTTAATTATCATTTGCCAAGTCACCACCATATTCACAAATCAAGGAGATTAATAACTATTGACCACATGTTTATCAAACAGTTGTATCAGCTTCCAAGTCTATGTAACTGAATGCAAATGAAAGATTCCAAGGGTGTTTCTATCAATAAAAGAGGAGGTTCGTTGTGACCATTAGTTTGGCAGGAATTTTTGCTAAACAGTTCACATGCAAACAATGATCCATTACACCAGATCGTGGAAGGTATCTGTCGTTACTAACAAATCATTCAATACATTAATATCTGAGAAGTTGTTGGCAGATTGTTGAGTTACCTGGCCATGTGGATAGATCACTGCACACTTTTGGTCAACGAAAAATGACCACACATTTGCTAGATCACAGCAATACTAATTTATGAAAGAGGGAGATCACTTTTCAGCATTCATCTTTATTAAGCATTCATTTCATTTTGCTTATGTTTACTGTTTGTTTCTTCTACTTGTTTACATAAAATCACTAATTTAATATTTTATCATCCACGCAGATCTTCAAAATATTAGGTTGCAATGCATCAAGTGAAGGATATCGCATACAATCATCAGGGAAAAGTGGGAGAAGCATTATAGTAGTTAAAGAGCTAAGAAGAAACTGTATTCCCGTCATTATTCAGGAGGTTATTTTCTGTTGCAAACTTCAGGCAAATTAAGAAGAATTAACAAAATCCGAGATCTGGGTTTTTTGCAGAATGGACTGATTTATTAGACATGTGTGGAATCTCCTGAAAAAAGTGAACCATTTGAGAGATTTGTGAGGTTCTTTAAACACATTTTTTTTCCAGTTGCGGCCAGCATGGGATCAGTGCACTTCTGAGTTTTCTGTTGGTTTGTATTGGACTATTTATAAAATTGCAGAGATTGCTTTGAGGAGGGGGGGTAGCGCTCATTGGAGCTAGAAAATTTTCATTCTTCAAAGTTCTGAAATATTTCTATGTTCAATGTTTTTTTTGTAAACCAGAGAACAAGAAACGCTGCTGCGAGCAATTGTTCGATTCCTAAGACTTGTGGAGAACTGATATTTTACAGTACTATAATATATTTTGTTGTGCTTGTGTTTTTAGTACTGTTTTTGAAGATTACTGGATGCTACAAAATACTAACAACCTTAGCTGAGTCTTTCAGATATTTTACACTGTGCTAATGATATTTCTCTTTTGTTAAATTTTAGTTTTCATATATATATATATAGTTATATTGTATGTGAAATCATTTTTAATGGATCTCGAATGATTACATAGTTTTGAAATATGAATGATTCGTTGTCATGTTGAAAGTGGGTGAATTTCTTCATGATTTTCTTCAGTTGATGATGAAATTGTGTTACATGAAGTATTAACTGTGTAAGCTGACCTTGTTTCGCCTTCATGTTAATATCTGATTGTATCTGTCATTTTTCATGACTGTGTTAAATTTATTTGATTATAGGCTTCATTTGTTTAAATTATATTGTAATGAGATATTATCTTATTATGAGTTAATTTAGATTTGATTTTGTTGATTGTAGACTTCTTTAACAATGCATAATTACAAATCATCTTATATATTGAGACCTGTTGTCAAACCAAATAATTCATTGCTCTCAGTTGAGATAGATAGCATGCATTTAGGTCATTATAGGATAGAATTAGGAGCTACTATTTTTATGTACTTAGCTTAAGATAGTTGTCAGTAGTAGTTAGTCATTAAGTTGAATCTATTTGATTTGTCAGAACATTTGGTTAAGTAAGACTTACCATTTATATCTAAAGAGACTCTCTTGTTTGAGAGCATATTATACAGGCAGCAGGGCCTTGATCCCATGAGAGACAGTCACTCCAAACATATACAAGATTGCGGTAAGTCGAGTGTGTGGGCTGTCTTTCCATAAGTTGGCATATGACAGTTCTCCCGGACAACAAATGGTGCTAGAAGGAGGGCCATGAGGTAAAACAAATGGTTTTTGTTTTTATCTTTTTATTATTTATTTCATTAATCATTTATCCTCCAGCCTTTATATTTTAGTATATCATATTTTTATTCTTTTATGCTGTCATAGATGCATCATAGGGATGGTTAGATGGTAAGCTAATCATTTTGAGTCAGTTTGTATGGCTCATTCCCATATCCTCTCATGGGAGTCCAACACGGCATTAAACTTGCATGGACCATTACATGAACTCCCTAGAAAGGCAGTTGCTTTCTTGCCAAAGTTTGACAGTGAAGGGAATATCACAGCTTTAGAACACATAAGAAAATATGAGTCTATATTACGTTTGCTTGATATTACTTATGAAGATGTTGTATGCATGCTTTTCCCCTTCACTTTTGAAGGAAAGGTATCAGACTGGTATTTTGTTCTTCCCATTCTCACTATTCATGGTTGGTTTGATTTTAAAAGAGTTTTTCAGAGTGCTTATGATGTTTATAATGCGATTGATATATATCTTGAGTTGGATGGAATACATGTCAAAGAAGGTGAATCCATACGCGAATTTAACACACGCTTTTGACAGGTTTATCATCGACTCAAAGACAATCATAAACCTTCAGGTGACATTATTTATGAATGGTATGTGCGTTCCTTACCTAAATCTATAGCTATGTTTGTTGCACAAAAAGGTATAATTGATTTTGAACAAGCATGTAAGCACGCACAATCTCTTGAGAAGGATTTTAAGAGGTATTCCCATGATCTTTCTTCCTCTTTATTTTTCGATAATATTGATAATAAAGATAAAGGTGAAGAAGATAACAAATCTGAAATTTCTAGGTTATATGAACAAATTGAGATTTGACATGATGAAGTTATATCTTTGCATAATCATAAAAATAAATCAGTTATGCATAATGAAGAAAACATTGTAGCTATGTGTATAACATCAATTGGTTTACAGGAAGATCATAACTTAGCTGTAAATTCATTGCAAAATCTTGATTACCATTTTCCTCCTCCTGGGATTGAATATAAAGAGTGCCTTATGATAAATTCTCATGGTTTTGAATCCACGTCTGAAACCCTGAAAGTAGATCATAATTCATGTACATCATTTAATCACTTTGATCAATTTTGGAGCAAATCTGAAACTGATTTACAATCTAATCTTCCTCCTCTAGATAATATTAAATTTGAAATGGAATCAAGTTCATGTTGTGATTCATCTTTTACTAGAGTTGGAACTAATTTTGAATCTGATCATAAATTTTCCTTTGATCTGAATTACAAGTTAGAAGATGATATTGAAAGTTCAAAATCTAGGAGAGAGATAGCTCTAAATTTAATTGATAAATCTAATCACAATATTTCAATATCAAAACAATTTTGGAGTTCTCCTCAATCTAATTCTTCAACTTCAAACCAAAGTTATGTTTCATATGATTATGTGAGTAATGAAAAATTATTGGATGATTATACAAACTCGCGTACTATTGAGACATTGGGTAATAATTACGAATGTCAAGCAAAAGTATCCCATACTGTCCTATGCCAACTAGTAATGAGGATTTTAATTTTTTCTGGATGAACTCCCCTTCAGCTGTCATTTTCTTTGATGGGGCTTCCAAAGGAAATCCCAGAGTCTCAGGAGATGGGGACTTGGTTTACTCTCCGAACATAAAGTATTCTATCAGTTACAGCTGGGGACTTGGATCAATGTCCAACAATCAGGCTGAAGGATACAAGCTTCTGATGGCAAGCCATCTGTTTTCGAATAAGGGATATAAGTCAGTGCAAATCTTTGGTGATTCAAAGATTTTGATTAAAGCCCTAAATTCAACTGATAGGATAAACAATTCTGCCTTGAATATAATATTGCAGAGAACCAAGATTTTATTGAAAGGCTTAAATAAGGCTGATTCTTTCCACATCCTTCGGGATCATAATCACCTTACAGATGACCTGGCCAACAAAGCATGTCTTCTGCCTCAAGGTTTTCTTAGTATCAATGGGGAAGATAGTTATTTCCATCCTATTTCGTAATACTATAGTAGTTGAATATTGTTTAATTGGGTGATCTTGTCCCATTTTGTAAATATTTGTTAAGTCCAAAGCCTTCTCGAAAATTGTGAATAGGTTGATTGGTTACGGCCAAAAGACCCACAATTCTCTTTTTTTTTAATAAAATTACCCGTTCACGTTAAAAAAAAAGAAAAAAGAAGAAGTTTCCATGCAATTAGCTATGTCACATGCCCCAATTTGCAAAACAATTTTATGTTATTGAGGAACATTATGTTATATTTTATGTTAAAGTTTGTAATTAATGACCAAGTGGGGTCAAGGATAATTTAATGTATTGCAGAATATTTTATTATTAAATAAATAAAAGATGAGACAACAGCTTAGGGAAGCTGTTAAATGAGTGTTTACTGGTCACTTGGTGGAGGAGACTGGGTTGAGAGCATATTGACAAGTGGCAACATCCTCAAACTACTTCTAGTTGTTGCAGGTGGCAACTTCCCTATATTTATGGTCATGATTCCCCAAGAAAGTGGAACAGGAGCAAGTGGCTCATTAAGTAAAAAACTGACCCAAAAGACCTAGGCATGCCAATAAAACTTCCCATTGAAGACAACTGAGGCTGCTCATTATGGATTTGTGATCATTCTGAGTGAATGAATGCACATGTGAATTCGATGGAGGGGACTAGCTGAAGTAAGTTTGAGGGGATAAATGTTGTAGACTGAACTAGTGTAGCTATTCTAAGCCAAGTTCAAATTGCTGTAAGCAGACTTGAGTTACTGCTGAATACTTAGTGGAGTTGCAGAGGATCTCAAGACTACATCTCTCACCCATTACTCTACCAGGAGGACCAGGAGACAGGCTCGGGGGTCCTGAGAATTGCAGTCTAGATCTTCTCCAAGAGTTGGTTGGGAGGAACAACCTCCTTAAGCTAATGTCACCTCATCTATTTGACAGGTTCTACTTGTTTAAGTTAAGTTATTATTTTATTTACTGCTTCAGAAAAGTTTAAGAGTTTCTCATGATTATAGTATATTGTTATGTTATTGCTGTTAAGGATAAAGAAAGAAAAGTTATTTATGATGTGGAAGTTAGTAACTAGCTAGATTAGGGTAAATCAATAGAGATATTGCTGAGTTATTTGGTAGATAGAAAAATTACCTAAAACCGTATTTTTCCACGCCTCTTGCAAGGCAGTACTCTAGTATAGCAGGTATATTTATTTAAGATAAGTAGATTCATAAAAAACTGGAATGCATATGCAAATGATTACTTTCTATAGGATTTGTGTAAATTAATTATAGTACCTAGCTGCATTTGTAATATCTACTCAAAGTATTTAAATTAATTGACTGAAAATAGAAGAACAAGTTTAAGATAATACATAATAGTAAGTATAATATTTTATACAGTAAAACTAGTTAAGTTAAAAATTATAAATCTAGTAAGTAGACCTAAATAAATAATATAGAATAGTAAAATATTAAAACTACGTTTAATTTAGTAAACAGTATTAGATTAACTATTTACCTAATTAGTTCATTCTTGAGAATTAGTAAACTAGGTTTACGCAAACAAAACACTAGCTCTATACACCATTAAGAATTGTAGGGTTTACAAAAGATCTGTTGTTCACAACAGAAATAAGTAAAATTTTATAATACTAAAATCTAGCAGTAATTTTCCAGAATTTATTACAGTAATAATTAATTTTACTGCTAGTAAAATAATTTCTAAACCAATGTTTAGTCAAATATAGTCCTTTAATAAGAAACACAATATCTTACTGATCTAGTAACTCTGTCCATTGAAAAAGTAAATAACATTAAAATATTTACAATAAACCAATTATCCTAAATATAAACCAAACTGAAATACTACTGAATCAACACTAAGCTGTGAAAAATTCCTTTGTTCATAAAAATGAAACTGAACAAATATAGTATGGCCTACGGCCTTTTATATTATCTATCTAGGCCTTATAGCCTGATAAAAAATGATTTCTTCAATTTAAACAGAAGTCACAAAATTAAAAATAAACAACCATCGGTTACGGCTATGAAAGCCTTTCACCATTTCGAAAATTGCTAAATTTATGGCCATTCAATCTTCTGTAAATACCTAATTAAATCTTCAAGAAACCACCAAGTGGCCTGACAGTATAGTCACAACTTAGAGCCAAAATTTTAAAAAAATATTATCATCTATTTCATTTAAAGCCGAGAAGGCTCGAAACCAAAACCATGAAGTCACGACTGTGAAAGCCTTATCTATTCATTACAAATAGCCACGAGGGCTTTTAAAAACTAAAAATTTAAAAGAACAAACAGAGCAAACAACGAACGCGACCGAGTCTACAACCAAAACAGTTGGTAGTGCCATCTCTTTCCACCATACTTTATGTGCAGGAAAAACCCCATATGTCATCGAGGCTTACCTAGGGGAGCGTTCTTGCTGAAGACTGTGGGTAGAGATTTCTTTTCAGCTTCAAGTTTGAAATTGGAGAAACCTACACATGTAAAACATTAGCCCTGTTAGTTTACCCTTATTTTTTTTTAAACAATAATGAAAACCCTGCCATTTAAAAACTAAAAGGAAAACATGGTGTTTTTACCTTATAAAATTGCGCAGTAGTGAAGCCGTGGACGCCACCCAAGCCTGGTTCGAGGGTGCATCAGAGAAGGTAAAGCCCTGCAAATGGGATTGTGTAGAATGCAGTAAAAACCTCAGCCACGACTCCCTTTTTACTATCAAGATCTTCGACACTCCCACATAACTAAAACTCACTCAGAAAGACAACGACAAAGACAAACAAACCCACAATACTCCTTACACAGGTGAAAACCACTTACAACCGCTATCAACTTCTTTCCCAGTCCTCTACACCAGCTCAGTAAGGTTACAAGGGCCTGTGTGCATTTTACTCAGTGGAGGATCCACATCATGTTATGGCGGCCACGAGCTCTCGGCTTGACCATTCCACAACCTCGATAGAACAAAGCACAATTTTAGGGTTTAGGCAAGATATATGGTGGTTCAAGTCAACGAGAAACCCTAAGCTCTAATCATCAACCACGTGTCCTTCAAATTCTTTTCAAATGATGGGTATCGAGCTATAGTGGAAAGTCCTGATTATAACCTGCATAAATCATTGGGGTGTTAAGTCAAAACCCTTTTACATTTTTGCATAGTATTAATATTTTGCCTTGTTTTCGATTTCCTAGTTATAACCATAGGATAATAAAAACAGTTTTAAACTTGCTCATTCTACTAGACAAGTTGGAATAATAATATTCTAGCTACGCTCTTCACAGTATTGAACAAATGTCTACACTTATATAGTAGTAAGACATCATTGATGGGGGTAATTTAACCCTCCCTAGAAGTACCTAACATTAAATTCTTGGATTTTGGAAAGTGATTCCTTTACAATAGAGTTTTATGTATAGTTTAACTATAGCATATGCAATTATAAGTTTTCCTCTAAAAACCTACTATGATACTAATACTTTTAGAAATTATAATATATAACCATTGTAATTGAAAGTTCATATAAAGCTAGGTTTATACACTAGGGAACTAGGTAAAATACATGTTTAGAAGGTTTACTAATGGAGAGTTTTTAAAGGTTTACAAGAAACTCAAATAAATATGAACAATACCATAATCCAACTACTGCACAATAATGTATAGTTAGGGTTACAAGTACGTGCAACATATCTTCCCTTTTATAAAAACCTTAGGTCCTTATGTTCTTATGGACATAAGTAGAATTGTTCTTAAACATTTTCAATTTGAAACACATAACCATATAGTTGAAAAATACAAGAAGGAAGAATTAATTGGATCCCATATTAGAGGTAAACTTAACTGCACTTAACCCATCCTTTCACAGTTTTGTTTTACCATCTTTATGCAGTTTGATAACATTAACAATACCAACATTACCTCTTACATGGTCAAGCTGGAAGCAAACATTTTATTTACTAACATTTTATCCTATGCTAGTGGAGTATCATTCTTGATTGGAATTTTTACTGGAACAAACTGCTTACCTGTTTACAACCTGTAAAAAGAACGATCATTCCACTGTATTAGCTGTAAGCTAAGTAAGCCTCGATCTCACCTAAGATTATGTCCTACTTGACAAAAGAAAATAATAACACAATTAGCATCAGTTTAAGATACAGTTTCCTTTCTCACCTTTTAAAAACACATAACCTGCTGTGTTTAACTTTCTTAACATAGTACTTAAGATAAACTAATAATTTATACAGATCCAAAGAAAAGAAATGCTCTTTGTTATTTATAACTGTTTGAGTATTCGCTAACAGTTAATGGTTCAGTGGCAATGAAAACCTTGACATTTTTATGTTACATGATTTTTTTTAATTTTTTATGAATTTTTGGGTTATTACATGTGGTATAAGAGCACAAGGTTCAAACACTAGGCCTGAACGTGGCTCAACATGCATAAATAGAACAATAGATCTAAAACATGTATACTGATTTTTTTTATTTTTCTTTTGAATTATACTTCCAAAGATTTTTTCTAAGTTAACTGCAGGTATGGAAAGACTGGCAGAATATGCAGATGAGGAGTCCCCCTACACTGAATGAAATAATTTTCAAAGAGAACATATATAAAAAGAAATAACTAATAATTCTTCTGAACTTCTACAAACAGTTGAGGAACTAAGAACATAAATGGAAACGCTCAAAAAATAAAATGAGAGAATTCTGAGAGCTCAGAAGGAGCTAAATCAGATTTTGATGGAAAGATTTCAGAATGAGGAAAAAGATAAATGAACAAAGTCTGAAGATATGCCTTACCAACATAAAGATAAAAAGACTAAACAGTTTAAAATCGAAAGTAGCTCATCTTCTGAGGTGTATGGTGATTCACATAAAAAGAATTATCAATATACTAGTGATAGTAGTGAAGATAATCATTATACTAGGAAGAGAGAGTTTAAACCTTATGAAGAAATCTCTGGAGAATTCAAGTGTAACATCCCCGACCCTCTGACCGACGAAGAGGACGCTACCATACCATTAACTATCCGGGAAACTAGCCCCACGAACATGTACATACATAAAAATTGAAATGCTTTGAAGTAAAACATGCAGAGATGCATAATTATTCAGCATACAATGGAAGCAAAACATACATTCACTCATTCAACATGTTCATCATAATTCATTAAACATCAAATATGATTGCAGAGATTGAACACAAGAAGACTTATCTTATGAAGAGATTGTCCCACAACCAGCTACGTCGCTGCAACGTTGCACCCAACCATAGGCCAGTGTGCTCCTTAATCTCTCAGCAACACTGCCACCCTTGATCTGGGCATGATTCCCCAAGGAATGAGGAACTAAGTAGGCTCACACATAGCCAAAGGTACACAAATTAGCCAAGCCAACACAGTTGGGTTTATCAGGCCATTAGGGAGCCGGGAAAAGTTGAATTCTAAGCTAGTGGGCTCACTGAAGAGCTAAGGACACCTACACCAGAACTAGCCTGACTTCTAGGACACCCACACACACCCAGCACAAGGAATCAGTCCCTTCTCTGCTACACAGTCCCTCAGGCCTTGACTTCCCTTCCAGTGCTATTCCGGGGTTGTGGAGAAGAAATCCATCCCTCTAGCTCTATCTATGTAGCTCCCAAACACACCAGGTTTATCAAGCATACCAAGCCTTCATTCCCACTCCAACACAATCCAAAGACCAACCATTGCATACACACAACAAAACAAGCAATTCACAGCTTTGGGGAAGAAAATCAAACACCATAGAACAACCGAGGTGACAATTTAGGTAATACATAGCTCTGACTGGGGAAATCGATTCCTGAGTTGTTCTTGGCCCTATCGTGGCCAAAACGACTCAATAATAACCCACAACAACCCAAAAACATAAATGAATCCACAACAAACCAAAATTCATGGGGAAACCAATGACAATCAAATTCTCAGCTGCATGAGGAAGGAAAAACAACCCACGTGGAGGTGAATTCACACGGTCAGACCCACAACAAAATTCACACACACAACAAAATCATGCTCGTGAGGCCGCTCTCCCAGCTCTCTGCCTGAGTAAAATGCCAAGACCTGTGCATGAGGAGAAGAAACGATTGTCTCTGCATGAGGATGGGCAAGAATGCAAGAATACCCACGTGAGGGTAAAAGAGTCTGCTGGTGGAGTGTGCGTGTGGGCAATGACTGACAGTCCTGCCACACACCACTGCCCAGCAATAACTGCCCAACTAACAACAGAGGTTTTTAATTTGGTAGTTGACTGATTGAGACAAGGGAAAGGTGAGTAAGACAAAAAGGTGGGTGACGGCTAAAAGGGTTTATCAATTGACACTTGGATTTTCCCCAATGGCTCCCAAGGGTTAAATAATTTCCCTCCCTATCCTTGGGAAAATCATGCCCTTTTCATCATGGTTGCATTGACATAGCTGGTTGGGGTTTATTTTAATTAAAGTGCATATTTACATGATGCCAAAACTATAATGTGTCGGATATCACGATATACCATCGGCAACAACTTTAATCACCGGAACATTAAATGCTAAATCAATGGTGGGGGTTTTGCCTTTAGCTCCACACCACGATTAATTACAATATATATACATCATATACATTTAATGCAAACGGGGTCAAAACCATGGTGTTACATCAAGAAAATCAAGCCACCAACTTTTATTGGTGAAACTGAGAAGGGAGAAGAGGCAAAGTCATGGATGTCTGGGATGAAGAAACATTTTCAAATTTATAACTACTCTAATCAACTAAAAGCCAGAATGGCTATTTATAACTTCACTAGGAAAGCATATATTTGGTGGCAGGACCTAAAAAGAGTAAAAGGTATTAGGGAGAAAAACATTAATTGGAGTACATTTAAGAAATATTTTAAGAAGAAATTTTTATCTGAACAGTACTATGAGGAGCAAGCTAAGGAATTTTACGAACTAGAACTGGGAAAAATGAATATGAAAGAACTAAATAGTAAATTTCTAAGTCTGCTCAGGTATGTGCCATATATTGTGGACGAGAAGCCTAAGGTACATCGGTTTCTCAGTTGTTTACCTTATCATATAAAAGACAGAATTGAGTATGACAATCCAAAAACTTTAGAAGAAGCAATGAGAAAGACGAATTTATGTTATGAACAAAATCGCAAAAAGAAAAGTGTGACAAACTGGAAGGACAAAAGAACTAATAATTTTGAACAGAAGAAGAAAGGTTTTGTAACTAATCAAAATTTTAAGAATAATAACACATGGAATTTTCCTAGTAAAAATTTCCAAGGGAACAAAAGTAATTCACAGACCAATCTAAATGGTCAAAGAAATAAAGAATCTATTAATAATCACAGTAATTATACCAAGAATTTCGAACTAAAGGAACCAATAAAGTGCTGAGAGTGGAATGGTCCGCATTATGCATCAGTTTGGCCCAATCAGAAGAAGACTGTTAGCAACATACACACGATATAGGAGGAGATAACTGTTGGTGAGCTAGCGAGGACGATGCCCAGGATCAATGCAGCATTGGAGAACAGGCAAGCGGATTATCAAACTTCCATGGTGGAAGTGGAAGGTAATCTAAATCAAATACCTATATCTATTTTAATCGATCTACGAGCTAGTTTAAGCTATATTTCTCCTGATTTAGTAGAAAAGTGTAAGCTATCAGTAGAAAAGTTTGCAAAGTCTTGGTTAGTCCAGCTAGCTACTGGTGCAAAGAGAAAGGTAATTAGCTTTGCTAAGAATTGTACAGTAAAAATGGATCAGTTTGAAACCTCTGTTAAGATTAATATTTTACCTTTAGGTTCATATGATATGTTAATTGGTATGGATTGGCTAGAACAACATAAGTTAGTCATGAACTGTTTCGATAAAACCTTTGCTTGTGTAAATCATGATGGAGAAGCAGTAAATGTAAAAGGAGTCCCTAGGAAAACAGCCATAAGACAGATTTCTGTCTTGCAGCTTAAGAGAGCTGTTCGAAAGGGCTGTAAAGCCTTTGTTGTAACAGTAATTAATGAAGAAAATACTAATAACAAAGAGAAATTAAAACTGGAAGACATTCCGATCCTAAGGGAGTATTCGAATGTATTTCTGGAAGAAATTCTAGGGATGCCTCCTAAGCGGGAGTTAGATTTTAGTATTGAGCTGGTACCTGGTGCAGTGCCTAGCTCAAAAGCCTCGTACTGGATGAATGTATTGGAATTAAATGAATTGAATTCGCAGTTAAAAGAACTCATCGATAAGAATTATTTAGACCCAGTGTGTCTCCGTGGGGAGCACTTGTTATTTTTGTTAAAAATAAGGATGGAACTCTACAACTATGTATAGATTACCGTCAACTAAATAAAATGACTATAAAAAACAGATATCCTTTACCCTGCATAGATGATCTATTTGATTAGTTACGTGGAGCAACGGTATTCTCATAGATTGATTTACGATCTGGTTACCACCAGGTCTGAATCAAAGATGAAGACATCTTGAAAACAACCTTTAGGACCCGGTATGGTCACTATGAGTTTGTCGTTATGCCATTTGGGCTTACTAATGCCCCAACTGTTTTTATGTGTCTGATGAATAATGTAATGCATAGATATCTTGATAAGTTTGTGGTCGTATTCATTGAGGACATCTTAGTTTATTCAAAGTTTGAATAAGAACATAAAGAACATTTAAAGGTTGTCTTGCAAGAGTTACGAGAACATCAACTCTATGCAAAATATAGTAAATGTGACTTCTTTAAGGATAAAATTCAGTATCTGGGTCATGTGGTAACTAACGAAGAAATTTCTGTTGACCCTGAAAAGATAAAGGCAATCGAAGAATGGCCAGTCCCAAAAGATGTAACTGACATACGATCATTCATGGGGATTACTGTCTATTATCGAATATTTATCAAAGGGTTTTCAAGAATTTCAAATCCCATAACTTCTTTATAGAAGAAAGGTAAGAAATTAAAGTGGATTTAGAAGTGTAAAGACAGTTTTAAAAAGTTAAAAACGTTATTAACCACCACACCAATTCTAAGAATTGTTGACCCTAATAAAGATTTTATAGTATGTACTGACGCATGCAATGGCGGTTTAGGTGGAGTTTTAACTCAGGAAGGACACATCATTGCTTATGAGTCTAGGAAGTTGAAAATTCACGAGAAAAATTATGTGACCTATGACTTAGAATTGGCTGTTGTCATACATGCCTTAAAAATGTGGCGTTATCATTTAATCGGAAGGAAGTTTATATTAATGACAGATAATAAAGGGTTAAAATATCTGTTGGATCAACCTAACTTAAATGCTAACCAAGCTATATGGATAGCTTTTCTTAGCGAATACGATTTCGAAATCCAACATATTAAAGGAAAATAAAATAAGGTTGCTGATGCATTAAGTAGAAATGCAAAAATAAATTTTACAGCAGCAATCAACACCTATAAAACAGATTTAGAAGAACAGCTAGAAGATGGAATAGGACAAGATGAAAATTATTGGAAATTACAAGCAAAGGTAAGAGAAAATTTAATAGAAAGTCTAAGTACAAGGTATAGCTTGAACAAAAAAGGATTATTATTGTATAAAGATAGACTATACATACCTAATGTACCTAAGATTAAGTTGCTGATTTTAAACAAAATTCATAAAACTCCTTATTCAGGGCATCCAGGTTATCAGAAAACTATAACCATGCTAAGAAAGGATTATTTCTGGCCAAACATGAAAAATGAATTGGCAAAATACATTGCTAAGTGCTTTGAATGTCAACGAGTAAAGACTGAACATTAGCATCCAACTGGGGTACTTCAGCCATTACCTATTCCTAGCTGGAAGTGGGAGATAATTATCCTTGATTTTATCACAGGACTACCTAGAAATCAAAACTTAAATGACTCAATAATGGTAGTTGTTGATAAATTGAGCAAAGCAGCTCATTTTACACCTGTAAAAACTAATAAAGCTGTAAATATTGCTGATATTTTCTTAAAACAATTTTTTCGGTTACATGGAATACCAAAAGTAATAATTTTAGATAAAGACCCTAAGTTTACGGGCAACTTTTGGAAGTCTTTGTTTAAAGGATTAAATACTACATTAAACTTCAACACCTCTTTTCATCCTCAAACAGACAGACAGATTGAAAGAGTAAATCAGGTATTGGAGGATTTGCTAAGAATGTATGTAAAATAACAGCCAGGTAAATGGGAAGATTACTTACACCTCGAAAAATTTGCTTACAATAATAACTATCAATCCTCAACAAGGTATAGTCCTTTTGAAATTTTGTATGGCAGGAAATGCAATACCCCCATCTCATGGAGTAATCCAGTGGACAGGCTAGTATTAGGGCTTGAATTATTAAAAGAGATGGAGTTAATTGTAAAACAGGTACAAAGTAACTTGAAAGTTGTGCAAGATCGGCAGAAAAGTCAAGCAGATCTTAAACGAACTCCAAAGGAGTTCCAGGTAGGTGAAGATGTCTTTATTAAGGTGAGACCTAAAAAGAGTTCTCTGAGGTTAGGTAGTTGTGCTAAGTTAGCACCTCGATATTGCAGACCTTTTGAAATACTGTGCAGGAAAGGACAGGTAGCATATTAGTTAGCTTTACCGCCAAATTTAAGAGTTCACAATGTTTTTCATATTTCTATATTAAAAAAATATGTACATGATGCTATTCATGTTATTAATTGGAATGATGTGCAGGTGGAACCCGAAGGAGATTTTCTGGTGGAACCGGATTGTATCCTCGAAAGGAGGGAGATCTCGCTTCGGAATCGCACCATTGGTCAGGTGAAGGTGCAATGGAAGCACCTTAGTACAGAAGAAGCCACCTGTGAATTGGAAATTCATATGCAGGATGCATATCCAATTCTCTTTCAGGGAAATTCTGAGGACGAGGAATAAATAACATCGAGGACGATGTTATAAAATAAGGGGGTTTGTATGTCACATGCCCCAATTTACAAAACAATTTTATGTTATCGAGGAACATTATGTTATATTTTATGTTAAAGTTTGTAATTAATGACCAAGTGGGGTCAAGGATAATTTAATGTATTGTTAGTTTTTCAACATTAAGCTAGCATTATTAGGATCTTTAACTAAGAGAATAACAAGTACAACAATCAAACACAAGAGAAAATGAACATAGTGTTTTTCCTCGGGGAAACCATAAAGGAGAAAACCCCGCAACTTCCTCAGAGATAGAATCAGCACCAAAACAGTAAAAGCCCCAAAACAGTAAGTGATCTCCCAACAACAGTAATCTTCTTCTTGTCTGGACCTAGTGTCTTCTCCTTCCTCAACTATGCACTACACTTGAGTGTGGATGACTTGTGTGATAAATAGAGACTCCAGTTCTATATTTATACTAATCCCGACATGACTAAAACCCTACTAGGGCCGACCTCTACTAGGAGAGTCTAATAACCCTAGTGCCCCGGAACTACGGGGACTTAAACCCTTAGACAATTGGAGGGTTACCCACTATGACTTGACATGACTTGTTTACATAATTGATCCTCCCGATCGGAACATTGGGGCATGAAAATATGACTAAATTACATTATAGATACATCCCGGAATAAACATCGGGTTACAATACATAAGATACATAGATGAATACATTTCGAAGTTACAAATACATCAACATGTATTGCATAATATTTAATTATTCAATAAATAAAAGATGAGACAACAGCTTAGGGAAGCTGTTAAATGAGTGTTTACTGGTCACTTGGTGGAGGAGACCGGGTTGAGAGAATATTGACAAGTGGTAGCATCCTCAAACTACTTCTAGCTATTGCAGGTGGCAACTTCCCTATATTTGTGGTCATGATTCCCCAAGAAAGTGGAACAGGAGCAAGTGGCTCATTAAGTAAAAAATTGAACCAAAAGGCCTAATCATGCTAATAAAAATTCCCATTGAAGACAACTGAGGCTGCTCATTCTAGATTTGTGATCATTCTGAGTGAATGAAGTGCAGATGTGAATTCGATGGAGGGGACTAGCTAAAGTAAGTTTGAGGGGATACATGCTGTAGACTGAACTAGTGCATCTATTCTAAGCTGAGTTCAAATTGCTGTAAGCAGAGCTGAGTTACTGCTGAATACTCAATGGAGTTGCAGAGGATATCAAGACTACATCTCTCACCCATTACTCTACCAAGAGGACCAGGAGACAGGCTCAAGGGTCCTGAGAATTGCAATCTATCTCTTCTCCAGGAGTTGGTTGGGAGGAATCGCCTCCTTAAGCTGTTGTCACCTCATCTATTTGATAGGTTCTACTTGTTTAAGTTCAATTATTATTTTATTTACTTCTTCAGAAAAGTTTAAGAGTTTCTCATGATTATAGTATATTGTTATGTTATTGCTGTTAAGGATAAAGAAATAAAAGTTATTTATGATGTGGAAGTTTGTAATATCTACTCAAAGTATTTAAATTAATTAATTGAAGATAGAAGAACAAGTTTAAGATAATACATAATAGTAAGTATAATATTTTATACAGTAAAACTAGTTAAATTAAAAATTATAAATCTACTAAGTAGACCTAAATAAATAATATAGAGCAGTAAAATATTAAAACTAGGTTTAATTTCGTAAACAGTATTAGATTAACTATTTACCTAATTAGTTCATTCATGAGAATTAGTAAACTAGGTTTATGAAAACAAAAACACTAGCTCTATACACCATTAAGAATTGTAGGGTTTACAAAAGATCTGTTGTTCACAACAGAAATAAGTAAAATTTTATAATAATAAAAGCTAGTAGTAATTTTCCAGAATTTATTACAGTAATAATTAATTTTACTGCTAGTAAACTAATTTCTAAACCAAAGATTATTCAAATATAGTCCTTTAAATAGAAACAAAATATCTTACTGATCTAGTAATTCTGTCCATCGAAAAAGTGAATAACATTAAAACATTTACAATAAACCAATTATACCTAAATATAAACCAAACTGAAATACTGCTGAATCAACACTAAGCTGTGAAAAATTCCTTTGTTCATAAAAACGAAATTGAACAAATATAGTATGGCCTACGGCCTTTTATATTATCTATCTAGGCCTTATAGCCTGATAAAAAATGATTTCTTCAATTTAAACAGAAGTCAGAAATTAAAAATAAACAACCATCGGTTACGACTATGAAATCCTTTCACCATTTTGAAAACTATTAAAATTATGGCCATTCAATCTTCTGTAAATACCTAATTAAATCTTTAAGAAAACACCAAGTGGCCCGACAGTATAGTCACGACTTAGAGCCAAAATCTAAAAACAATATTATCATCTATTTCATTTAAATCTGAGAAGGCTTGAAACCAAAACCATGAAGTCGCGACTGTGAAAGCCTTATCTATTCATTACAAACAGCCATGAGGGCTTTTAAAAACTAAAAATTAAAAAAAAAGAAAAGCAAACAATGACTGCGACCGAGTCTACAACCAAAACACTTGGTAGTGCCATCTCTTTCCACCATACTTTATGTTCAGGAAAAATCCCAGATGTCACCGAGGCTTATCGAGGGGAACGTTCTTGCTGAAGACTATGGGTAGAGATTTCTTTTTAGCTTCAAGTTCGAAATTGGAGAAACCTACACATGTAAAACATTAGCCCTGTTAGTTTACCCTTATTTTTTTTTAAACAATAATGAAAACCCTGCCATTTAAAAACTGAAAGGAAAACATGGTGTTTTTACCTTATAAAACCATGCAGCAGTGAAGTCGTGGAAGCTACCCAAGCCTAGTTCGATGGTGCATCAGAGAAGGTAAAGCCCTGCAAATGGGATTGTGCAAAACGCAATAAAAACCTTAGCCATGACTCCCTTTTTACTGTCAAGATATTCGACACTCCCACAGAACTAAAACTCACTTAGAAAGACAACGACGAAGACAAACAAACCCACAATACTCCTTACATAGGTGAAAACCACTTACAATAGCTATCAGCTTCTTTCCCACTCTTCTACACCAGCTCAGTAAGGTTATAAGGGCCTGTGTGCATTTTACTCAGTGGGGAATCAACATCATGCTATGGTGGCCATGAGCTCCCGGCTCGACCATTCCACAACCCCAATAAAACAAAGCACAATTTTAGGGTTTAGGCAAGATATATGGTGGTTCAAGTCAATGAGAAACCCTAAGCTCTAATCATCAACCACGTGTCCTTCAAATTCTTTTCAAATGATGGGTATCGGGCTATAATGGAAAGTCCTGATTATAACCTACATAAATCTTTGGGGTGTTAAGTCAAAACCCTTTTACATTTTTGCATAGTATTAATATTTTGCCTTGTTTTCGATTTCCTAGTTATAACCATAGGATAATAAAAACAGTTTTAAACTTGCTCATTCTACTAGAAAAGTTGTAATAATAATATTCTAACTATGCTCTTCATAGTATTAATAATAATATTCTAACTATGCTCTTCATAGTATTGAACAAATGTCTACACTTATATAGTAGTAAGACATCATTGATAGGGGTAATTTAACCCTCCCTAGAAGTACCTAACATTACATTCTTGGATTTTGGAAAGTGATTCTTTTACAATAGAGTTTTATGTATAGTTTAATTATAGCATAAGCAATTATAAGTTTTCCTCTAAACACCTACCATGATATTAATACTTTTAGAAATTACAATATAACCATTGTAATTGAAAGTTTATATAAAGCTAGGTTTATATACTAGGGAACTAGGTAAAATACATGTTTAAAAGGTTTACTAATGGAGAGTTTTTAAAGATTTACAAGAAACTCAAATAAATATGAGCAATACCATAATCCAACCGTTGCACAACAATGTAAAGTTAGGGTTACAAGTATGTGCAACATATATTCCCTTTTATAAAAACGTTAGGTCCTTATGTTCTTATGGACAGAAGTAGAATTGTTCTTAAATGTTTTCAATTTGAAACATATAAGCATATAGTTGAAAAATACAAGAAGGAAGAATTAATTGGATCCCATATTAGTGGTAAACTTAACTGCACTTAACCCATCCTTTCACAATTTTGTTTTACCATATGTATGCAGTTCGATAACATTAACAATACCAACATTACCTCTTACATGGTCAAGCTGCAAGCAAACATTTAATTTACTAGCATTTTATTCAATGTTAGTGGAGTATCATTCTTGACTGGAATTTTTACTTGAGCAAACTGCTTACTTGTTTAGAACCTGTAAAAAGAACCATCATTCCACTGTATTAGCTGTAAGCTAAGTAAGCCCCAATCTCACCTAAGATTCCGTCCTACTTGACAAAAGAAAATAATAACACAATTAACATCGGTTTAAGATACAGTTTCCTTTCTCACCTTTTAAAAACACATAACCTGTCATGTTTAACTTTCTTAACATAGTACTTAAGATAAACTAATAATTTATACAGATCCAAAGAAATGCTCCTTGTTATTTATAATTGTTTGAGTATCCGCTAACAGTTAATGGTTCAGTGGCAATGACAACCTTGAAATTTTTATGTTACATGAAATTTTTTAAATTTTTATGAATTTTTGGCTTATTACAAGCTATGTTGTTGTAACATTCCACCCAACCATAGGCCAGTGTGCTCATCAATCTCTCAGCACCACTGCCACCCCCGAGATGGGCATGATTTACACAAGGAACTAGGGAACAATAGGCTCACACATAGCCAAATACACATCAAAGTTAGCCAAGCCACTCTACAGATGGGTTTATCAGGTTGCTAAGGTAGTGGAAAGGTAAAATTGCTAGGCTAGTGAGCTCGACCACTAAGTTATGGACACCTACACCAGATTTGGCTTGGTCTCCAAAATACCTACACACCCAACACAAGGAAGCATCCCTTTCACTGCTACACAGTCCCTCAGGCCATACCTTCCCTTCCAATGCTCTTGAGGGTGTGCATAGAAGGATAACCAGCCCCTCTTGATCTATCTATGAGGTTCCTCTCTTCACTAGGTTTATCAAGCCAATTCTGGCCTCTTCCACTCCTAACAGTTCAGACCAAAGCAAGGATTTAGAGAACAACAAAACACAGGTGTTGGGTATGGACAAAACATCTTAGGAACCAAAAATAAAAAATGGTAAATGGGAAAAATACACTGGGATAGCAAATCTGATTTTAGGAAATGCTCATGGACTTTATAGGAGCAAAAACAACCTCCATTCACACGCAAATCGTGAATTCGAAATCAGAAAATGCCTATGGGAATTATGGCAGCAAAATGACCTCAAAAAACACCCAAAATCACGAGTCTCTTCTCCAATTCGTTGTGCAACATAAAAAACAAATTCCCAACCAGGGAGACAATGAAGAAAATTACAGAAAACGTGAAGGCAAATGCACAAGTAGTTTCAGCTGTGTGAGGAAATGAAGGACGTGCATGAATAATGGGATGGGCAACAATTTCTGGGTGATAACTTGCCCAATAAGTCAAAATCATGTTTTTCAAAAATGATGGCTTGCCCCAATTCGTATTTGACTGCCATACTCTTCCATTCCTCATGCATTAACTACCTCAACCAATTTCTGGAAGAAATAAATGATTGGGTGAATAAGACAAAAAAGGTAGTTGACAACTTTATGGGTTCTCTTTAATGTTGCATTGGTATAGCTAGTTGTGGGTATTTTTATTAATTTGAATATTTACATGATGTCCAAAATATAATGTGCATGGCTAGCACTAAAACCATATGCATCGATTTTACTTGTCGAACCATAAAATGCTAAATCCATGGTGGGGCGTTGGCCTTTAGCTCTTCACCATGATTTAATACGACATTTACATCATTCACAATTTTTATTATAATGGGGTCAAAATCAGGATATTACATCCCAATCAGGGTCGACTTGCCTTGGGAGACTTAAAATTACATTTTAATAATACCTTTGTAGGTACTACTAACCCAACTTACAACTGAGGTTTTGCCTCAAGACTTTACATTACCAAATACATCAATGACATCCATGATCAGAGGAAAAACATATCTGAAAGGAGGAATAACAATAATAATACAAAATATAATATCTTCCACAGTTACATTTATTTAACCATTAACATCATTATATACACGCAAACAAATATCCTTGCCTCTTTCATAAGTAAGACCATAGGAAATTGTGTCACTCAAATAACGAAGAACTCTCTTACTAGCTCTCCAATGAACCTTCTTCAGTTGAACCATAAACTGACTAAGGAAATTCATAGCATATGATAAACCAAGGCAAGTATTACACAAGTAAAGAAGGCTACCAAACAATTTGTGATATAGTGTAGCATCCAATTGTTCACTTGGATCACCAAATCTCAATATAACACAAGGATCCATGGGTGTAGAGATTGGTTAGAAACCCTCCATTCTAGAATTTTTCAACATCTTCAAGATCTACACAACATACTTGGCTTAAGTCAAAATAAGTTATCATTTTATTGCAATACCTCCAAACCTAGACAATAGTGAAGTGGGCCCAAATATTTCATTTCAAATTCCTGGCATAATTCATTCTTCAACCAACATATTAGTTCTTCATAATTTATTGTCAAAATAGGACCATCTACCTACAACACAATAATTGAAATACTATCACCATCACATAGAAAATATAGATTAGCATTAGCAACTTATTCAATTATACCCATTCCATGGAACCACTCATCAATTCGAGTGTACGATGCATTAGGAGCCTACTAATTACCATACAAATCCTTCTTCAACCTGCACACAAGATGCTCTTTACCAACAACTTCAAACCCTTGAGGTTGTTGTATGTAGACTTCTTCCAATGGAACACCATTTAGAAAGGTTGTCTTCACGTCCATTTGGTTGTAAGGCCTCTTTTCCTTACTTCCTTAACTAAACATAATCACTATACTAAATAACATCAAAACATGTTTAGAATCATGACAATAACAAATAATAAGTATAGCATGAATTTCGAATAAATAAATTATTGAAACGTACTTGTTTAAATGTTGAATTCGTCCAAGAATGTAGTAGTATTCCAACAATGAAAAGCTTCTATCTTCACCTTCTTCGATGCCTAGAATGCAATTAAACCTCCCTTCCAACTAGGAGCCTAGTGAACTTCCTAGCTCCAAGAAACCTTTTGGTTTCTTGGCCCTCCATGCTCGTGACTCTAAGAACAATAGTGCACAATATCTCTAAGAACTTGTTCCATGAAAATGTTTCTTCCAAGCATTTTTCCGCCTCTCAACAAACTCAACCTCTCCATAAACTCTAAAAAAAAAAGGTCCTAAACTCCTCTTCACTCTCTCTATTTATCAAGTTTCCATGAACATATCCCCAAGTCTCCTCAACCACCCTCATTTTATGTGCCATCAACCACCCCTTCTAGATTTTAGGTATAAAGACATTTAAAACAAAATAATGAATTAAATAACAATAATAAATAAAAATAGGAAGTCTTTCTTTTTATGCTAGATTATAAATGAAGTTGACATTTACCCAAAATTTATGGCACCCCACCTTACCTAATTAATTCATCATATCAAAAATTAATGAAAATCAACAATAAGGGTATTTAATACACATTTAATGCTAATAGATATTTATACGAATTTAATATACTCCCTACAATCATTAACCATTCATTTAGTAATTAATACTAGTGTACATGCACAATGTAGGTATACATAGCTAGTATATACATACATGTGTGTGTACTAATTATAAGAAATCATTCCTCTAATGCATAGTTCTTGTATGTTATCATTATCATCCAAGTATGCAAGATAACAAATAAAAATATCAACATATAACAATCACACTAGTTTATCATAATTCAATACAAATGACACAACATACTTATATCATCACACATGAGTAAATCAAGACTTTCAACACACAAAATTAACCAAGTTGTTAAATAACTTACTCATAACATCCTTCTAAATTACATCAAACCATCATTCCTCCCTAAGTTACTCCCATCTTCCACGTCATATCCTTTCCTCTCTTGCAATATGTTGGAGCATCAACTATATTAACGTAACCCTAGATAGAACCTGTAAGTGGAAATGTCTACTCTATCGACCAAGACTCCCCTATAGGAAACTCACAATCATCATCACACAATTAGGGGAGCATGTCTCTGGACAACCCTCCCATGATTCCAAGTTTCAAAGGATACATAGTGGACAATATCTCCACCCTCTAATGTAACTAGCGTCAACACCCTATTGAGCGATACTGTACAATTATTGTTCTTATAGTCACGCCATTGAACAACTATGCTGAGAAAGCGATGCATCATGTAAAAACCACACGTACCCATAGATCATAACAATGTTTGAAATCACAAGAAAATATTATAGTACACATTATTTTCATGATGTCTATGACATCTAACTCACCTCATCATTACTATCATTTCTCTAATACATAGCTCATCACTATGTAGGTTAATCCAACAATAACTCATATTTATGGATATATAAACAAATTTCATACATAAATATATATGTATTGATGTTAAAATAAGAACATCCATTTATTTATACCATGCCTCCCATATCTTATACATTCACGTCATAGTTTTGAGTCGGTATCCATGTACCATTTTTCGCCTTTTAATTTGCATGTTTAATGAACTCACATATCTATCATTATCACGGGCATATAACCATAAAACATTATATCCTATAATAGATAAACATTTCCATGTGTCCACATATAGGTGTTTCATTAGTGTGGCTTGTCAAAATAGAAGGTAATCACATTATAACATTAGGACAAAATGATAATATAGTTTTGACCACGTAATGTCAAACGTGGGGCATTACACCGGTGAAGATTCCAATTGTAGCAAGTAGACAAAGAAAGTACACATCTAATGGTGGTATATCGTGCTACATGAGAAAATGTATCACCATAGGCAATGTTTGGTTTTTTACTATAGCCTTTTTCCACAGAACTTGTTTTATGCTTTTCGATGGAACCATCGAATTTATGCTTGAGTTGGAATATCCACCTGCTTCCAATGAATTTATTTCCTTCATGGAGTGGAACTAAATCACACACATCATTTTTCATAATAGTGTCATATTCCTCCTGCATGGCTTCAACCCACTATTGAGAATGTGAAGCTTCATCAAATGTACTAGGCTCAAAACCAACTAAGCCACTCATCGAGGCACCGAAATTAGCTTCATACCTATTATTTGGAATTTTCATCAGTGTAGATCTCCTAAGATGTCATTTTGTCTTGTCATCATCTTTCAAGCCTAATTCTTCTACCAATTTCTTTATACACTTTGGTCTTTCCCTTGCCACTTCATTATGCTCCTAGTGGTTTCATAATTTCATTTACTCACCTCATCTTATTCTTCCTTTTTTATGTCAGCATCTGAGACCTCATCACCATCCATTTCAATAGTCTCATTATCGGCTTTTGTTGCACCTGGATGCACTTCTATACCAAAAGTGTTAGATGTCATTTTAAACTAGATCCATAAAAAATAACATCTCTGCATAATATGGTTTTCGTTCCATTGGGAATAAAGATTCTACAAGCTTTGTGTTAGAATATAATCCATTGGGATTATGTATTGTAAATAAATAAATAAATAGTTAGCTGAATAGTTACATAGGAAGGTGAAAAGGTTGAGGAAGCTCAACCACCACATGTAATATATAAATGTATGCATTAGCCATGAATAGAATCGAATCGGGAGTTATTACCTATCAGTGGTATCAGAGCTTGGCTGTCTGCCATAACTCCTGGCTGCATTGCATGCTTGCCATTCTGCTTGCGTTATCAGACCTTGGACATAACTCTTGCCTGCCCATCGCCAGTCTGCCCTCTGCTCTTCCCTCCTGCCAGTGCATTCATACTGCGTTATTCTGCAACGGGTCTAATTTGAGGTACGAGAGATCCTTTGATCCTGCATTTTGATAATGGCTGCATTATTTACTCCCTCAATTAGTTGCATGCTCTTCGACAGCCCGAATGACTGAATTCTTGGTCATACGTTTGCCTAAACCTAATTTTGGAGATGCATTCTCTTTATCACCGTTTCATGCATCCTAGTGCTACGAGTTTCTAAACTGTCTCATCGTATTTCTAATCTACTACTATGAGTACGCACTCCATGTACAGACTTGGATGTTGCGATCTCCTCCACCCGTGATCTTGAACTGTGTTGGGTCTGAGTTCTTTGTGACTGTCAAAAACCCTAAATTGTGACCTCCAGTTCATAATTTCCTTACTTCCCTTCCATGTGAGCTCTCTCCATCATACTGTGTTCAATAAACCAACAAGGAACCATTAGTCACCTGAGTGTGAGAGTTATGCACCGCATTCTGCATTTTGAATGTGTAGTTTGAAAGGCTGAGAACAAGCTGCCGCATGCTTGACTATGCCTTTCTGGATTGATCTACTGCCAAAGATTTAAGAAACTGATACGAGCTGTGAGCCTGTTGAGGTCTTTACTTGAGCTCGTATATATATGAGCTGAATGAGAGCCATGTGCAAAATCTGAGAGAGCCCATCTAAGAATCGTGCCCTTATTCAAATGTGTTGAGAAGAATGCGTCTACCCTTTCTGCCCTTTCTGAAGAAGATGCGATCTCTATGTATGACTTCCTGATCGCTTTGCACTATGGTGCAGTCCTGTGTCCCAATATTTCTATAATCAACTTCTCATTTGTACCCCAGCCTTCGAAGGCCTTCATGAGGCGAAGATTGCATTGAAGACTACTATGAAGATTGCTTTGAGACTGCGTTGTGATTGTATGCTGCGTATTGAAGAGGATACTACGTTGAAAGTCCGTGGAAACCCTAATTTTCAGCTTGTAGTGTGTGAGCATCCTCCAGTTTGTGAAAATTGCATGGATACCCGCCTTCTCTTTGTGTGGAGGCTTGAATTCGTACTTGAGAATTTTACACATTGTTCCTTCCCATAAGTTCAGCGTGAACTGTGGGGAAGCGTTGAAGCAATTGTGTGAGCTGGTCAGAAAGTTGGCAAGGGCCAGTTATAAACCCTAGACTGCTGCGTTTTGAGCTATAAACCTAGACTGCTGCGTGCTGCATTGGAGCTGTGAGCTTTCTATATGCATTGAACTGACTGAGAATTGTGCGTGGAGTCTTTCTAGAATTGTCTGCAAATATTTTCATATTTATGATGAGTCCATTATATGAGCTGTATATATGCTGCTTATTGAACTGTATATGAGCTGTATATATGCTGCTTCTTGTTTCCTGAACTTGGCAAATGAGCTATGACTGCTGCGTTTTACTTGTACACTTTGTTGTGTATTTAATGAGCTCTTGATTGCTACTTGATACTGTGTGGAAGATATATGTTGTTGCTAGTGTATATTGTATATTGGAGAACCCATTGAATGATACATGTTGCTGGTGTTTTGAGCTGTAAACCTAGACTGCTGCAACATCCACTTGAAGATTGAAGTTGTGACCACATTCTACGTGAAAGGAAATTGCTGAGACTGCCCATCTTATTGACAGCATATTTTCTGTGTCATTGTATCATTTTTAAAACTTGAAGTTGAGATATTAAGATTGTAACTCACCTTGGCAGAGACTGTAGACCTGCAAGGTTATTATTTTTTCTATTTCTCTTTGTCATTATTGTAAATTACACTAACAGTTGCAAAAGATGCAATCTTTGTCATCAATAGTTGGTGCCACTCTCTCTGGCAAAGAGAGAGGCAGAGGAAGAAGAAACTTCAGAGGTAGAGGGGGCAAAAACAACTTCAGCAAAAGATCAGATTTGTAGTGCAAGCATTGTGGAAAGACTGGGCACACATCAGATCAGTGTTGCGCTTCGTGGGACTCCATCAAAGACAAGCATAACCAGAAGAAAGATGATAATAAAAATCAAGATGCTAGTAAATCTTCTGATTCTGCTCATTGTATTGTTGCACATTGCAATCTTGGAATTAATGAAATGACTTCACTTTCATCTTACAAAGATTGTTGGCTGCTTGATACTGGTGCAACATCACACATCACATTTAGAAAAGACTGTTTTGAAGAACTTAATGAAACAATAGATGGCATAGTTTACTTTGCAGATAAGTCAAGTCTTAAACCAAAGGGAATGGGCACCATTTGACTGAAGATGCCTGGATTCCCTGATTTCTTGTTGAAGAATGTTCTCTATCTTCCAGAGTTGTAGAGAACCCTGCTGTCCTTGGTGGAGATTCGACAGCGAGGCCATTCCATCCACATGTTTGATGGAATCATAGAAATAAGAAATTACTTTGACAACCAAGTCATCATGACTGGATACGAAGATGGGAAGCTACTGAAGCTAAAGGGTTCATCTGCAAGAGTTCAGAACTATGCCTACCTCTCTCAGCATGGAGAAGGTAATTTGTCATCTAGTTCATTGTGGCATGCAAGATTTGGTCATCTAAATTATAACAGTCTTCGTTTGTTGAGAAAGAATGGTGTATTTGGTTTTCCCACCATTCCCAAAGAGAAGAACAAATGTGATGCATGTATATTAGGGAAACATAGTAAGCTGCCATTCCATGAATCTAATTTCAGAGCAAGTAGGAAATTAGAATTAGTGCATTCTGATTTATGTGGCCCAATGCCAACTCCTTCTGCAAATGGGAATGAGTATTTTATGACATTTGTTGATGACTACTCAAGAATGTGCTGGATTTACTGTTTAAAGACAAAATCAGAAGCATTTCAAACATTCAAATACTTTCATGCATTGATAGAAAAACAAGCACAATAAAAAATTGGTACACTTCGTACTGATAATGGGAAAGAATACACTTCAAATGCTTTTGAATATTATCTTCGCCAACATGGAATTGCACATCAGACTACAGTTCCCTACAATCCTCAACAAAATGGTGTAGCAGAAAGAATGAATAGAACCATAATGAATATGGTTCGCTCAATGATGTTTTTCATGAATGTCAAACTAATGTTTTGGGGTGATGCAGTAAAATGTGCAGCCTATTTGAGAAATAGAAGTCCCTCAAATGCTCTTGATAACAAGACTCCACATGAAATGTGGTTTGGCCATCTCCCTTCAGTCAGGCATCTCAGAGTTTTTGGTTCCACCTGTTATGCCTTGATTCCAAAGGAGCAAAGAAACAAGCTTGGTGCTCGAAGTAGAAGATGCATTTTCCTGGGGTACGAAGAATACTCCAAGGCATACCGTCTGTATGATGAGGTAAACAAGAAATTTCCAGAGGTGTCATTTTTCTTGAGACTAATAAAAATGACCAGTCCATTGAGAGACAGCTTGATCATTTGGAAAGA
>LPNX010292524.1:8363-170043 GCA_001517045.1 Pseudotsuga menziesii | reverse complement strand
TAACTTTGAACCAACTTCCTTTGAATAAGCTTCTACTCGAGTTGAGTGGAAAGAAGCTATGCAGAATGAATATGATGCACTCATGAAGAATGGAACTTGGAAGCTGGTTGACCCTCCAGTTGGAGCCAAACCAATTGGCTGCAAGTGGGTGTACAACAACAAATACAGATCAGATGGCTCACTTGACAAGCACAAAGCGAGGCTTGTAGCAAAAGGCTATGCACAGAAGGAAGGAATTGACTATGAAGAAACGTTCTCTCCTACAACAAAATGGGCTACCATCCGTACCTTACTCTCTTTAGCTGCTCAGAAAGGGTGGAAAGTTCATCAGATGGATGTGAAGACTGCTTTCTTGAATGGAGACTTGAAAGAGAATGTCTTCATGTCTCATCCAGAAGGCTTTGTTGTGAAAGGAAAAGAACAAAAGGTATGCAAGCTTGTCAAATCCTTGTATGGCCTAAAACAAGCACCCCACGCATGGTATGAAAAGTTAATCGAGCATCTTTTGAAGTTAAATTTCGAACATTTTGATCTTGATGATGCAACACTGTTTATAAAGAAAGTTGGAAGATCTGTTGTGTATCTTGTGGTGTATGTAGATGATCTTTTGATGACAGGGATCAATGAGAGCTATATATCATCCATAAAGAAAGATTTGAAAAAGATCTTTGAAATGACAGATATGGGACATCTCCACTATTACTTAGGAATTGAAGTCACTCAACATCCTAAGTACATATTCCTATCTCAGAAAAAATATGTTGGAGAACTACTAAACAAATTTTGCATGATAGAATGCAACCCTATATCTACTCCAATGGAACAGAAAATGAAGCTCACATCAAGCAAAGGAAAATAATTTGAGGATGCGGCCAAGTATAGACAACTTGTAGGAAGTCTTATCTACCTTACAACAACTAGACCAGATATTTCTTATGTTGTTGGCATACTGTCAAGGTTCATGCATAAACCTTGTGAAGGAGACTGGTCAGCTGCAAAAAGAGTTCTAAGATACTTGAAGGGGACTCAAGACGTTGGACTCAAGTACTCTAAAGTGGATGACTTCAAACTTATTGGATACTCAGACTCAGATTTTGATGGCGATAAGGAGACAGGAGTATCAACTTCTGGATACACTATGAGTCTTGGATCAGCAGCTATCTCAAGGAGATCACGCAAACAGTCAGTTCCAACAGATTCAACAACAGAAGCAGAATATGTGGCTGCAGCTGAAGCAACAAAAGAAATAGTATGGCTTAGGAAGATACTTGAATATTTGCAAGAAAAACAAGAAAATTCCACTCCATTATTGGTCGACAATACTTCTGCAATCAAGCTGGCTAAGAATCCTAGATTCCATGATCGAACCAAACACATCAACACAAAGTATCATTTGATTCGACATCATGTAGAGGCCAAGACGGTCCATCTTTGACATTGTTCCACAAATGATCAAGTTGCAGACATCTTCACCAAAGTGCTTGGATGAGAAAAGTTTGAAAGATTCAGAAACATGCTCGGACTTACGAACACCCCTTCGGATTAAGAGGGGGATTGTTAGAATATAATCCATCGGGATTATATATTGTAAATAAATAAATAAATAGTTAGCTGAACAGTTACATAGGAAGGTGAAAAGGTTGAGGAAGCTCAACCACCACATGTAATATATAAATGTATGCATTAGCCATGAATAGAATCGAATCGAGAGTTATTACCTATCACTTTGTATGCATCACTATAACCAAAAAAGACAACTCTTTTTCTAGTAGCATCAAGTTTTGTTCTCTGGTTATGTAGGAATATGCAGGTGAACGAAACACTCTAAACTGATCAACATAAGGCTTTACTCCTGAGAAAGCTTCTTCTGGTGTAACATCCCTTAATGACTACCGAGGACACTTGTTCAAAATGTGTATTGCAATATGACCATATTCTACCTAAAGGAATCTAGACATACCAAATTGCTCCAACATGCATCATATGGTCTCAACAATGCTCCTATTATTTCTTTCTACAACCCCATTCTGTTGTGGAGTATAAGGAACGCAATACTCCCTCTTAACCCCTGATTGCTTACAAAAGGAAATGAATTCATTAGATTTGTACTCTCTACCATTATCACTTCTCAATATTTTCATGCTATGCTCCAATACAACAAAATAGTCAATTAACACCTAATTTAGTGTAATTTTTTTTGACTGATTTGGAAAATCTAGCGCTAAACCTAGCACAAATATGCATTTTTTAAAATGTTGAAATTAATGCCAATATTAGCACCATTATTAGTGCATGATTCAATGCCAACTGTCTAGAATTTAAACTTATGGAAATAGAAACAAAACATGGTAAAAATTGTAAAAAAATGAAAATTTGTAAGGAGATGTTGGGATTTGAACCCAAATCACTTTCCAAGAGGCAATAACTCTACTTGATCTACATTTCCACAAAAAACTATGATTAAAAGGGTAAATTTGAACTAAAACAAAACTAACTTAGTGCAAGTTAATACTTGTGAAAACATTAATTGAAAGTGGTAAAAAATGAAAATGGAAATGGAAAATGTTATGGTAATAACCCAAATCACTTGCCAAAAGGAAAGAAATCTACTTGAGCTACATTCCCACAAAAATATACCTTTAAAAGTGTATATCTAAATTGAAATAACCTAACCTATGCATGCAAACAAGTGAGTACAAATGGAAAAGTAATATGAGATAAATGGGTGCAAGGATTTGAACCTAGATCCCTTACATTAATGCAAGGTTCTTCCTTAAGACATACCCATGAATTAGATATGCATTAAAGAAAACCCAAAAATGTTATTTTTTCTTCTTTCTCCATTAAACCTATAGCAACAAAAAATAATAAACACTATAAAATCAATAAAGAAAAAGAAAAGGAAAAGAAGAAGGGAAAAAAGAAGAGAAGGGAGAAGCCATTATCTTCTTTATGGAGGTTTCACCATGAAACCCTAGGCTCCATGCATGAAACCCTAAAATCGCCACAACAAAACAACAATAAACATTAGAAATAAAATAAAATAAAATAAAATAAAATAGGAAGGAAAGAGGAGAAGAGAAGGGATAAGTTATTACCCTCGATCTAGAAGTTCTTCGATGAAATATTCTCCTGCATACATGAAACCTTAAACCTGCAACATCAAAAACAACATTAAACATTAGTAAATCAATAAATGAAAAAAGAGGAAGGAAGGGGGAAAAGGGAAGGAGAATTCATTATCTTACTCATGGAGGTTCCTCCATCAAACTAAAATCCTATCCTCCATGAGGATGAATCCATAAGAGAGGAAACCTTAAGGGAGAAAGGAGAAAGGTGGAGAAGAGAAGAGAGGAATAGAGAAAGTGAGAAAAGAATGAGAGAGCAGGTTTTGAGGGGCTTTTATGAGGGAAATTTAGGGATTTTAATTAAAATAATTGAAATTCCTTCCAACTTAGGAGAATTGAGACAAGTGGCTTATTTTCAACCTTTTATATTACTTAGATTTCTTTTTGAAAAGTTTCCCTTGCTTTTATTTAGTCACTCGAAAAACTTGGTGCTAAACCTGTAGCTATATATGGTTCTAAACTTGGTGCTAAATCTGACTCTAAACTTGGCACTAAACGTGCCACAAGAAATAATGTCAACTTTAGCACCATCACATGAAATAACATCAAATTTTCATAAATGGAAGCAAAAAAGGAAGCTAAAAGGGATGTTAATGACAAGGTTTTGTTATAGTGCCCTGCTTGCTTTCTTATAAAGGATTTAAATTAATTAAAATTATCAAATACTCAACTCTTGTGCTTCATGAAATAAATCCAACATTTTCTAGTAGCATCATCTATGAAAGTAGAAAAAGTACAAGCATCCAGTGATAAAAGAGTACTTATTGGTCCACACACATCAGAGTGAATAAGGTCGAGAGGTTTTCTCACAAGTTTTCTATCACTAGAAAATAAAGAATCCCTATGACGCTTTACCATGTCACATGCATCACGTACACATCCTATGCTTACCTTAAATTGGGGAATACCCCTTACCATCTTTTGAACCTTTTTTAGGCTATCTAGATTCAAATGACCAAATCCCATGTGCCATAAATCTATAAGTGATCCATCTTGCACCAATGCTTTATGATCAACAACACCTGCAATCAATCTATATAAGCCACCCTCTCTTATGCCTTTTCAGATCACCCTTGATATTCCATCTTTACAATTTATGATTGTGCATCTCCCTTCGATGAGCTCAACCTTCATCTTTTGATCAACAACAATGCTCATAGTAAACAAATTCTTTGTTAGGCCAAGAGCATACAAAACATTATTTATGAGAATTATACCTCCACTTGGAATTTGAATAGGAATAATTCTTACTCCTTTCACTTCATGAGATTGGTCATCACCCAAAATACCTGTCACATACCCCAAATTTGCAATGACATTTTATGTTTAAAAAGACATTATATTTTATTTTTATTGTATAGTTTGTGATTATTGACCAAGTGGGGTCAAGGATGATTGTAATTAATTATACTGAATATTTTATTAGTTAATAAATAAAAGACATTAGAGGAAATTTCAACTCAAAATGGGCCTCCTAAAATGAACTAATAAAATAATAGTTAAAATAATAAAATAATATTTATTAATTTTGGAGGAAGAAAAGAAAAAAACTACTTTTTTGTTTGTATTTTTGACATATCTCCCTGTGTTTTTACTCAAATTTCGATCGGGAGAGCTCGTTGGATGTGGAATTAAATTCCGCATCCAACGAGTACCTGCTCGGCATACTTTTGATGGACCCCGCTACCCCAAAAACAAGAAATACCTGAAAAAACGAAATGATGATGTCATTTATTGGACCCCGCCACCCCAAAAACAAGAAATACAACTAAAAAACGAAATTCATTGAGCGATACTGTACAATTATTGTTTTTATAGTCACGCCATTGAACAACCATGCTGAGAAAGCGACGCATCATGTAAAAACCACACGTACCCATAGATCATAACAATGTTTGAAATCACAAGAAAATCTTATAGTACACATTATTTTCATTTCATTTTTTCAGGTATTTCTTGTTTTTGGGGTGGTGGGGTCCATCAAAAGTATGCTGAGCGAGTACTCGTTGGATGCAGAATTTAATTCCGCATCCAACGAGCTCTCCCGATTGAAATTTGAGTAAAAACATAGGGAGATATGTCAAAAATACAAACAAAAAAAGTAGTTTTTTTTATGATACCTATCCCCAAATTTATATTAAAAAAGTGTTTAATACCTATACGGTATTTCAAATTTAAAGCAATTTCATTGGCTAACACATGATGACATGGAATTTGAATAAAAGTTAAAAGGCCCATTTTGAGTTGAAATTTCCTCTAATGTGAGACAAACGGCTTAAGGAGGCTGTTGAATGAGTGTCTACTGGTCACTAGGCAGAATAGACTGGGGTGAGAGCAAACTGACACATGGCAGCATCCTCAACCACTTCTAGCTGTTGTAGGGAGAAACTTCCCTAAATTTGTGGTCATGTTCCCCAATAAAGTGGAACAAAAGCAAGTGGCTCATTAAGTGAAAAACTGATCAAAATACCTAGGCATGCTTATATTTACCCATCAAATTCAGCAAGAGGCAGTTCGATTTTTACTTGTGAAATTTCTGAAGTGAAAAATGTGTAGACGAGGTTCAATGGAGGGGGAAGGCATAAGTGGTTTGAGTGTGAAGGCTGTTTTTCAAAACTAGTGCAGCTGGTTAGCTAAGTTCTTTACTATAGAGGGCAAAAGTATTACTGTTGAATACTTCTATGGAGTTGTAGGGTTTTTATATCCCATCCTCTCACCCAGTGCTTTCAACCAGGCAGACCAGTGGACAGGCTCGGGGGTCCGAAGACAAGTAGCTATGCTATCTTCAGGAAATGGTTGGGTGGAACGATCTTCTTAGGCTATTTGTCTCATCTACAAGATTATTAGGTTCCAGAAGGTTATTTTATTTTACCTTATGCAAGTAAAAGTACTGGAATGAATGAAGTTATGATTAGATTTACTGTTAAGATTGGATAAATTGTTTCTAAAATTAGGCTGTAAATTTGCTTGTATTTCAAAGAATTTTATTGGTTAAAGTTTATCTAAATAAATGACCTAGGGTTAGATTTATTTGATTAATGGATGAAATCCCTTTCTGTATTTTTCCACTCGTCTTAAGACGAAGTACTCTAGTACAGTAGGTGAATTAGAAGAATGATTATATAAAGATAAGATGTGTTTTGAATCAGCCTTACTAAAAAATATTTTATTGATAGTTTAAATCAGGGATGATAGCAATATTCCTTTTATTTTTGAATCCTTTCTCAATTATATATATAGATAATTTTATTAGTAAAACACTATACATAATTTCGAAAGTAATTTTTGCTACACAGCTTTGTAACTGTGCTTAACATAACACATCATTGATTTTCCTTCTTTAGGACTTAAACATGTAATTATATATTTATAAACTTCTACAGAACATTTAAGAAAGCATAGTAGAGTAAAATTGATGCTTTACAGATAGTAAATTGTAAATACGATAGTAAAACACAAATTACTAATAAAACATTAAGTTAATTACAATAGAAACGAATACTAAGTGATATTAAAAATTATAAATGTTAAAGCAGTGAAATAATAAGTAAAGCAGTATTATAAGATATAATTGTATTAATTGTCAAAACCCTAAAATTGTTAGTAAAAACCTTCATTCCACAAGCTATCGGAAAAAAGCTATACTCTTTTATCTTTTTAAAACAATGAACCAGTTTAATCTAGGTTATCATTTGTTTTTAATACTGCATTTTCTTGAAGCAAAACTAAGATAGATTTTTGTCTACCCAGTATTGACCGAAGTAAAAATTACAAACAATTATAGATAAAATATTTAAGGGAGAGTTTTTCTTTTATTTTAATACCCAGTTAGTTGCTCTGTTGTAATATATCTTAACTAAAATAATTTCAAAACCTGGAATTGGACCGAGAGAGATCCTTTTATTTATTTATACTTTGTAGATAACAAAACGATTTTATACAAAAACCCTAAGATAATTTATTTAAATAAAATAATTTATAATAGAAAAACGATAAAGATTATCTATCTTGTGCTTTCGAGTTACAGGAGTTTTAAATAAATATTAAACAGGAATTTCATACAAAAGCTCAAAAGCTCTTTGTTCACAATAAAAGAAATTATAAACAGAATTCTTAAAATTTCACAACAATAGCCTAATAACCATCATTTTAGTATGGGATTCGTATTATTTAAAAATATAACTAGAGCCATACGACTTCTTTAAATTTCAAAGCAATCCAACAATAGACTCGGCCCTGAAAAATCCTCCAACAACGCAGTATTTTTTTTTCCCAAACACCCTTGCCAAAATGGTCACACATATCCTTGTTAAAGGGGACCTCACGGTGTAGAACCGAGGCTTACTCGAGCCATCGTGTGTAAACGTTGCAGTTCAAACCCTGTAGATTTCAAGTAAGATGATTTCACCTTCAGCTATGTGTTGGGCGAGCTTTCCACCTACGACCATTCTCGGATAAACATTATCATGTTGTTAGTGTTATGTTTGATACTTTTACAGGATGTAAAAAGAAAGGAAATAAAATACCAAAGGAAATGATTAAGAGTTTACCTCAAAACTAGGAGCTCATAGTCGTGTTGTAAATTTTACAAACCCCACTCAAACAACGCTTCGAATTTACCAGGGAAACCACGGCTCAAATGCCGAGAACAAGAAATCTATAGTTCTCAAATTTACAGTGAGAAGCTGAAAACTTAAAGACTGCAAATGCCACAACAGAGGTGAATTACTATTATATTGGTACCAACCCCAGGTCGTCAAGCTGCTAACCTCTCTTCTAGTTCGAAGTTCACAATGAAGGTAAGAGACACAATTTTATATTGGTGAATGCCTCCTTCAGACTAAAACACATTTTATTTTATTTTATTTTTTATTTTTTATTTCGGAGGCCGAAAAGGCCAAGAGCAGGTCGGCTCTATCCTTCCCTCCACCTCAAATATCGAAACAACAATGAAATCAAGTGAGAATTTAGGGCAAGGTTTGGTTTTATATGCTAGGGTTTTGTACTAAAAACTTCCTCCTTTGAACTGGTAACATGTGGATTCCACCATCGTTTAAATTCGTTGGTTTATTGTAAAGTTGATTTCGGTGCTTAAACCTTGCAAAATAAATATTAGTTAATACTATTACTTGAACTAAAATGTAAACAAGTTTACGAGCATATTTTTTCAGTGCATATTAAGTTTTAGATATATATATTATACATTATAATTCATATATTGAATATGCATATTTTTTACTTAGGTGAAAGGCTTTCTTGTTATATATGTTAAGGGTAGTGTATAGGAGATACTTAATAGTTATATATAGCTTCACGTTTAGCATATTCATGTCATGCATCAAATATATTATATGCTTAAACTAGGTTTGTTTAAGCTTAGTATTATAACTAATAAACAAATGTTTTTGTTGCAATAATAATATTAAATCTCAGAAAGATCTAGGTTTAAGAATAAGTCTACTGGGTTACAATTTGTATAGGAGGTACTATTGTGTAGGTACTCACTTGCAACAAAAAGCATGTTGCTAATTGTACCATCCTTTGAAGTTATACAATAGAGAAGAACCCTAACCTTGCTAACCTACTATCAAGATAAATAATTTTTGTCATGAAATAGAGAGTTTCTTATACTTTGTCATGGTAGATTAAAAGGAAATAAAAGGATTTTATTGCTAACTTACTTCCATAATATGCCAAACCTTAACTTTATGTGTCGTAACCTGGAAGTGAAATATTACCTGTAAAGACCTATAAAAGCATTTAATTTGCATTAGCTTTAGAAAGCTAAGTAAGCCTCAGGCCAAACCTCGAAGCCCCTTAATAAGACAAGAAAAACAATTATCAGAATCATACCCATACTAGAAATTAAAACACTTGCACTGATTTCCATAAGCCTCTAACCCTTTAACTATTAATACTAAGATGATTCAATTATAGAATAATTGCTGTTAGTAACATATGTGATTTGAGTTAGTAATTAAACTCTTTAGTCTCTAGCTTCAGTTAATCAAGAATGTAAACGGTTAGTTGTTAAAACTAATATCTTTAGGTGTTGAGTTGGCATTAAATGTCACACAGATTTTTTTAAATTTTTGTGAATATTTTGGAGTATTACATATGGTATCAGAGCCCACGTTTAGACATTAGGCATGAAGTGGCTCAACTCACGTAAAACAAACAATAACTAGAAATCATGCGTACTGATTTATTATTTTAAATGTTGTTGTACATAAAATTTTCTAAACTAAAATTGTAGGTATGGAAGGACTCGAAGAGTATGCTGAAGAGGGGTCCGCATTAAATGAACAAAGTAATTATAGAAAAGAATTGCTGCAAATAGTTAAAGAATTAAAAACTGAAATCAAAACGGTTAAAAAAGAGAATGAAAGAATTTTAAGAGCTCAAGAGGAGATGTACCAAATATTATTGGAAAAATTTCAGAACGAAGGGAAGGATATGTTATAATTTTATGATTAAGCTAGCATAACATTAGGATCTTTAACTGAGAGAATAACAAGCACAACAATCAAACACAAGAGACAATGAACATAGTGTTTATCCTCGGGGAAACCATAAATGGTGAAAACCCCACAACTTCCTTAGATATAGAATCAACACCAAAAGTAAAACTGAAAAACAGTAAGATGATCTCCGACAGTAGTAGTCTCTCTCTCTCACATTGAGAGAGCTTCTCCTCTCTCACTCATGCGCCTCAATGAGTGAGTGTGTGTGTATGAGTATGATAAATAGAGAGGCTCTCACTATCTATTTATATTCTTGTGTTCACTTGGAACCCACTCCAACATGTCGGCCTCACTTAATAATTACTTACTAGAGTTGACATCTCTAGGAGTGTATAATAACCCTAGTGCCCCACCACTTGTGGGGACTTTGCCTCCTTTGACCAATAGGAGGGTAACACAATGGTAGGGACTATTTCCCCGACTTACAATGACTCACCTAGGGTCGACTTCACTAGGATAGTCTAATAACCCAAGGCCCGCACAAATGTGGGGGCTTTAACCCTTGACCAATAGGAGGGTTACCCACAATGACTTGACATGACTTTCTCATTATAGAAACTTCTCGGAATAAACGTCGGGGTATGACATGACTCAAATACATTACAATACATCCCAGAATAAACATCGGGTTACAATACATAAGAAATATGGATGAATACATTCTGAAGTTACAAATACATCAACAATCCCTCTTAACTAGGAAGGTATTCTCTCGACACAATAATCATCACAAGTCTTCTTCTCTGTATCTTTTGGATCATCATCGATTCATCGTCATCTTCAAGTCATCTTCATCATCAGATCTGGATCATCACTCGATCTAGATCATCATGGGACATCATCACTGGATCTGGATCATCATCACTGGATCTGGATCATCATCACTCGATCTGGATCATCACTGGGCATCATCACAGGTGCTATCTCTTGATTCTTCTCATCATAAGAACCTCTACAGAGCCAATCCTTTTTCATACTGGATGTATCATCTCAGAGCTAGTCCTTTTTCATACTAGATGAGGCATCACAGATCTAGTCCTTTTTCATACTAGATGAGGCATCACAGAGCTGGTCCTTTTTCATACCAGATGTGGCAGCTACTTAGAGCTAGTCCTTTTTCATACTAGATGATCCTTCTCAGAGCTAGTCCTTTTTCACACTAGATGAGGCATCACAAAGCTGGTCCTTTTTCATACCAGATGAGGCATCACAGAGCTGGTCCTTTTTCATACCAGATGTGGCAGCTACTCATAGTTAGTCCTTTTTCATACTAGATGAGCCTCCACAGAGCCAGCCCTTTTTCATGATGGATGTGCCATCTACACAGAGCTAGTCCTTTTTCATACTAGATGTGTCTTCATAGAGCCAACCCTTTTTCATGCTGGATGTGCCATCTACACAGAGCTAGTCCTTTTTCATACTAGGTGTGTCTTCACAGAGCCAACCCTTTTTCATGCTGGATGTGGCATCATCACATACATCGGACAATGGAAGGAACCAATCCTATCACCATGTTGGAAGTGCACATCACTTACATCTGACCATGGAAGGAACCAATCCTCTCACCATGTCAGAAAGGCACACAAAATCATCACTTCCCTTTGGAGGGAACCTCAATCTGGAGAACACCAAGCTTCTCCCTGAAGTACTCAAACTTCACTCTGGCCATTTCTAGCACAGAATCACATCAGGGCTAATTACGTCCAAGGATAACCTACAAGCTTTTCCAGGACCTATTACATCCAAGGACAACCTACAGGACCGATTACGTCTGAGCAACCTACGAGCTTCGCCAATATTTATGCTCAGATGACCTGTCTCAACAATTATGCTAGAACTCCCTCTTTTGAGACATCTCGATTTGTATCACAAACTGGAGCTTTACTGCTCCTCTCTGCATCATACCAAAAATGCAAGTCAGATCAATCAAATCAAATAGTAATTTTCAAAAGATACATACTACCTCCCAAATCACAAGTGGCAACATATTTTGCCTCGGCTGTACTCAGTGCCATGCAGGACTCCATCCTGTCAAACCAAGAGATCACACCTGATCTCATACTGAAGTAGCACCTCGAAGTGCTTTTCGTATCAATGGCACTGCCTGCCCAATACGAATCCACATAGCCCTCTAGGTTAATCTTCTGATTCGTATCACACCTAAGCCCATACTCAACTGTACCCTTCAGGTACCTCACTGCATGCTTTGCAACCATCAAGTGAACATGTCTCAATGTGTTCACAGTAAAGCAAATATCTGGTCTCGTATTTGTCAGGTACATCAAGAAATAAATCATCTGACAATACTTCATGGCATCAACCGAATCTGATGAAGCAACACTCAATAGCTTCAAGTTTGATGCCATAGGTGTGGTCATGGCCTTGCAGTCATCATCTTGAACCTCTTCAATATCTTTACTGCATACTTCCCTTGTTCACACCTCCATGCCTAGAATGTAGTGCATCGACACATAATAGGAGCATTACTGGTCTTCCACCTTCAACCTTGAAGCAAAGGTTGGAATCCACTTTACTCTCAGTAAAGCCTAGAGTCATCAGTAATCTGTCCATCCTATCGTAACATGTCGAACCTTAGGATCTTCTATAGTCACTCCCTCTGAAGCATCATACTCCCTCTGTCTTCCGTACTGAAACATTCTGTTCCGGAGTGACAAGTAGCTTCCTATGCTACTAATCTTCTATGTATCCATCTAGGATCATTGGATACCAAGATCCTCTATCTTGAACCTTTTTCAAAAGTTTATGTCGCACCCATCTGTGAGCTTGTCATCCTCTATCAACCTTGTAGCAAAGGTTCAGATCTTCATCGAGCTCCTCATGTATGTGTTATCTCATGGGTGTCTTCTGAGCTCGTACAAGGCCTTCCTCCATTTGCACACATGATTCTTCCTGTCATGTGTCTTCACTTGTAGTGGATGCAAATGTCTCTTCGTAGTCTATGCCTTCTTTTCATGAAAAGACTCGTGCTACGAATATTGCCTTGTATCCCATGATGTTTCCATCTACTGCATGATGGAACTACGAACTTTCCTTCATGTATCGTTACTGCATTCTAGACATCATTCTTCTTGAACTGATCTTCTCTTTGTTCTTGGAAGGTTTTGCATCAATGATGTTGCTGCATTCATCATATTATTTTTATTTTGAAATGTTGTCACTTGTTCTTCGGAACAAGTCTCATCCTTCTTTGCTTGTAGCCGATTATGTATGCGATCTTTCCTACAAGTCAAATGCATTTGTATGGTTAGAAAAATTTCATAAGGAATATTGATACTGGAAAATTCTTATGCATAAATATATGATCATGCAACTACTTTATCCAATACAACATTCATCCATATCTCACGGAAACTTTTCTAGATGCCTTCCATCTCTACCAGGACAACATTGAGATTGTGCACTAATCCAATATGTCAGCAAAGAGGTTTCATTATAGATAAGTAGCAATGGAGAGTTGTATAGAACCATGAGCTACTTACCCATCACATGCATATTAGTAGTATACTGTCATTAATGTAAACATTCTATCATGCATAATACATTAACTGAATATAAACAAATGCATAACAAAACCATATCTTCCCAAAGTCTACTGAAATTAATAACTTCCTTCTGGCACACATTCCTTGAATGAATGAATCCCATGATCCTGGGAGGCCATTCAAGGTGGCCATCACCACTTCTGCATTCTTCACTTCTTCTTTTACCGCTTCAAGTTGTTCTTTGATTTGAGAGACCCTTATAACTGCATGGTCTCTACATTCTGGATCTTCAAAATCTTCAACTGGCTTCTTAAGGTTATCTTCTGATGTATGTTCTTCCCTTCAAATAGCTTGGTTAAGGAATCAAACATCTTTGATGTATTTAAGGAAGACGGTTGTAGTACAAGTTGATTCATGACTGAATCAGCAATGATCTTCTTGGCCTTGACCAAGTTCTTCTTGTGTAAGGTTTCTAGCCTCATCTCCCTCTGGAACTGGAACCTCTCTACTCATGTAGGTGTCTAATTCATTTTCGTCAGAGAGATCATATACTTCCATGCTTAGAATTTGTTCAAATTCACTAATCTTATCATCAAGCTGATGTGATAGATCATTTTGAAATGAGAACCCCAAATGAAAATAACAAAGGATTAGATCTTACCGATTTGAGGTGTCCGTCCTGGTTCCAGAGCTGGCTGGTCTAGGGTTTGTCACAGAAACCATAATTTTCAAAAATTGGAATCTTTTAGATTTGATTGGATATAAATATAGATATCTTCAAATGGAGCTGTCCAATGTACTCCTTTTCTGAAAACATTGGAGGGAAGCTCCCGAAACAGGAAGCCCTAGTTTTCCAATTTCTTCTGCAGAAATTCCTGTCACTATATCTGTGATATCTATGAAATTACTACTCCTCTATGTCTAAAATTTATCATTGAGGTAACCTCGAATGTCCCTGATCCAACACCATAGGTTTCATCAGAATTGGTTTCACCAATTGGGATTTATGACCCTTTTCCTAAGGTGACCTATTACAGGACTGTTCAGAATAGAGAAGTTGTACGGACTTCCACGTGTCACTGGTTCATCTTCTGAGTCTGAAATTTGGATCACAACACTTATAGTCCATTCCCTTTCTGGAACATCTTCAATAATTCCATTTGTACCTCTGTAGCCCAAGATATTGCAATTCTCCCTAGGTGTCCTGTTTAGGGATGAATTCTGGAAGAAGATGGAACCCTAACTTGGAGGAATCATATCTCCCAGAATACAGCGAATATAAGGCTGAATTTTGGACACAGTGTTCATCAGGATTTTATCTTCTGTTCTTGATATTTTCATCTCCTGAGACATCTCCAATCTCAGGATATAGTGAATGTACCAAAACTTAGCATTTTTAGTATTTAGGTTTTTTCTAGCTCGGGGTCAAACTAGGGTTTGAATTTTTTGGAGTTTCACCCAGCCAAATTTCTTGATCCAGGTCTCTAAAATTTGATTTTTATGAGGAGAAAAATCCTATGCTGGGCTCACTCAAAAGTTCCTCTTCTCTAGAAAGCCCTAATTTCCGCATCGAAAACTAAAAATGCTTGGAATTGAATTTTGCTTCAACAGAAAGATGCACCCTTCAATGGAGAGTCAACCTAGCATAATTTTGATGATGGATTGTGGAGAGAGATAAAAAAGGTAATAAGCCCTAGCTTCTGCAGCTGCACAATGTCTTCTTCTCAGGTTAGCTCTGATACCATGTTATAATTTTATCATTAAGCTAGCATAACATTAGGATCTTTAACTGAGAGAATAACAAGCACAACAATCAAACACAAGAGACAATGAACACAATGTTTATCCTCAGGGAAACCATAAATGGTGAAAATCCCACAACTTCCTCAGAGATAGAATCAACACCAAAAGTAAAACCAAAAAATAGTAAGATGATCTCCGACAGCAGCATTCTCTCTCTCTCACACTGAGAGAGATTCTCCTCTCTCGCTCATGCTCCCCAATGAGTGAGTGTGTGTGTATTAGTATGATAAATAGAGAGGCTCTCACTCTCTATTTATATTCTTCCATTCACTTGGAACCCAATCCAACATGTCGGCCTCACTTAACAATTACTTACTAGAGCCGACATCTTTAGGAGTGTCTAATAACCTTAGTTCCCCACCACTTGTGGGGACTTTGCCTCCTTCAACCAATAGGAGGGTAACACAATGGTAGGGACTATTTCCCCGACTTACAATGACTCACCTAGGGTCAACTTCACTAGGATATTCTAATAACCCAAGGGCCTCACAACTGTGGGGACTTTAACCCTTGACCAATAGGAGGGTTACCCAAAATGACTTGACATGACTTTCTCATTATAGAAACTTCACGAAATAAAAATCGGGGTATGACATGACTCAAATACATTACAATACATCCCGGAATAAACATCGGGTTACAATACATAAAAAATATGGATGAATACATTTCGAAGTTACAAATACATCAACAGGATAAACATATAGAATATGATAATACGTCCCACCAACATAAAAGTAAAAAGTCTAAACATTCTAAAATTGAAAGCAGTTCTTCCTCTGAAATTTATGGTGACTCACACAAGAAGAATCGCTAGTATTCTAGTGACAGTAGTGAGGATAATTATCATTCTAGAAAAAGGAAATATAAGCCCTATGAGGAGATTTCTGGAGAGTTTAAAAAGATTAAACCCCCAACTTTCAACGGTGAACCAAAGAAAGGAGAGGAAGCCGAAGCATGGCTGTCCGGAATGAAAAAGTATTTTCAAATTTATAATTACTCCAATCAGTTAAAAGCTAGAATGGAAATATATAGCTTAATTGAAAAAGAAAATATCTGGTGGCAGGACATAAAACGAGTAAAAGGCATAAAGGAAAATAATATAAATTGGAGCACCTTTAAAAAGTAGTTTTTGTCGGAGTAGTATTATGAAGAGCGAGCTAAATAATTCTATGATCTGAAGTTGGGAAGTATGAATATGAAGGTGTTGAATAATACATTTTTGAGTTTACAATGTTATGTGCCTTATATTGTTGATGAGAAACCCAAGGTGTAGCAGTTTTTGAGCTGTTTATCTTTTCACATTAAGATCATAATTGAATACGATAACCTTAAAACCCTTGAAAAGGCCATGGAAAAAATCAAATTTCTGCTATGAGTAGAACCGAAAAGGGGAAAACATGCCAAACTGGAAAGCCAAGAGGTCTAATAATTTTGAACATAAAAGGAAGGGTTTCACACCTAATCAAAATTTTGGGAATAATAATGCATGTAATGTTCCTAATAAAATTTTTCAAGGGAATAAAAGTAACTCCCAACAAAACCCTACTGGCCCCAAAAATAAATAATTTGTGAATAATCACAGTAATTACATTAAGAATAACAAACGTAAAGAACTGATAAAATGTTGGGATTTCCAGGGACCTCACTATGCATCGGTATTTCCTAATAGAAAGAAGACCATCAACAACATCCATATTGTGCAGGAAGAAATGACGGTTGGTGATTTAGAAAGAGGGATGCCCAGGATCAATGCGGCGTTGGAAAACAGACAAGCTGAATATTAGACTTCCATGGTGGAAGTAGAATGCATGCTGCAGCATAAAGCCATTTCTATTTTAATCGACCCAGGGGCTAGCTTGAGATATGTCTCTCCCAGTTTAGTAGAGAAAAGTAAATTACCAGTAGAAAAATTTACAAAGTCATGGATGGTTCAATTAGTTACAGGAGCAAAAAGAAAAGTAATTAATTAATGATTAGAATGAATGAAGTTATTTTATCTGAATAAATGACCTAGGGTTAGATTTATTTGATTAATGGATGAAATCCATTTCTGTATTTTTCCACTTGTCTTAAGACAAAGTACTCTGGTACAGTAGGTGACTTAGAAGAATGGTTATATAAAGATAAGATGTATTTTGAATCAGCCTTACTTAGAAATATTTTACTAATAGTTTTAATAAGGAATGATAGTAATAATCCTTTTATTTTTGAATCCTTTCTCAATTATATATATACCTAATTTTATTAGTAAAACACTATACATAATTTCTAAAGTAAATTTTGCTACACAGCTTTGTAATTGTGCTTAACATAAGGGTTAATGCACAATCATGGACTCCTTTAAAGACACTTTAGATGCCACATAATACTATAATAAACGAAAAAATCCGACTTTAGGTGACAATTAGGGGTACTTCCCTAACTTATTTGAAGATGAAGTAAAAAGAGAAAAGATAGGAAATTGAATCAGCTTTCATAATATATAGCATTTATGCAGAGAAAATGTGTGCAAATTATTATAAAATTAGTTTCCGTGAAAGTGGGTTTTCAAATTTTCAGCACATCTTAACATATATGTTTGTGCGGGCGCAACAATATATGAGGTAAATGATGTCAATTTGGGAAAAAATATTACAGACATATAAAGGACATATGGGCCTAGTGCAACACTATTTATTCAAAAATTTTCATGAATTATTATTTTTATTATTAATTATTGAAGTCCGAGAAGCTTGAAATTAAAACCTTATGTGCGGGTGCAACACTTTAGGGGCAAAAATTAATGAAATCCTGGATTTCTAAATATAAGATCGTAGAGCTTGATCTCGTCTAGTGCACCATATAGTTTTATTGGGAAATGGTGATGGAAAACAAAAGTTATATAACAAACAATCGATGTATGTATTTTCAAAAACTGACGTGTGTCATTTAGAAAAATAATTATAGATAAATAAATCATAGTTTTGAAGGAAAAAAATACATATTCAGAATTGTACTCTACAATATCCTATATTTTCATAAAAAATATTGTGTATGTCATATCAAAACATGCCATCTAAACTGAGCATATTGATAGAGTTCTAAAAGACAAGCAATAGCCCTAGTTTATTTGTCCTAGCCAATAGGTTCGGTTTTCCGAAGCTATTTCTGAACCTAATGCCAAACCTTATTCCCACCAATTATTTTAATTTTAAAATAATGCATATGCGTTATAGCTTATTCATATTGCATATGCGATATGATAAAGCTATAACACATATGCATTTTGTCTAAACTAATTTGGTTTTTCCCAACGCACCATTGTTCATCAACCTCATCCTCATCATCATCACCACCCTCATCCTCCTCCGCCTCATCATCATAATCACCCTCATCCTCATCATCATCATCATAGTCATCCTCCTCCTCCTCCTCCTCCTCCTCCTCCTCCTCCTCATCATCATTGTTCATCATCATCGTCATCACCATCATCATCATCATCATCCACATTGTCATCATCGTCATCATCATCACCATCACCATCCTCCTCCTCCTCCTCCTCCTCCTCATCACCCTCATCCTCATCATCATCATCATGGTCATCATCGTCACCCTCATCCTCATCATCCTCAACATAGTCATCATCCTCCTCATCATCACCATCATTGTTCATCATCATCTTCATCGTCACCCTCATCCTCATCCTCATCACCATCCTCATGCTCATCCTCCTCCTCCTCATCATCATCATCACCCTCATCCTCCTCCTCCTCATCATCACCCTCATCCTCCTCCTCCTCCTCATCACCCTCATCCTCATCATCATCATCATGGTCATCATCATCATCATCATAATCATCATCATCCTCACCCTTATCATCATCATCATCATCACCCTCATCCTCATCATCATCATCATAGTCATCCTCATCCTCATCATCACCATCATTGTTCATCATCATCTTCATCATCAACCTCATCCTCATCATCATCATCACCCTCATCCTCATCATCCTCATCATGGTCATCATCATCATCATCATCACCCTCACCCTCATCCTCATCCTCATCATCATCATCATCATCACCCTCATCCTCCTCCTCCTCCTCATCACCCTCTTTCTCATCATCATCATCATGGTCATGATGATGATGATGATGATGATCATCATCATCATCCTCATCATAATAATCATCATCATCACCCTCATCCTAATCATCATAATCATAGTCATCATCCTCCTCATCATCACCATCATTGTTCATCATCATCTTCATCATCACCCTCATCCTCATCCTCATCATCATCACCCTCATCCTCATCATCATCATCAAGGTCATCATCATCATCATGGTCATCATCATCACCCTCATCCTCATCAACATCATCATCATCATGGCCCTCATCCTCATCAGCTTCATCATGGTCATCATCATCATCATCACCCTCATCCTCATCATCATCATCATAGTTATCATCCTCCTCATCATCACCATCATTGTTCATCATCACCCTCATCCTTATCAGCTTCATCATCACCCTCATCCTCCTCCTCCTCATCACCCTCATCCTCATCCTCATCATCATCATCATCACCCTCCTCCTCCTCCTCATCATCACCCTCATCCTCATCCTCATCCTCATCATCCTCATCCTCATCCTCATCCTCATCATCCTCATCCTCATCCTCATCCTCATCATCATTGTTCATCACCCTCATCCTCACCATCATCATCATCTTCATCGACACCCTCATCCTCACCATCATCATCATCTTCATCGACACCCTCATCCTCATCATCATCACCATCCTCATCCTCGACACCCTCATCCTCATCCTCATCATCATAACCATCCTCCTCCTCCTCCTCCTCATCACCCTCATCCTCATCATCATCATCATGGTCATCATCATCATCATCATCCTCCTCCTCCTCCTCCTCATCACCCTCATCCTCATCATCATCATCATGGTCATCATCATCATCATCATCCTCCTCCTCCTCCTCCTCGTCCTCCTCCTCCTCCTCCTCATCATCCTCCTCCTCATCATCATTGTTCATCACCCTCATCCTCACCATCATCATCATCTTCATCGACAACCTCATCCTCATCATCATCGCCATCCTCATCCTCGACACCCTCATCCTCATCATCATCACCATCCTCATCCTCATCATCATCATCATCATCATAATCCTCATCCTCCTCCTCCTCATCAACATCATCACCCTCATCCTCATCATCATCATCATGGTCATCATCATCATCACCCTCATCCTCATCATCCTCATCATAGTCATCATCCTACTCATCACCGCCATCATTGTTCATCATCATCTTCATCGTCACCATCATCCTCATCATCATCACCATCCTCATCATCATCATCATCATCATCATAATCATCATCCTCCTCCTCATCACCATCATTGTTCATCATCATCTTCATCGTCACCGTCATCCTCCTCCTCCTCATCACCCTCATCCTCATCCTCATCATCATGGTCATCATCATCATCACCCTCATCCTCATCCTCATCCTCATCCTCATCCTCATCATCATTGTTCATCACCCTCATCCTCACCATCATCGACACCCTCATCCTCATCCTCATCACCATCCTCATCATAATCCTCATCCTCATCATCATCATCATCATCATCATCACCCTCATCCTCATCATCATCATCATGGTCATCCTCCTCCTCCTCCTCCTCATCATCCTCCTCCTCCTCATCCTCATCATCATTGTTCATCACCCTCATCCTCACCATCATCATCATCTTCATCGACACCCTCATCCTCATCATCATCACCATCTTCATCATCATCATCATCATCATCATCATCATAATCCTCATCCTCCTCCTCCTCCTCATCATCACCCTCATCCTTGTCATCCTCATCACGGTCATCATCATCATCATCATCATCCTCCTCCTCCTCCTCCTCCTCCTCATCATCATAGTCATCATCCTCCTCCTCATCACCATCATTGTTCATCATCATCTTCATTGTCACCATCATCCTCATCATCATCGCCATCCTCATCCTCATCATCATCATCATCATCATCACCCTCATCCTCATCATCATCATCATAGTCATCATCCTCCTCATCATCACCATCATTGTTCATCATCATCTTCATCGTCATACTCATCCTCATCATCATCATCACCCTCATCCTCATCCTCATCATCATGGTCATCATCATCATCGTCATCATCATCATCACCCTCATCCTCATCCTCCTCCTCCTCATCATCATCGTCATCCTCATCATCATTGTTCATCACCCTCATCCTCACCATCATCGACACCCTCATCCTCATCACCATCACCATCCTCATCCTCATCCTCCTCATCATCATCATAATCCTCATCCTCATCATCCTCATCATCATCATCATCACCCTCATCCTCATCATCATCATCATGGTCATCATCATCATCATCATCATCATCACCCTCATCCTCCTCATCATCATCATAGTCATCATCATCCTCATCATCACCATCATTATTCATCATCATCTTCATCGTCACCATCATCCTCATCATCATCACCATCCTCATCATCCTCATCATCATCATCACCCTCATCCTCATAATCATCATCATAGTCATCCTCCTCCTCATCATCACCATCATTGTTCATCATCATCTTCATCGTCACCCTCATCCTCATCCTCATCATCACCCTCATCCTCATCATCATCATCATGGTCATCATCATCATGGTCATCATCCTCATCATCATCATCCTCATCCTCATCATCATTGTTCATCACCCTCATCCTCACCATCATCGACACCGTCATCCTCATCATCATCATGCTCATCGACACCCTCATTGTTCATCACCCTCATCCTCATCATATAGATAAATGTAAATTGCATATATTCATTGAGCACTAAATCGCATATGCGATATATCTCATATGCATTATGGAGAACATGTAAAAACCTGCCCGTTCATTAAAAAGATGGAATTCAATATCGCATATGCGATATATCGGAGGTGCGTTATATCGCATATGCGATATGTGTTTTATAGAAAATGTTGGGTGGCGTCGTGTGGGCCAGGTTTATTGTATCAAAAGACATAATTCGTCTGAACCCGCGCACAGAGAATTGTTCGACATGCAATTTTTTATCATTAGTTACATAATTCCATAGTTTTGTATAGGTTTGGGTGGATTTCAAAGGGGAATGTACATAATAGAGGACAAAAGTCAGCAAGGAAGGTGCTTACACCTGAAGAAGCAGAAAAAAAAAGAAAAAAAAAGGGAAGATTCAAGAAATCGTCGGCATTGATTACATGAGCAAATAGTTCCCATTCCCCCTCAACAGATACCTGATGTAGAGGCTGAGGAAGATAATGTAACATTAAAGGAAGCTGGTTATACGGAAGTTGATATTATTGATCCATTAGTAAACGAACAATCTTGTGAAGAGTTCAATAATTATGTTACTCCCGATGCAAATGTGACTCAGCAACAACCATGCTCGGTGGTTCAATCTCCTAATCGAAGTTGTGAGCCAGCAGTGGATGTAAACGTCACTCCAACATTTCAAATGACAACAAATTTTGCATCAAAACAAAAGAGAACTCCTAAATGAATACAAGTGGATGAGAGAGGATTGACTTCCATGGAAGGTAAGGTGGCTAAACACACTATCCTTCGTCATTCTTCTCAAATAATGAGACAATATTTTGATAACAAATCCGAAGCCGGTAAATGCCAATTTTTTTAGCTTTGCTTAAATCTAGAAATATGGCAACTGTTAGAAGAAATTTAGGCATAACAACAATGAAGAATATCGAATCAAGTAATCACATTGTTAAATCTCTTGCTGCCGCATTCACATCGATTGGTAAAAGAACTCTTTCACAAGACTGTAATGTGGCTCGTCGTGTATTGGCTGAATCAATTGTATGTAGATCCACAAGACAACGTTGTTTACTTAAATGCACACCACAAATTGTGCCTTTACATCCAAAGACACTTACAAAATATTCAGTAAGAAGAGACAACCTTGATGTCGAGGGACAAATGGAAACATTATGGGCATTTAGCGGTAGGTTGCCCTGCAAAGACATGAAGTTAGTCGAAGCAGTGAAGGGCTTAGTGCAAATGTTTTGGCATGATAACACTAGGCCTTCTTCTAACACGAAGGATGTGTTAAAACATTGTAGGGGTTCTAGAAACACTGAACCTCATGTTAAACATTATCTTGACATGACACAAACTCAACTGTTCGAGATGTTTAAAGTTTCCCATGTAGAGCTAAGGCTCAGGCAAAGATCTTTTGAAAAATGCAAGCCTTGGTATATTAGAATCAATACCATCCGGAACACTTGTTGTTGTAGATACCACATAGAGTTTGATCTATATTACCATACATTTGCACATATACGTCGTTTTTTGCATCCTAACCATGTGCAAGAATGCTCAAGTACAGTACCGCCAATGTCATCCAGAGATTTCATCCATAGCATAATGTGTCCAAGGTAAGATGGGCAGACACATTACTTAAAACAATGTGTAGACGGTTCTTGCAACAATTGTGGTGGGCTATCATTATGGTCTGATTGCATCCATGAAAGTGAAGATCAAGCATTCGAGAATGCAATTGTCGAGAAGTAGAACTATTAGTATGAGACATATCAGCTAAATGACGGGAAAGAAAACATGAAGATTAAATTGGTGACTTCACAGGTAAATTCTTGAATATTGACAAATTAATATTCATGTACACATTTTTTTATGTGGTTTATTGACATATTAATATTCATGTACCAGGTGCGAGTACATGATTTTATTCCAGAGTTTCATGGAAAGATCCAATAGTACATTCAACATGTCGATATGGCACGGTGGCAAGATTCAAAATATGCCGGGACTCCTTCCCTCTCGGAACAATACTATCAGTGGTTGACTTTGCCGAAAATTACACCCTACAACCCCAAAATGAAATTCAAATTCAATACTATCACTCAGAGTAGGTGAGCATAATGGTGCATATCACGTATCGACATGGGCAAGATAGCAATGAAGAGAAACGTGTGATACTGAAAGAAAGTCACTTCTACATAAGTGACGACCGGACCCATGACATCCATTACGTGCAACATTGCTTTAAGTTATTCTATGATCATGTGATAGCTATGGATATACCATTTTATCATCATTTCATTTGGTCAAATGGTTGTGCTGGATAGTTCAAGAATGCACGTGTATTTGAATGGTTGTGTTTGTTGCACATAAAATACAAGGTACCACATGTATGGAACTACTTTGAAACTGGTCATGGAAAAGGAGAGCACGATGGTGTTGGTGCATGCATTAAAACTACCCTTCGAAGGGAAGAGATGAAGTTTATAGGTGCTGGCCTTCAAGACGTTGCATCTATAGTCCAATGGTGTGCATCTGTCATGGGAGAACAAGCAACAAGGAAACACTTAGTGCGAAGAATATTCTGGGAGGTGACAAATGTGGACCGATCACAAACACCTCGGGTGAACACAGTGCATGGAACTCGACAGTTTCATTCAATTAGAAGCTCAAACAACTCGGCCCTACAAATTTGGACAAGATTGAAGGCTTGCTTTTGTAGTTCCTGTAGCATCGGTGAATGGGATGATTGTGAGCATACAGATACCGTTGATACATGGGATAGAGTGACACTTGGCACCAATTTCAACGGGGTTAATGACATAGACCATTTGGAAGATGACCAGACACATATTTCTACAGACTATGATCACATATCGGATCTCATACAAGCGGGTACATGAGTAGTACCTAAATAAGAAAATGCATTTATGTATTGTTTACTCGACCTATGTAGAATTTAATTTATGTATAAATTAGAAATGCAAGACCTTATTTACAAAATGTATTGTTAACTCGACCTATTTCCTTTCATAGGTTAGATATATGCAGTGGTTGCCCCAAAAAATAATGAATGGGGTTCTGAATATTGGTTGGCGCGTTGCTTAGAGGGGAAACAAACCCTTCTATAACCTATTACAGATGATGAAAATATTGAATTCCCAACCGGCTCGATGGTTATAAAAAGGGAGTACTTGAAACTTGCAGCACAACAGAAAAGGAAGGGTGGGTATGTATATCAGGATTATAGACTAGGAGCTATTGTATACCACTTCACCAACCTAGTAGTTGGTATAAACATCAAGCTGCGCATACTTGGTCACAAAAATAGGTCACATGTACGATACTTGTTACCTCATATAGAGCATGAAAGATTGATGGACACCATCGTCACCAGAGATGATCCGAATGGCCTACTTGTATGAGTGCATTTTCAGGTGCATTATTTAACCTTTAAAGTGAATTCTAAAGCATAATTTCCATTATTTAGCCTTACTTTATTCCCAATGTAATAAACCTGTGATCAGACAGATACCATTCATAGACATAATATTATTCAGAGGATACTGGACACTATAAACACAATCGTACAACCTCGGGTGAGTTATCTATAAATCATGTTTGCACATTTTCATTGGTTTCTCTTTTCTTTCTTATGATGTTACTAATGTCTAGCCTTTCGTGTGCCTAGGATAGAAACTCCATCTACAACACATTGGAGGCACCAAGAATGGTGTTTTTAGACACCACCAAATAGAGTTCGGAAAATAACAAGCTCTCGAGTTGTTGAAATTTACATTTCTTGATGTTTTTAGTTTAATATACATTTAATTACATTGCCATGTACAAATCGGAAACCAACTAGGCTTTCATACTTGCATGCACCAACTAGGCTTTCATGAACACCAATTTGCATGCACCAACTAGGGTTGACAAGGTATGAGATGGAACTAGGGTTTAGTGAGCAATTTGCAAGATAAGAGGGGAAACTAGAAACACATGATCACCAATACTTGCATGCACCAACAATGCCCCATGAACACCAATTTGCATGCACCAACTAGGGTTGACAAGGTATGAGATGGAACTAGGGTTTAATGAGCAATTTGCAAGTTAGGAGAGGGAACTAGAAACACATGATCACCAATACCTGCATGCACCAACTAGGCTTTCATGAACACCAATTTGCATGCTCCAACTAGGGTTGACAAGGTATGAGATGGGACTAGGGTTTGGTGAGCAATCATGCAAGTTAGGAGAGGGAACTAGAAACACATGATCAACAATACTTGCATGCACCAACTAGGCTTTCATGAACACCAATTTGCATGCTCCAACTAGGGTTGACAAGGTATGAGATGGAACTAGGGTTCCGTGAGCAATCATGCAAGTTTAGTTATGACCTAATGAGCCAGTTTAATACTCCAGGTCACTGGTATTAGAGACCCCTCAACAAATCTTTCATGTAAGTCTTGTTGTTACATAATCCAAGTATTCAAGTATTGTGTTATTCAAGATCCAACTTCTTGTGTTGCAGCTATCGTCCAAGTTGAGGTAACACTGCAGTCAGTTTCTTCTAGCAGAGGTAGGAATTCACATTCCTTCTTAATCATTATTTTAACCAGCGATAACCATGAATTTTTGTTAAATCACACATAGTTCCGTGGATGTAATCACACACTGTAAACCTCTTAACATTTCAGAGTTCCGTGGATGTTAATATTTTTCACCAAATGTTCTATATTGACTAATTTTTTTTGCAAAGATCATAGTATTTTATCTGCTATTATCTATTGGGGTATTTTGATGAGATGGAATTAGGCCCGTGGTGGAGCTGCCTTATCTCATGTTCTTAAAAGATGTATATTTGTTTTCATGTTCTTATAATATGTATATTTGGTTTATTTCAAATAAAGTTAGGCTAGTGGTGGAGCTGCCTTGTTTCATGTTCTTATAAGATGTATATTTGGTTTCTTTCCAAGGTATGAGATGGAACTAGGGTTTAGTGAGCAATTTGCAAGTTAAGAGAGGTCACTAGAAACACATGATCACCAATACTTGCATGCACCAACTAGGATTTCATGAACACCAATTTGCATGCTCCAACTAGAGTTGACAAGGTATGAGATGGAACTAGGGTTTGGTGAGCAATCATGCAAGTTAGGAGAGGGAACTAGAAACACATGATCACCAATACTTGCATGCACCAACTAGGCTTTCATGAACACCAATTTGCATGCTCCAACTAGGGTTGACAAGGTATGAGATGGAACTAGGGTTTGGTGAGCAATCATGCAAGTTAGGAGAGGGAACTAGAAACACATGATCACCAATACTTTCATGCACCAACTAGGCTTTCATGAACACCAATTTGCATGCTCCAACTAGGGTTGACAAGGTATGAGATGGAACTATGGTTTGGTGAGCAATTTGCAAGTTAAGAGAGGGAACTGGAAACACATGATCACCAATACTTGCAAGCACCAACTAGGCTTTCATGAACACAAATTTGCATGCTCCAACTAGGGTTACCAAGGTATGAGATATAACTAGGGTTTAGTGAGCAATCATGCAAGTTAGGAGAGGGAACTAGAAACACATGATCACCAATACTTGCATGCACCAACTAGGCTTTCATGAACACCAATTCGCATGCACCAACTAGGGTTGAGAAGGTATGAGATGGGACTAGGGTTTTGTGAGCAATTTGCAAGTTAGGAGAGGGAACTAGAAACACATGGCCATATACAAATCGGAAATGAACTAGGCTTTCATGAACACCACTTTGCATGCTATCACTAGGGTTGACAAATAATGAGATGGAACTAGGGTTTACTTCAACCAATTTAGGGTTTGTAGGATATGATGTATGTTAGTATGGTATGATGTTAGTATCATAGGGTATTGTAGGGTATGATATGGTATATATTACACATGCATGCACGACTTAGTGTTATGGTACATATTGTTAGTATATTATGTTATGGTACATGTTATTTTATGTTAGTATGGTATGATGTTAGTGTCATAGGGTAATGTAGGGTATGTTATTGTGTGTTAGTAAGGTATGATGTTAGTATCATAGGGTATTGTATGGTATGATATGGTATATTACACATGCATGCATGACTTAGTGTTATGATGTTAGTGTATGGTATATTACAATGGTATGGTATGTTAGTATGGTATGATGTTAGTGTCATAGGGTATTGTAGGGTATGTTATTGTATGTTAGAATTGTATGATGTTAGTATCATAGGGTATTGTAGGGTATGATATGGTATATATTACACATCCATGCATGACATAGTTTTATGATTGTTAGTGTATGTAATTTACTTAGTGTATGGTATGGTTATGATGTTAAAAAGTTGAGGATAGCCATAATGTTAAAAAGTTGATGAGTCATAAATTCTTCCTTTAAGTATTGGAAATTCATTTAAGTTAGCACACATGTGAACCACACATATCATTATATCACATAGGTGAACCACACATATCATGTTTCAAGATCAAGTCAACCATTTCATGTTCCAAGATCAAGTCAACTGTATATGTATAAATTTGAACCTTGCTTTATATTATATATGTATAGAAATAATGTTACAAAAATTGTCATGCCACATGGCCATAATACAAAATAGTGGATCAAAAAGTACATCTATGTGTACATATAAACAAAAAGTTACATCTATGTATGCCCCATATACATTTATTCTAGTTATCCCCCTTTTTGCTGCCACTGCCAGAGTCTTTGGAGAAGTGTAGCTTTCTTTTTCGACTACTTACCGGTGATCCCCATCACTGAACAAGAGGGATAGGTCGCATCAGTGGAGACTATAGAAAAACCAAATTTTTTAAGTTAATTTACCAACCTTTAAAAATTCTATGTACATTTGTTCAAATTCCAAAACCAAAATAACATTTCTACTTACTGTACGTGAGTAAGTAATGGTGGGTCCTAGTGCCTCACTAACAACGATCCTCATTGGGTGCTCTTCAAGCACCGATTTCTCACTATCAAGCTACATAAAAAAAATATATATATGCCAATGTCAACAAATATACATGTACCTTGGGGGGGAAGAGGTGGGTCACCAATTTGGGTCTCTTCAAGCACCAAATCAGAGAAAGAGATACACAAATGCACAAAGAAAGCGATCTACATAAACATACCTGCTGGCTCGTCAAAGGTGGGCCACCGGTTTGGTGTTCTTCACACACCGGTGCCTCACTAGGGGCCTGCATATAAAGTAACATATATGTCAATTTCAGATAAAATAGTGAATCAGAGACATATATACTACATAGACAGAAAATGATGTTACCAAATAAAGTGAAACATACATACCTGGTTGGGGGGAAGAGGTGGGTTGACAACAACCTCGCTTTGGTGCTCTTTAAGCACCACTGTCACAATAGGTTACTGCATAAAGTAACATATGTCAAATCGATACAAGTAAAATGATTTTTCCAAAGAAAGCGAAACATAATTAAAAGCATATTGCAAATAATACATGTGGCTGGGAATCTACCTTTGCATGAGAGGAAATAGGTTGCGATACAATATACTCAGCCTGGTCACCCTGCATAAAACATGTTGTATCAAAATTAGGATGTATTGAATGTTACAATCTATACTATAAATATGTAAATAAAGTTGTCAAATTAACAAGTATAGTTCTTACCCCTATTGGTGAAGAACCAAACCCATATGCAATATTGACAGCCACATCGATGTTCTCAACATTGATCGGTGAACCATGCGACTGTGGTGTGCCATGGGACACCTGCTGTATATTTGTTCACATAAATTATTAGATAAAAAAATAGAAATAAATTGCGAAACAATTGGAAATTTTGATATGAAACAAAATATAATATGAAAATAATGAGTTTTACTTACAAAGCGAAGTAATCCATCATCTCAGAAATCTGAAGAAGGGCCATAGCATATGCCTCCACACATTGTGCAAGGGTGTGGAGTAACATGATTCTCTGAATGGTCTACATCTCCTATGTGATCTATAGATGGGCCCACCTTAGAAGTGCCAGCCCCTTGGTCCACATTGCCTTGGACATCAGTCCCATGTTGAAGCAATGTATCTGCCAAGTCAAATAATGCCTCCTGTGTATTCTCAATCACGGGACCTGTAGGAGGATATAGTCAAGGGGGTTTTAGTGTGCGTGGAGGGTGTGGCACATGGTTAGGATCCATCCTGGCACCTAACCTATCTTGGGGCATCCCATGACCAACACCCTGGAAGCCTAAGAGATCGAAGTAGTTAACATGTTTCCCTAGGATGAATTTTGCATACAACTTCCTAAGGAAATAAAATGGGATATCCCTATTCCCATGAGGGTCTTCATAGAAGACAATATACCAACGATCCATCCAATTGGCCTTTATATTTGGTTCAATGAACTACTCTATGGAAATGTGTGGTTGAATTTTGGATGGAACCAATCCAGTGCTAGGGTCTCGAAATAATGAAAATAATTGGTCTTTTGTAATTTTAAGGGCTTTGATGTCTTAATAACTCAATCCATCGGAGTAGTATTTCCTCCTGGATTCTCTGTACGAGTTAATGTTGTATAGAGCTCCTTGGGCTTCGAAAATTGTGTTTGTTATTGTGTCCAATGCATCGGCTAAAGACTGTCTCAAATGATCCCCCCCTCTAATAGATGAGCTAAGGTGCCTCAATGACGCCAAACGCGTATTAAGCTGTGAGTTTCGATCTTGTTCCCCCTCCGGGTTTGGGTTAGGTTGTTGTGGGTTAGGTTGTGGGTTATTAGAGGGTGGGTTTTCTACATTTTCTTGTTCATTTGTGTTGTCTATTAAGATTTAAACCAAAAAATACAAGTTATTTTATTTTTAATCATTCTTTGATTTCATTCATTTTTTTAAAAATAATTATAAAAACTATGAAATTATGGAAAAAAATAAAGAATTGAAGACTAAGTGAGAAGGAATAGAACATTTACCTGCCATTGGAGCCAATCCACCTCGAACTCGACCTCGAAAATCTAAAATGCAAATCGCCTCTGCGTTATTTTGCCCTCGCAGTTTTTCACTGTCCCAATCCTGTGTAAATGATATTTGAGGGGCCTGCGGCCTCTGTTTTATTTCTTTTTTTACTTTTCAATATCATATATGCGATATTGTAAATGTGAAATATCACATATGCCCCATCCTTCTTCCTACCTAATAATTAAATAAAAGAATTAAAATTTAGTAATCCTTCCTCGTCATCATCCTTCTTCCTACCATAATAAGTCACTTTATGTAGTCTATACAATATTTTTGGTAATGTGAAGCATGCAACTAGATTTAGGTTATTTTTCTCATTATGTTGGTGTAAACATATTGTTATTGTTCTAAGCATTTACAACATGGTTTTGGAACCATAGTAAAGGCCATCCAAACCAATTGAAGGATTAATTTAGTGTGGGAATACAAACAAGATATGCCTAAAATAATGTTATCCAACAAGCATGAACTTGAATAAAGATGAGAAGGAGGTTACTAAAATTTCAGTGAAAATTTATGAGAGACGGGTAATGGCAAATGAACTTGACAAAAATTTATAGGAGGAAATAAGAAAACTAAGAAGTCATATTGTCGGTAAGTGATTCATTATATGTCTTTGTATTGATTTTATTTATAAAATTTTGTATCATTTTAATATTTCTTATGTACACTAATTTTATTTGATTGTTTTAATTAAAAACGCAAATAATCCTAGGTTTGTTATGAATAACGTGTCAAGTAGTAGTATAGAATAGTATTGTACAAGTTGAGGAATATGGATCAAATATTGAAGATCGATTTAATCCTGTGGGAGAATATGACACTAATAATGCAATTGAGGATAATGGGATAAATCGATTGATCTAAGACACCCTCACACAATGTAGCACTATTTTTTCTAATATCTCAAGTGTGTATTATTTTCCTCCCAGGAATGCTTCTTGGCCTTCCCATTCCCCTACCATATCACACATGTGGATAAAATATGCTCCGGGGGAAAAAAATATATTTGTTACAAAGTGGACAAGAGACAATTTGTAGTTTTCCTAAATTAGGATTTTATCCTAGTTAACTTTTGAAATCATTTTTTTTAAGTTTGTTTATTTCCCAAGTCTTATCAGGAACTAAAATTGGGTGTTTGTTGTAATTGGACATGAAATTATTTCCCTTAGATGCAATTTCTAACCTTTTCATAATGTCTCAACCTACATGAGGTTATCTTTTCCAATAATACCATTACACATGCATTACAAATCATTATAATCATCGTGGTCTATTTTTTTTTTATAATAGAAAAGTACATGATCATGGATATATGTGTATGCCATCATAATAACATAAGTGCTCAAAATTACTATTAAGGAATTTTTAATTAAGTGAATACTCAATCCAATCATCATGTAAACACATGTTTCAAGGAGAAATGTTAGTTAAAATCAACATATAACAAGGAGATATTGAGTCCTAAACATAATATCCTAATAACCACTATAAGATGGATATATGTATATTCCGTCATCATAACATAAGTGCTCAACATTACTATTAAGGAATTTTTAATTAAGTGAATTATAATCACAATCATAATATAAACACATGTTTCAAGGAGAAATGTTAGATAAAATCAACATATAACAAGGAGATATTGAGTCCTAAACATCATCTCATAATAAGCACCACACGATGGATAATAACTAACCATTTATGAGAATCAAAATCCACATAGTGGTCATATACTAGGGTTTTCACAATCCCCCCATAAAAAATGTCTACAACCTTGATGTCGAATGATCATTTACAAAAACGCATTTGCGATATATCGCATATGCGATATTCAACATTTACAAAATGCATATGCGATATATTTCATACGCGATACTTTTTTACGAACCTTAGCCTTGTGTTTGGGCTCGGGTTATTCTGAACGTACCATCAATAACACATATGCGTTCTTGATTTGCACTTCGGAAGTGCGTTTCTGATTTCTTAAGTCGCACCAAGAAGTGGAACCAACTTCGTGCCAGCGCCCATAACACATCATTAATTTTCCTTCTTCAGGACTTAAACATGTAATTATATATTTATAAACTTCTACAGAACATTTAAGAAAGCCTAGTAGAGTAAAATTGATGCTTTACAGACATTAAATTGTAAATACGTTAGTAAAACAAATATTACTAATAAAACATTAAGTTAATTAGAATAGCAACAAATACTAAGTGATATTAAAAATTATAAATGCTAAAGCAGTGAAATTATTAGTATAGCAGTTTTATAAGACATAAGTGTATTAATTGTCAAAACCCTAAAATTGTTAGTAAAAACCTTCATTCCACAAGCTATCAGAAACAAGATAAACTCTTTTATATTTTTAAAACAACGAACCAGTTTAATCTAGGTTATCATTTATTTTTAATACTGCATTTTCTTGAAGCAAAATTAAGATAGATTTTTGTCTACCGAGTATTGACCGAAGTAAAAATTACACAGTTATAGATAAAATATTTAAGATAGATTTTTTCTTTTTATTTTAATACCCAGTTAGCCGCTCTGTTGTAATATATCTTAACTAAAACAATTTCAAAACCTAGAATTGGACCGAGAGAGATCCTTTTATTTATTTTTACTTTGCAGATAAACAAATAATTTTATACAAAAACCCTAAGATAATTTCTTTAAATAAAATAATTTATAATAGAAAAACGATAAAGATGATCTCTCTTGTGCTTTCGAGTTACAGGAGTTTTAAATAAATATTAAACAGGAATTTCATACAAAAGCTTAAATGCTCTTTGTTCACAATAAAAGAAATTATAAACAAAATTCTTAAAATTTTAGAACAATAGCCTAATAACCATCAGTTTAGTCTCGGATTCGTATTATTTAAAAATATAACTAGAGCCATACAACTTCTTTAAATTTCAAAGCAATCCAACAACAGACTTGGTGGTGAAAACCCTCCAACAACGCAGTATTTTTTTTCCCACACACCCTCGCCAAAATGGCCACACATATCCTTGTTGAAGGGGACCTCATGGTGTAGAACCTAGGCTTACCCAAGCCATCATGTGTAAACATTGCAGTTCAAACCCTGTAGCTTTCCAGTAAGATGATTTCACCTTTAGCTGTGTATTGTGTGAGCTTTCCACCTACGACCATTCTCGAATAAACATTATCATGTTGTTAGTGTTATGTTTGATACTTTTACATAATGTTAAAAAAGGAAATAAAATACCAAAGGAAATGATTAAGAGTTTACCTCGAAACTGGGAGCTCACAGCCGTGTTGTAAATTTTACAAACCCCACTCAAACAACGCTTCGAATTTACCAGGGAAACCACGGCTCAAATGCCGAGAACAAGAAATATGTAGTTCTCAAATTTATAGCGAGAAGCTAGAAACTTAAAGACTGCAAATGGCATGACAGAGGCGAAGTACTGTTAAATTGGTACCGAATCCAGGTCGTCAACCTGCTAACCTCTCTTCTAGTTCGAAGTTCACAACGAAGGTAAGAGACACAGTTTCAGACTGGTGAACACCTCCTTCATACTAAAACACGATTTTTTGTTTTGTTTTGTTTTGGATGCCGAAAAGGCCGAGAGCCTGTCGGCTCTATCTTTCCCTCCACCTCAAATATCGAAACAACAATGAAATCAAGCGAGAATTTAAGGCAAGGTTTGGTTTTATATGCTAGGGTTTTGCACTAAAACCTTCCTCCTTTGAACTGGTAACATGTGGATTCCACCATCGTTTAAATTCGTTGGGTTATTGTAAAGTTGATTTTGATGCTTAAACCCTGGAAAATAAATATTATTTAATACTATTACTTGAACTAAAATGTAAACAAGTTTACGAGCATATTTTGTTAGTGCATATTAAGTTTTAGATATATATATATTCTACATTATAATTCGTATATTGAATATGCATATTTTTAACTTAGGTGAAGGCTTTCATGTTATATATGTTAAGGGTAGCGTATAGGGGATGCTTTATAGTTATATATAGCTTCAAGTTTAGCATATTCATGTCATGCACCAAATATATTATATGCTTAAACTAGGTTTGTTTAAAGTTAGTATTATAACTAATAAACAATTGTTTTTGTTGCAATAATAATATTAAATCTGAGAAAGATCTAGGTTTAAGAATAAGTCTACTGGGTTACAATTTGTATAGGAGGTACTATTGTGTAGGTACTCACATGCAAAAAAAAACATGTTGCTAATTGTACCATCCTTTGAAGTTATACAATAGACAAGAACACTAATCGTGCTAACCTACTATCAAGATAAATAATTTTTGTCATGAAATAGAGAGTTTCTTATACTTTGTCATGATAGATTAAAAGGAAATAAAGGGATTTTCTTGCTAACTTACTTCCATAATATGCCAAACCTTAACTTTATGTCTCGTAACCTAGAAGTGAAATCTTACCTGTAAAGACATGTAAAAGCATTTAATCTGCATTAGCTTGAGAAAACTAAGTAAGCCTCGGGCCAAACCTTGAAGCCCCTTAATAAGACAAGAAAAACAATTATCAGAATCATACCCATACTAGAAATTAAAACACTTGAGCTGATTTCCATAAGTCTCTAACCCTTTAACTATTAATACTAAGATGATTCAATAATAGAATAAATGATGTCAGTAACATATGTGATTTGATTTAGTAATTAAAATCTTTAGTCTCTAGCTTCAGTAAATCAAGAATGTAAACGGTTAGTTGTTAAAACTAACATCTTTAGGCGTTGAGTTGGCATTAAATGACGCACGGATTTTTTTTAAATTTTTGTGAAATTTTGGAGTATTACATATGGTATCAGAGCCCACGTTCAAACACTAGGCCTAAAGTGGCTCAACTCACGTAAAACAAACAATAACTAGAAATCATGCATACTGATTTATTATGCTGAAGAGGGGTCCCCATTAAATGAATAAAGTAATTATAGAAAAGAATTGCTGCAAACAGTTAAAGAATTAAAAACTAAAATGGAAATGGTTAAAAAAGAGAATGAAAGAATTCAAGAGCTCAAGAGGAGTTGAACCAAATATTATTGGAAAAATTTCAGAACGAAGGGAAGGATAAACATATAGAATCTGATAATACGTCCTACCAACATAAAAGTAAAAAGTCTAAACATTTTAAAATTGAAAGCAGTTCTTCCTCTCAAATTTATGGTGACTCACACAGGAAGAATCGTGAGTATTCTAGTGACAGCAGTGAGGATAACTATCATTCTAGAAAAATGAAATATAAGCCCTATGAGGAGATTTTTGGAGATTTTAAAAAGATTAAACCCCCAACTTTCAATGGCGAAACAAAGAAAGGAGAGGAAGCCGAAGCGTGACTATCCAGAATGAAAAATTATTTTCAAATTTATAATTACTCAAATCAGTTAAAAGCTAGAATGACAATATATAACTTAATTGGAAAAGCAAACATCTGGTGGCAGGACATAAAACGAGTAAAAGACATTAAGGAAAAGAATATAAATTGGAGCACCTTTAAAAAATACTTTAAAAAGAATTTTCTATCGGAGCAGTATTATGAAGAGCGAGCTAAATAATTCTATGATCTGATGTTGGGAACTATGAATATGAAGGAGTTGAATAGTAAATTTTTGAGTTTACTACGTTATGTGCCTTATATTGTTGATGAGAAACCCAAGGTGTAGCGTTTTCTGATATGTTTACCTTTTCACATTAAGGACATAATTGAATATGATAACCCTAAAACCCTTGTAGAGACCAGCGAAAAGAAAATTTCTGCTATGAGCAGAACTGAAAAAGGGAAAACATGCCAAACTGGAAAGCCAAGAGGTCTAATAATTTTGAACAGAAAAGGAAGGGTTTCACACCTAATCGAAATTTTGGGAATAATAATGCACATAATGTTCCTAATAAAAATTTTCAAGGTAATAAAAGTAACTCCCAACAAAACCCTACTGGCCCCAGCAATAAAGAATTTGCAAATAATCACAGTAACTATGTTAAGAATAACAAATGTAAAGAATTGATAAAATGTTGGGATTGCTAGGGACCTCACTATGCATTAGTCTGTCCTAACAGAAAGAAGACCATCAGTAACATCCATACTGTGCAGGAAGAAATGACAGTTGGTGATTTAGCAAGAGGGATGCCCAGGTTCAATGCGGCATTTGAAAAGAAATAAGCTGAATATCAGACTTCCATGATGGAAGTAGAAGGTATGCTGAACCATAAAACCATTTCTATTTTAATCGACCCAAGGGATAGCATGATTTATGTCTCTCCCAGTTTAGTATAGAAAAGTAAATTACCAGTAGAAAAATTTACAAAGTCATGGATGGTTCAATTAGCTATAGGAGCAAAAAGGAAAGTAATTAATTTTGTGAAGGATTGTACTTTATTTATGAATCAGTTTGAAACTTATATAAAGTTAAATGTACTTCCGTTAGGCTCCTATGACGTGTTAATTGGAATGGATTGGTTGGAACAACATAGAGTAGTGTTGAAATGTTTTGATAAATCTTTTAACCGTTTAAATAATGAAGGAGAAACAGTAATAGTAAAATGAATTCCTAGGAAAACAACAATTAGACAGATTTCTGCTGGGTTGTTCGGAAGGGATGTAAATATTTTACTGTAACTGTAACTGATGAAAAACACATTAATAATGGAGATAAACTAAAATGATAAGATATCCCAATCCCGAGGGGGTACTTGGATGTGTTTCTGGAGGAAATTCTGGGACTTCCTTTGAAAAGGGAACCAGATTTTGCTATTGAGTTGGTACCTTGTGCAGTTCCTAACTCAAAAGCTCCTTACCAGATGAACATCTTGGAGCTTAATGAATTAAAATCACAATTAAAGGAACTGATTGACAAAAAGTATATAAGACCAAGTGTGTCTCCTTGGGGAGCACCTATCATTTTCGTTAAAAATAAAGGACGATACTCTATTCTTATGCATTGACTACCGCCAGCTTAATAAGATGACAATTAAAAATAGATACCCATTTCCCTGCATAGACGATCTGTTTGATCATTTGTGCTGAGCAACACTATTTTCAAAAATTGAATTTGAGATTCGACTATCATCAAGTCCGGATCAAAGATGAGGATATTTTCAAGATGGATTTTAGGACCATATATGGTCACGATGACTTTGTTGTCATTCCATTTGGGCTCACTAATGCCCTGACTGTCTTGACATGTTTAATGAATAATGTATTACATAAATATCTTGATAAATTTGTAGTAGTTTTTATTGATGATATTTTAATTTATTCTAAGACTAAAGAAGAGCATGATGAACACTTAAAAATTGTTTTACAAGTGTTAAGGGAACATCAGCTTTATGCCAAGTTCAGTAAGTGCGACTTCCTCAAAGATAAAATACAATACTTGGGTCACGTAATAACTAAATATGGGATCTTAGTTGATCTAGATAAGATAAAATCAATTGAAAAATGGCTGGTCCCAAAGGATGTGACTCATGTGCGATCATTCATGGGGATCACTGGTTGTTATCAAAGATTCATTGAAGGATTCTCAAGGATCACAAATCCCATAACTTATTTACAGAAGAAAGGGAAGAAATTTGAATGGAATAAAAAATGTGAAGAGAGTTTTAAGAAATTAAAAGAATTATTAACTACTGCACCAATTTTAAGAATTGCCAATCCTAACAAAGACTTTGTTGTATGCACTGATACATGCAACGATGGCCTTGGTGGAATCTTGAATCAAGAAAGAAACGTAACAGCATACGATTCTAGAAAACTTAAAATTCATGAGAAAAATTACGCTAATTATGATTTGGAGTTGGTTGCTATGATACATGATTTAAAGATGCGGTGCCATCATTTGATCGAAATAAAATTTATGTTAATGATGGATAATAAGGGTTTAAAGTATCTGTTGGATCTACCAAATTTAAATGCAAGGCAAGCTAGGTGGCTAGCTTTCCTTAGCGAGTATGATTTCGAGATCCAACATATCAAGGGAAAATAAAATAAAGTAGTTGATGCTTAAGTAGAAATGCAAGATTAAATTTCGTGGCAGTAATCAGTACTTATAAAACAGATTTAGAAGATCAGCTCGAAGCAGTAAAATTGGATGAAAATTATCAGAAATTACAAGCCAAAGTGGTAGAAAAGGTAACTAAAAGTTTAAGTACAGGTTATAGTCTAAATGAAAAAGGGTTAATACTTTATAAAAACAGGCTTTAAATACCTATTGTACCTAAAATTAAGCTGCTGATTTTAAATGAAATACATAAGACTTCCTACTCGGGACACCCTGGCTATCAAAAGACAATAACCATGTTGCAAAAAGAATATTTTTGGCCGAATATGAAGAATGAGCTGACATAATATATTGCTAGGTGTTTTGAATGTCAACAGGTTAAGACTGAAAAATCAGCATCCAGCCGGGTTATTACAGCCGTTACCAATCCCTAGCTGGAAATGGGAAATAATCAGCCTTGATTTTATTATAGGTTTTCCTAGAAATTAGAATCAGAATGATTCGATAATGGTAGTCATTGACAAACTCAGTAAAGCAACCCATTTTATACTAGTAAAAACCACTCATAAGGCTGCTAATATTGCTGAAATATTTATGAAACAAATATTTCGTTTACATGGAACACCGAAAGTTATAATTTTCTGATAGAGACCCTAAGTTCACGAGAAACTTTTGGTAATCTTTATTTAAAGGATTAAACACTACCTTAAATTTCAGTACAGCTTTTTATCTGCAGATGGATAGGTAAACTGAAAGGGTAAATCAAATCTTGGAAGATATGCTAAGGATGTATGATTATAGAACAACCAAGTAATTGGGAGGACTACTTACACTTGGTTGAGTTTGCATATAACAACCACAACCAAGCTTCAACAAAATTCAACCCATTTGAAATTCTGCATGGCAGAAAATGCGATACTCCCATCTCATGGAGTAACCCAGTTGACAGGTTAGTACTAGGACCTGAGTTATTAAAGGATATGGAATTAATTGTAAAGCATGTACAACGTAATTTGAAGGTTGCATAAGACAGTCATAATAGTCAAGTAGATATTAAAGGAACTTAGAGAGAGTTCCAGGTGGGCGAACATGTTTTCATAAAGGTAAAACCTAAAAAGAATTCTTTAAAGTTAGGAAGTTGTGCCAAGTTAGCACTCAGGTACTGTGGGATTTTCAAAATATTGTCCAGAATTGGACAGGTATCATACCAACTGGCCTTACCACTGAATCTTAAAGTTCATAATGTTTTTCATATCTCTGTTTTAAAAAGATATGTACATGATGCTACTCATGTTATAAATTGGAATGATGTGCAGGCGAACCCAAAGGAGATTTTCTGGTGGAACCGAATTGTACCCTTGACAAGAGGGAGATCTTGCTTCGGAATCACACCATTGGGCAGGTGAAGGTGCAATGGAAGCACCTTAGTCCAGAAGAATCAACCTGAGAATTGGAGAGTCATATGCAGGTAGCATATCCAATTCTGTTTTAGGGTAGCTTTGAGGATAATGAATAAAGTAACATCGAGGATGATGTTAGACTTAAGGGGGGGTGTATGTCACATACCCCAAATTTGCAATGACATTTTAGGTTTAAAAGGACATTATATTTATTTTTATTGTAAAGTTTGTGATTATTGACCAAGTGGGGTCAAGGATGATTGTAATTAATTTTATTGAATATTTTATTAGTTAATAAATAAAATATGAGACAAACAGCTTAAGGACGTTGTTGAATTAGTGTCTACTGGTCACTAGGTGGAATAGACTGAGGTGAGAGCAAACTGACACATGGCAGCATCCTCAACCATTTCTAGCTATTGTAGGGGGAAAATTCCCTAAATTTGTGGTCATGTTCCCCAAGAAAGTGGAACAAGAGCAGGTGGCTCATTAAGTGAAAAACTGACCAAAAGACCCAGGCATGCTTATATTTACCCATCGAATTAAGCAGGAGGTGGTTCAATTTTTATTTGTGAAATTTCTGAAGTGAAAAATGTGCACAAGAGGTTCGATGGAGGGGAAAGGTAGAAGTGGTTTGAGTGTGAAGGATTTTTTTCAGAACTAGTGCAGCTAGTTAGCTAAGTTATTTACCACAGAGGGCAGAAGTATTACTGTTGAATACGTCTATGGAGTTGTAGGGTTTTTATATCCCATCCTCTCACCCAATGCTTTCAACCAAGTAGACAAGTAGACAAGTGGATAGGCTCGGGGGTCCTAAGACAAGAAGGTAAGCTATCTTCAGGAATTGGTTGGGTGGAACGGGCTTCTTAGGCTGTTTGTCTCCTCTACAAGATTATCAGGTTCTAGAATGTTATTTTATTTTACCTTATGCAAGTACAAGTAATTGAATGCATAAAGTTAAGATCAGATTTACTGTTAAGATTGGATAAATTGTTTATGAAATTAGACTGTAAATCTGCTTTTATTTCAAAGAAGTTTACTGGTTAGAGTTTATCTGAATAAATGACCTAGGGTTAGATTTATTTGATTAATGGATGAAATTCCTTTCTGTATTTTTCCACTCATCTTAAGACGAAGTACTCTAGTACAGTAGGTGAATTAGAAGAATGATTATATAGAGATAAGATGTGTTTTGAATCAACCTTACTTAGAAATATTTTACTGATAGTTTCAATCAGGAATGATAGTAATAATCCTTTTATTTTTGAACCCTTTCTCAATTATATATATAAATAATTTTATTAGTAAAACACTATACATAATTTCTAAAGTAATTTTTGCTACACAGATTTATAACTCTGCTTAACATAACACATCATTAATTTTCCTTCTTGAGGACTTAAACATGTAATTATATATTTATAAACTTCTACATAACATTTAAGAAATCCTAGTAGAGTAAAATTGATGCTTTACATATAGTAAATTGTAAATACGATAGTAAAACAAATATTACTAATAAAACATTAAGTTAATTACGATAGCAACGAATACTAAGTGATATTAAAAATTATAAATGTTAAAGGAGTGAAATAATAAGTAAAGTAGTATTATAAGACATAATTATATTAATTGTCAAAACCCTAAAATTGTTAGTAAAAATCTTCATTCAAGAAGCTATCGGAAACAAGCTAAACTCTTTTATCTTTTTAAAATAACAAACTAGTTTAATCTAGGTTATCATTTGTTTTTAATATTGCATCTTCTTGAAGCAAAATTAAGATAGATTTTTGTCTACCCAGTATTGACCGAAGTAAAAATTACAAACAGTTATAGATAAAGTCTTTAAGACATTGTTTTTGTTTTTATTTTAATACCCAGTTAGCCGCTCTATTGTAATATATCTTAACTAAAACAATTTCATAACCTGGAATTGGACTAAGAGAGATCCTTTACTGTATTTTTACTTTGCAGATAACAAAATAATTTTATACAAAAACCCTTAGTTAATTTATTTAAATAAAATAATTTATAATAGAAAAAGGATAAAGATTATCTATCGTGTGCTTTCGAGTTACGGGAGTTTTAAGTAAATATTAAATAAGAATTTCATACAAAAGCTTAAAAGCTCTTTGTTCACAATAAAAGAAATTATAAACAAAATTCTTAAAATTTCAGAACAATTGCCTAATAACCATCATTTTAGTCTAGGATTCGTATTATTTAAAAATATAACTAGAGCCATATGACTTATTTAAATTTCAAAGCAATCCAACAATAGACTCGGTCGTGAAAACCCTCCATCAATGCAGTATTTTTTTTCCCACACACCCTCACCAAAATGGCCACACATATCCTTGTTGAAGGGGAACTCAGGGTGTAGAACCGAGGCTTATCCGAGCCATACTGTGTACACGTTGCAGTTCAAACCCTGTAGCTTTTGAGTAAGATGATTTCACCTTCAGCTGTGTGTTGGGCGAGCTTTCCAACTATGACCATTCTCGAATAAACATTATCATGTTGTTAGTGTTATGTTTGATACTTTTACAGGATGTAAAAAAACAAAGGAAATAAAATACCAAAGGAAATGATTAAGAGTTTACCTCGAAACTGGGAGCTCACAGCCGTGTTGTAAATTTTATAAACCCCACTCAAACAATGCTTCGAATTTACCAATGAAACCACGGCTCAAACGCCGAGAACAAGAAATCTGTAGTTCTCAAATTTACGATGAGAAGCTGGAAACTTAAAGACTGCAAATGCCACGACAGAAGCGAAGTACTATTAAATTGGCAGCAACCCCAGGTCGTCAACCTGCTAACCTCTCTTCTAGTTCGAAGTTCACAACAAAGGAAAGAGACACGATTTCAGACTGGTGAACGCGTCCTTTAGACGCCTCAAATATCGAAACAACAATGAAATCAAGCAAGAATTTAGGGCAAGGTTTGGTTTTATATGCTAGACTAAAACCTTCCTCCTTTGAACTGGTAACACGTGGATTCCACCATTGTTTAAATTCATTGGGTTATTGTAAAGTTGAATTCGGTGCTTAAACCGTGCAAAATAAATATTAGTTAATACTATTACTTGAACTAAAATGTAAACAAGTTTACGAGCATATTTTGTTAGTGAATATTAAGTTTTAGATATATATATTATACATTATAATTCATATATTGAATATGCATATTTTTAACTTAGGTGAAAGGATTTCATTTTATATATGTTAAGGGTAGTGTATAGGAGATGCTTTAGAGTTATATATAGCTTTAGGTTTAGCATATTCATGTCATGCATCAAATATATTATATGCTTAAACTAGGTTTGTTTAAGCTTAGTATTATAACTAATAAACAATTGTTTTTGTTGCAATAATAATATTAAATCTCAGAAAGATCTAGGTTTAAGAATAAGTCTACCAGGTTACAGTTTGTATACGAGGTACTATTGTGTAGGTACTCACATGCAACAAAAAGCATGTTGCTAATTGTACCATCCTTTGAAGTTATACTGTAATAACTCAAAAATTCGTAAAATTTTAAAATTTTTCACGTGACATAAAATGTCAAGTAGCAATGCTAATGAACCATTAATTGTTAGTGGATATTAAAACAGTTTTGAAAGAAAAGCGAATATTACTTCTTTTATATGGTCCCGTATAACTTAAAGGTTCATCTTAAATACTATGTTAGTACTGTTTTAACATAACAGTTGTATTTTTAGAAAGTATAAAAGAAATCTGAATTTTTAACTAATGATAAGTGTGTTATTGTCTTCTTTTGTCAAGTAGGGAGAATTCTTAGGTGTGATCGGGGCTTACTTAGGCTTATAGCTAACATAGTGGAACTAGTGGTTCTTTTACAGGTTCTAACAGGTAAGCGTTTTGTTCCAGTAAATATCTAGGTCAAGACAGATACTTCACTAGAATAAATATAATGCTAGTATAAAAAAAAATGTTTATTTGCAGCTTGTCGTTGTAAGAGGTAACGTTGACCTTATTATAGTCATCAAATTGCCTAAATATGATAAAACAAAACCGCAAAAGCATGGGTTAAATGCATGTTGAGTTTACTTTCAAAATGAAATTAAATCAAACTAGAGGATTAAGAATATTTCTAAAGAATACTCGTACTTCTGCTTATAAGTATTTGTGATCTAAAGTTTAAATAGGAAGAGATATGTTTCACAAACTTATGCTTAAATTTCATATCTGTCATATAACATTTGGAGTTTGGTTTTGATAGTATTCATTTGATTTCTTTTGTAAACATAAACAAAATACTCTGAGTAGTTAAATTATTACTTAGTCTTTTTTGTTTATAAAGTTTTGCTTCCTAGGAGCTTATCTTTTCAATAAGGTCATCATACCCATTAGAAGTATTACAAAATTCACCCTTACCCTAGGATTTCTATAATTAGATGTTCTCTTAATAGATAGAAAACTACTTGACCCTTAAACTGTTTTTCTCAATAATTGAATACTAGTTTACACTTAAGATTCTTGTAAAAGAGTAGATAGGTTGCACCTACTTGTTTTCCCAACTATGCATTGTGTATAAAACTTGGTCCAAGTTTTCATTTATAAATGATTGAGTTCTTCTTCAAGTTTGGAAGATCTACTTTAGAAGTTTTATTAACTATGTTTGTTACCAACTTTTTTGTACCATAGTTGGGTTACCCGAGGAGCCACCAGTTGACAGACTTGTTCAAAGTCTGATTCCAGTGTATCAGTTGATCTGTCTGCTTGACTAGCTAATATTGGCTAGTCACTTTTTTATTTGAATAATTTTGACCATGGCCCCACGGGGTTTGTAATAAAATGTGCTAGTAGGATATTTTTGAGTGGTTCGGTCTCCTGAGACGTAGAATCTCAAATAGGGTATTCCAGGGAGTTTTTTTCCCCTGACAATTATGCTTTGCCTTCAACCAAGTATAATTGACGAGGTTTTCTTCCGCTTCCTCCAAAGCTGGAATGCCCAATGTTGAATTCTGGGCCTTGGGGGGTTATTAGAGCCCAACTGAGTGTTATAAGCCTACTAGACATTATTTAAATAGATCATGGTCATGTCCTAAGTCATCTGGACATATACAATTTTTTCAAAAAAATCTTTTTCAAACGCGGAAAAAAAGTTTTTAAAATTTTTTTTTTAATTAATTTTCCTAAGCTTTTTAGGTTAATTTTTCCATAAATTAAATGGAAAAAACCCGTTCGTGGTAAGTCGGTCATCCGAACTCTGAATTCAGTGATTGAAGGCTCTAACCTTAAGCCAAAAATCATTCTTGATCAGCCAACCAGTCAAAACCAACTTTCAGATCAACAATCGGACGCATAATGCCTTTTTTCTCAAAAAAGTCAGTTTTGAGTAAAGAAATGAAATTTTATTAAAAAAATGATTATTTTGGAGCAAAATAAAACTCTCCAAATTAATCCAAATTCAGTAAAATAAAAGGCTAAATGACATCTCATGGAGCACTTATGATGATTGGAGTTATCATAACTCAGCTTCAGTCATCATTAAGAGAGCAATTAATTTATTATCAGTTATTAGACATGTCATCTCCAGCTAAAGATGAGATGGAGAGCTCTCATTGGTCTGGTGATTTGATCGAGGTGAAGACTAAAGATTACACCATCAGTAGGCTTCCTAGACCTAACAAAGTAGGTTTCCAGACCTAGCAGGCAGCTTTCCTATGCAGCAGGGTGCCTCCTTCAGCAGCTCATGCCCCTCTCTCTCTCCCGAGGGTGCCTTCCACACGTGTGGGCTCATCTATGGATGGATTTCAGTGTTTAGGGTTGGAGTCGGGGTGCCTTTCCTGGGTGGAGGCCTCCCCTCACTCCCGGTTCTCTAATGTAGGTTTGGACCTCTGTTTGGTCGCTAGGATGGTTAGGGTTTGAGGTTTGGTTTTAGGGTTTTAGCACTCTCTCATTGTATAAATAGAGGCTCTTTCAGCTCTATCAGGGTGGATGATTGATGTAAAGAACCTATGGTAAAATATTGTAATGCTTGTTGCTCTTATGCAACCTATTTTGTAATAAAGAAAGGCCTTGGAGGCTCATGCTGTGTGGATCCTGGGTGCATATGTTCCAGCTAATGAGGTGAAATTGTTCTAGTTTCTTTGCTTTGATAATATGTGAGTATTAATACATGCTTTAGAGGGATTCTATAATCACGTAGGAATAGGTATTTGTAGCTTTCAAGTTACCTATTTATTTCATTTACTTTCAAAAGCCTCAAAGAGCATTGTTTTATTCAGCTGTATTTCATGCTTTTGAGATTTGATTAGTAAATAACACATGTTTTAACCCCCATGTTGCCAAGTGTATAAGATTGTGTTTGCAGATCACTTCATTGTACCAAGTAAGAGGCTGAGCTAAGTTGCATCTACTCTTCTTGGAGCAAAGCATATGTACGTAGCAGCTGCATGCCATTGAGATCCAAAGTGATTTCAAGGATTCAAGATCCAAGTGGTTCATCTTCTCCATTCACCCTAAAGTCAAATTTTCTCATTATTTTACTTTATGTTTGCAAGAAGAGTTTTGATTTATAAAGCTAATATTTCGCATCTACTTGCTTCCATTTTTAGATCTAGGAAGTGTCAAATGTTATGCATTCTTTCTCAGATCTAGCTAGTACTTGAAGTAGCAAAAAGTTTCTATTTTTTGTTCAAGTATTAGTTGTATGTTCATAGTGTATTCCATTGTTTAATCCACCATTTTTGCAGGAAAGAAGCTCACTGGTTTCTTACTTTTCGTGACAGGTTAAGCGGGAAAATTGGAAAAAACTTAAGGAATTAAGCTGCAAAAAACCTTCCATTGTCCCTCTTCTTAATCCCTTTTCTACTGGTCGCTTTGCTTTGTCTCTTTTACCTCTTATTCATTGCTGCCCTGTTAGTACTCTTTTTACCATCCATTTTTCTCTTTTTGGACAGCCCTAGTGTGCCCTAGCTTTCTCCCCTTTTTTGCCTCTTTTTGCCCTAGTTGTTGGGCTTCCTTTAACCTTGCTTTTGGCCTTTTCTTTTACTTTTTGTTCACTATTTCATTTTGCATTTTTTATGACAGCCACTTATTTCCTCTTTCGCTTCCCCGTTTTCTTCAATTTTGTTCATTCCTTAGCTTCTTAGTTGGCTTCCCTATTCTCCCATTTCTTTGGTTTTGACTCTTGCTTAGTTTGTTTGCCTTCCTTCTCTCATCTTCTTTTGTTTCAGCCCTCTTTCCTTTGCTCCTTTTTACTCTCTTCAAACTTCTTCCCTTTTCCCTTTTCACAGGTTTTCAGAAAGATCTCAAAAGTAAAAAATAAAAGGCACTCTCCTTTTTTACAGGTTATAATAGTAGTAGAGTTACTTTGCCTTTATTTGAAAAGTCCTTTCAAGGATCAAAATCCTTAAGGCACATTGTATAAAGTTTAATAAAAGATCTTATGTTTGAGTGGGGTTTTTAAGTCCCCACTCTCTTCCTCCCCCATTTGGGGAGGCTTGTGTTGTGTGTATGCTTTGATTGGTGCTAGTTTTCATCATTCATTATATCTGATGCTTAGATCACTAATTGTTAATTCATCATTTTTAAGTTGATTACTCAGTTTAATTGTTTATCTTTCTAAGTTAATAAACTACTCAAATCTCTTGAATCTCACCATAAGGTGGATCAAGAGTGCTCACTATCAGAGAGTTTAAGCAATTAATATCATCTTGTGCTTGTTTAATCAATTAAATAATCCATAAGTAAGACTCTTGAACTTGCAGAAACAAAAGTCAAGAGCACTCTCTATCGGAGAGCATTTTAGATTTGCATAATCCCCGCATTAGCTTCATATAGATTAGCTAAGTCTCTTGAACCATGGTCATAAGACAAGGTCAAAAGCACTCTCTATTTAATTAATTAACTTAATAAAATTCTCAACTCACACCCCTTTAATTAATTAACCCCCTTTCCTCCTTACCAGAGTATGCTCTGACCGATCTTAGATCAGAATACCTAGAAACGGCATTGGATCTCTAAACCCCACAAGAGGAACTTAACTAAAAATTTTCCCCATAACCAACGCACTGGCGTTGTTCGATAAATACCGAGGCACGTGGGAAAATTCCAAGTGTGGGTACTGGGCTACCTAATCCAGGCACTGGTAGTTAAGTTATTGAACACTTACCTTTGACCCCAGATAGGTTCGTCATGTCTTCGAACGGAGCCATTGAAGGTATTGCCAGTTAGGACATCCAGCTACCATAAGTGAAGATCACAAGTAAAAACTCTTAAAACTTACCAAGAGCACTTGCAAAACCTAACATTCACCGGCATCTTTTGGGATTCACATCTTTACACTTGAAGCATCTCTGATAAGTTGACTCCATAGACATCGGTCCTATATTTTATGCATTGTTGATAATCTGGGCCATTTGTCCATCAAATGTTTGATTATAAATCATATTTGTGAATGCTTTATCTATTTCGTGAAGCTCTCAAATATTTGTCTATCTTTCAATTCCGGTGATAGCAACGTGGATTGCTTTGTCTTGTGTTAAATTCATCACATTAATAATCTTTAATCACAATAACTCCTAAACAACACCCATCCACATCTGAAATATCTAAAAATTAACTTAAACATTGAGCCATAGAAAACTCTTTGTTAGGGACTACCCCCCTTGGCTTCATTAGGAGTTAGCCTAAACAAAGGAGCTAGGAGTAGGTGATAGTACCTAGCTCTGTGCTTGTCCCCAAGGTCACACTTCTCCCAATTTCTCAAGTGAGGAGACGGATTTCGGAAGATTTCTGCTGCTGGTGTGCAATCGGTGGACAACATCTTTTGGTGCCGCTACTGGGGACAAATCTTTTTGTTCCTGGACGACCTTTGTTTCTTTTATTTTTTTACCTTTTTATCCTTTTTGGTAGATTTTTAGTCCAATCACTCTCTGAAATTAGACTTAAGTCCACCTAGTGACTCCACTATCAGTTAACACCTCAAGGTATTCTACTAGAAGAAACTCTGTAGGTTTGGTCGATTTCATCCCTGACCCCAAAAAGGTCTTAAGGAGGAGATTAAACAAACTATATTCTCACAGGATCCTTGCAGAACTTGGATCTGAGTTTGTTTCAGATATCCATCTTTTATTTCCAGAAAACTTAGAAAATTTGCAAAATAATAACTGTTTCCTTAATCCAATGGGTGAGTTTTTTACTCAACTTAACTTAGCTCAGATAGCAGGTCATCCTCATGATATCCCTGACAAGGCTATCAACAAGCTTAAGACATATAATGGCACTGATGCCTCCCTCTCTGTTGAGCAACATATCAGGAATTTCACCAGACACTGTGGTGCCCATGTCAGGGGTACTGATAGGCATGAAGATGTTTACATGACCTTGTTTTCCTTGTCTTTGGATGGCAAGGCTAGCAACTGGTACGATAATTTGACGGACAATTCTTTCGCCACCTTAGCAGACTTCAAGGAAAACAGCATAAAGAAGTCTAGACATCTAGTGGTGGCTTTGACCAGCATAAAGAAGTTTGAAACTGAAACAATGGATGAATTCAACAACAGGTTCATTGAATTAGCAAATTCCATCCCTACCACTTACTCTCCTCCAGCAGCTTCTATTTTGGACTATTACATTGAAGATTTGAGTGGTAAAATCCAATACCAAATTAGAGATAAGGAGCCGACTACTTTACTTCTAGGTCAGGGTTTGGCTATCAAAATTGCTAAGAATATGCAGTCATCTAGTGAGTCTAACCTCCATGTTTATTCAAGGTCTTCCACCCCTTTGAAAATTAGTGAGCCCAAAGACAAGGATCCTTTATCAGCTATGAAGGATGCTTATGAAAAACAGATGATCAATATGAAAAGGGAGATGAAGAAGAATATGGAGGAGGAAGAACAGAAACATTTAGTGTAGTTAAAGGAAATTTAGAATAGGGTAATGACAATGGAAAGAAATCAAACTCATCCTGCTCCTAGAACTTTTCCTACCAAGCCAACATGGCAGAGAAAGAATCCCAACCATGAGTAGAGGCCTCCTCATCAGCTAGAGGCCACGAATGTGGTTGAACCTTACAAACCATTTTGTAGGGTGTGCAGAGATTTCCATGAGGAATCTGGTTTCCATTATGCATGTTATGTCTAGGAGCATGGTTATCCTGAGGGGTGCGGTCCGGGTACGTCAGCAAGCGAGCCTAAATTCATTCACAATGTCGGAGACATCTATGTTGACCACAAGGATAGTTGGAATCAAGCTAACTAGTTTCATCAATGGGTTGATTACTTAACTGAGTATTACGAGGAAATGCCTTCGAATATTAACAATGTTCAAAATTTCAAAGGCATGACATATCAAAGAAGACCTAGGAAAGGACCATCTACCCAAACTGCTGCAAAGGTAACAATTTCTGACATCCCTCCTGAAATAGATGATAAGTCAGATTCTGTTGCTCTAACTTTTGATTTAGGTAGTTGGTTAGCAAACTCTAAAGTCCTGATTCCCGTGCTTGAATTATGTAAAATTCCTGGTCAAAAGGAGAAATTGTTGAAAATGCTTGAGCCTCAAATTAACAATGATCCCCCTCCTACCTCAAAAATAGTTGCACTTGAAAAACCTAAAGCTCCAAAGAAAGTAACTTTTTCCAACACTATAGAACAACCTCCTTCTAGTTAGGAAAATGTTTGTGGAGATCCTCCTGTAATCTTGCATATTAGGGACCTAAGAAAAGAAGATCACCCATCCTTCTACATGTCATTGATGATAGGTGATTTTCTCCTGCACAACTGTATGCTATATTCAGGATCGGGATCAAATATTATGAGCAAGAAAGTCATGCAACAACTTGGCCTTAGAACCACTTGACCTTACCAAAATGTATGTGCCATGGATTCTAGACCCGTCAAAGTTGAAGGTATGATAGAAAATCAGAATGTGAGATTAGCAAAGTATCCTGACATCCATGTTACCATGGATATTCTCGTCATAGATGTACCGGATAAATGAGGCATGCTCTTGTCTAGAAAATTCAGTGCAACTTTAGGGGGATCCATCCAAATGGACTAGACTTACGCCACTGTACTTGCATCAGAAGACTCATTAGTTAAGTTACATATGGAGAAAGAATGAAGACATCATGTATAAAACCTGGGGAATCCATCAAATGAGTATGTCAACTACTTAGGTGAACTAGGGATGTACCAGATTAACTCCACTTTCTTAGAGCCTATCCGTGAAGAAATAAAAAATGAAAAGTTTAATGAATTATGGAGGATGAACTTTGATGGAGCCTATTCTAGAGCAGGGAAAGGTGCTGGGATAGTCATTATGTCACCTGAAGGTAAAGTTTTCAAATTCGCTTTTAGATTAGAATTTGAGGAAACCGACAATGTAGCAGAATATGAGGCACTTCTACTGGGCATTGAGATTGCCAAGGACATGGGGATTAAGTTACTTGATATTAAAGGGGACTCTGATTTGATTGTCCAACAAGTTAAGGGTCAGTTTGCATGTAAGTGTTAAAGAATTAAGAAATATAGAAATGCAATCTGGGATATAATGGAATTCTTTGATGCCCTTAACTTAGAAGCAGTCCCTAGAGATCAGAATAGTGCCTCCGACAGACTTGTAGTTTTAGCATCAACTCTTCAGCCGTCGGATGAGATGTTAGAGGGGAATTGTCCATTAGAGATTAAATTCAAATCTTATGTTCCTGATAACGTTGAACATTGGCAGGTTATCCACGAGATGTAGAACATTTGGTGGCGGGGTATGGTTAAGAAACCCCCTAAGCTGGAAGGTCGCCGGTTCTAATCCTGTCAGATACCTAAAATCCAACCATGTTAAGGGTTGGTGCGGTCCAGGATGGGTGCGATCCCCAAGTGATTTTGATGGCTTAGATGCCCCTGGTTCGTGGCCACTTAGCTAATGGCAACCCTGCTAGTCAGGGGGGTTCCACCACTTTTCCAACAAAAAAAAACATTGAACATTGGCAGGTCTTCAAAGACAATGAGCAGATTTTGAGATTCATTCATAATGTCGATGAATTCCTTAATTTTAAAGTAAATGATCAGGAAGAAAACAAAGAATATTATGGAGAAGGTGACCAGTTTAACAATCCTGTCCCACGTGGTCTAGTTGCATTAGAAAACATCTTTGAGAGACAGGACAGAAGAAAAAGCAATGTTGAGTAGATGAAACAAGGAGATTACATTGAAATCAACATTGGGACGGAAACAGAACCTAAAATTATAAAAATTGCAAAAGGTACTTCTGAAAAAGAAAGGAATAGCCTCATAAACTTGGTCAAAGAGTATAGGGATGTATTTGCCTTTACTTATGACGAGCTCAAAGCTTATAGGGAAGATGTATTTCAACATGCTATTCCCCTAAAGCTAGAATGTCAAAAAGGCAAGCCTTTCAGACAAAAACTTAGGCAAACAAATCCTAAGTTGGCACCAATCATCAAGAAGGAGTTAGAGAAAACGCTAGCAGTAGGAATAATAGCTCCCACTAGACATTTAACGTGGTGCTCTAACTTAGTAGTTGTAAGGAAGAAGAACGAGAGCATAAGAATATGTATAGATTTCAAGAATCTAAACATAGCATGTCAGAAGCACAATTACCCCCTCCCCAACATGGAGACCCTCCTCCAATGGGTCACTGGATCGAGCATGATGTTGATGCTGGATGGTTTTTCAGGCTATAATCAAGTGGTCATTCAAGAGGAGGATAGGCATAAGACCATCTTCACAACTTCTTGGGGCACTTTTGAGTATCTGAGAATGCCCTTTGGCCTTTTAAACGTAGGAGCTACTTTCCAAGGGGCCATGGATTATGCTTTCAAGGAGTTGATTGGAAAATTCATTGAGATCTATCAAGATGATCTCACTGTTTTTTCAAAGGAAATATCCAGCCATGTTGGTCATCTCAGGCAGATTTTCGAGCGGTGTAGGAAGTATGGCATTTCTCTGAATCCTGCTAAGTCGGTGTTAGGCATAGAAGAGGGAAAACTATTAGGACATATCATCAACAAAGACGGTGTCAAAATTGATCCTGAGAGGGTAGAGGCCATAAAAAACATCCCTCTCCTTAAGAATGTTAAATCCCTTCAGTAATTTAATGGTCATATCAATTTTATCAGGAGATTCATTCCAAACTTGGCAGAATTAATGAAACCCATGCAGGCCTTACTCAAGAAAAATGCTAAGTTTGTGTGGACCACTGAAGGAAGGAAAGCCTTTGAATCAATAAAGAATGCCATTACCATGTCTCCGGTCTTAGTCAGTCCGGATTACACAAAGGATTTCATTATCTTCTCATTTGCTTCTGAAGATACCATTGTTGGTGTGTTGCTCCAAAAGAACTTCGAAGGGTTTGAGTAGCCCATAGAATTTATGAGTAGAGACTTGCAGAATTCCAAGCTAAAGTATTCCATCATGGAGAAGCAAGCTTATGCCTTAGTCAAATCATTAAAACATTTCAGGACTTATATCGGATATTCCAAGGTTACCGGATATGTTCCCCACACTGCGGTCAAGGATATCCTTTCTCAAAAGGATTGTTTAGGAATAAGGGGTACATGGGTATCCAAGATTCTGGAGTATGAACTTGAGATAAAACCTACTAAATTAATCAAGGGACAAGGCTTGGTAAGAATGCTTACTCAAAAGAACGAAGAAGCCATTGAGATGATTGCAGAAAATGATATCCTGCAGCCTACCATGACTCCTACCCTTCAAAACCTTGACAACCATTGGTATTCAGACATCATCTTCTTTCTCCTCCATCTCACTTGCCCGGATCACCTCAAAGGATACAAGCGTATGGCTTTGAGACTTAAGACCACTAGGTATTGCCTTACCAAAGAGGGTTTGGGTTGGAGGAACCCAGATGGTATTATACTTAGGTGCATCAACGAACAGGATTCTAAGAAGATATTAGTAGAGTTTCACTGAGGATTTTGTGGAGGCCACTATGCAGCAAATACAACTGCCCACAAAATCTTGAAAGATGGTTATTATTGGCCAACCATTTTTGCAGATGCTCACAAGCATATCAAGTGTTGCCAAGAGTGCCAACTGTTCACTGGGAAGCAGAAGTTGGCAACTCTTCCCCTTACTCCGGTTGTTGTCCTTGCCCCTTTTCAGCAGTGGGGGCTTGATTTTATTGGAAAATTCAAGGATAACTCTAGCAATGTTTTTTGTTGGATTCTCGCAACAACCGATTATTTCACCAAGTGGGTAGAGGCTATACCCACTAAGACGGCCACTGAGAAGGTTGTTATAGACTTCATCGAGGAAAGAATCATCACCAAATTTGGGACTCCATTAAAAATAACAACCGATAATGCCAAAGCCTTCAGTTCCGAAAAAATCAATGACTTATGTTTTAAGTATGGCATTGTCCTATCCCACTCATCTGATTATTACCCACATGGCAATGGACTTGCTGAGTCCACCAATAAAAATTTAATGTCAATTCTCAAGAAGACTGTGGGGGATAATAAGAGATCATGGGATAGTAAAATTAAGTATGCTATGTGGGCAGATAGAATCACTAAGAAGAACTCAATTGGTAAATCACCTTTTGAGCTGGTGTATGGACTCACAACCACCCTTCTGGTCAATATGCAGGTTTCGATCTTCAGGATGCTAAGTGAGTATGGCACAGAACAGGCAGAAATGGAGCAGAGAATAAACCAGAATATAGAATTGGATGAATCCCGAAGAGCTTCCCTTGATCAGTCACTCAGACATCAGGAAAGTATGAAGGGCACTTTTGATAAGTCAGCCATGCCGAGAGCTTTCCAAATTGGAGATACTGTTCTCTTATGGGATAAGAGAAGGGAGAAGCCTGGAAAGCATGGGAAATTTGACAGCCTTTGGAAAGGCCCGTTTATCATTCGCGACACGGCTGGCACCGATTCTTTTTTCCTTAACACTATGGATGGAGAAATTTTAAACTTGCCCATGAATGGCCAACACTTGAAGCCTTTTATCGAAACAACCTCCAAGATGACCAAGGGGTCATCACAGGGATTTTCTAAACCCATCCTTGTTGTATTTCTATGTACTTTACTTTTGTATCATATGTTATGTATCATAACTTTGTAGAATGCTGCATTAAAGCTTTTACTTTTGTATACTAGCATTTGTATCGTATTTCATTCTATATATGCCGAAAAAGAAGAAGTTTATTTCCCTGTACTTTATTTTCGAAAAAAAAAATAAAAATATTTGTTGGTATTACATCATGGCATATTTTTATCATATACATGGAACTGAGACACTTCTGTTTACATGCAAGTACCAGAGATTCCTGGATTCTCAAGCACTCTTTTTGATCAATAGATCAAGCAAGTACCTGTCCCACAGTTGGAGCCAGATGTTACCAACTTTTTTGTACCATAGTTGGGTTACCTGAGGAGTCGCCAGTTGACAGACTTGTTCAAAGTCTGATTCCAGTGTATCAGTTGATCTGTCTGCTTGTCTAGCCAATATTGGCTATCCACTTTTTTATTTGAATAATTTTGACCATGGCCCCGTGGGGTTTGTAATAAAATGTGCTAGTAGGATATTTTTGAGTGGTTTGGTCTCCTGAGACATAGAATCTAAAATAGGGTATTCCAGGGAGTTTTTTTCCTCTGACAATTATGCTTTGCCTTCAGCTGAGTATAATTGACAAGGTTTTCTCCTGCTTCCTCCAAAGTTGGAATGCCCGATGTTGAATTTTGGGCCTTGGGGGGTTATTAGAGCCCAACTGAGTGTTATAAGCCTACTAGACATTATTTAAATAGATCATGGTCATGTCCTAAGTCATCTAGACATATAATTTTTTTTCGAAAAAATCTTTTTCGAACGGGAAAAAAAAGTTTTTTTTTTTAATTTTTTAATTTTTAATTACTTTTCCTAAGTTTTTTGGGTGAATTTTTCCATAAATTAAATGGAAAAAACCCGTTCATGGTAAGTTGGTCATCCAGACTTTGAATTCAGTGATTGAAGGGTCTAACCTTAAGCCAAAAATCATTCTTGATCAGCCAGCCAGTTAGAACCAACTTTCAGATCAACAATCGGACACATAATGCCTTTTTTCTCAAAAAAGTCAGTTTTCTGTTACCTTTGGTTGCTGCTTACATGGTTTATGAATACTTCGCAAAGAATGTTTGGTTTATTGCAGAATTCATAACTTGGGTAAATTATTGATGAAAGCAGTACATTGTAAATAGAATACTAAACACATGCCATACCTGAATATGAATTGTGGTAGCCTGACTAGGTGACTGCCTTACACCTGCATTTCTCTTCAACCGGGAAAGGGTGCTGGGCTCTCGACACAATGGGACTAAGCCTATCCATAGATCCTCTTTAACCAATTAACCATTTGATTTAAGAGTGATTTACACAAGCTTCAATGAAATAAATAGAGACTGAAATGGAATAAGCATAGATTGATGGACAGAGGTGGCTGAGCCGCATTGACAGTCCCAATAGAAGCAAATAGTCAAGCCCAAAAACAGGTCACGCACTTGTAGAGGACCTATTTTTGAGAAGTGGATTGTGATCAAACTGTGAGGAATTACCTCAAACGGTTGAAAACCCACTTCAGAAATGGGCCCTTTTACCCCTAATCATGGGAAGATTCACAAATAGATCAACTGTTTGGGCAGAAAATGAGCCCAAACACAGGTGAATTTTCAGAAATTCGGTTTGGCCGTTTTTGCACAGTTGAGCGATTTACAAATCACAAAACGACCAACAGTAACTGGTACTGTGGCCGAAACAATAAAAAAATGAAATAAACATAACTATCAACCTAAATAATCAAAGATATATCAAACTAAGTAAGCACAATATAAAAAACAAAACTTAGGGATCCAGTGGGATCGACCCAGAAGGAAATCTCACATTGCATTAGCAAAATCACAAACTGAGGTGGATGTGAAGAATGAAAAACAAGCAGCGATTGGTAGGGCCCTTAGAGCAGGGAAGGCCCTGGTTAGGGTCACCTGATGCTGGTTCTATCCTTCAATGCGAGGGGGTTGGGGAGCTCCCCCAAATTAAAAGCTCTCAAAATAATGATCGCTAATCTAAAACCTGCGATCATTTTTCTTTAGGAAACGATGATCGAGGGCGAAAAAGCTAAGGAAGTTTTGGAGTCGTGGCTGAAGGGATGGAGTTTCGGTCACATTAGTTTGGAAGGACATTCGGGGGGTCTGATAACCACCTAGAATTAGGAGTACGAGTAAGTGTAAGTGGTGAAGCACAACACAGTGCTTAAAATAGTTCTCTACAAAAAAGCCACTAGGAAATCTTATGCTCTGTATAATGTTTACGAACCCTATCAAGAGAGAAAAGGGTTATGGGAATCCTTCTTATCTTCAGGATTGCTAGAGCCAATGAACGTGATACTTAGAGGGGACATGAATCTAACCCTATCTCAAAAAGAAAACTGGGAATCTTTAGCTCGTTATGATGGATTGGGTTCTTTCTTTGCTATGCTCTTTGAATCCAAGGAGTTGGTGGACATTCAACCGTTGAAGCTAACCTCGACATGGCTGACCAACAGAAGTGGGGAACAGGCCATCTCTAAGAGGTTAGACATATTTTTGCTTTCAAAAAATTTGCTTTCAGGGTCTTTGATAGTTAAAACATGGGTTGAAGTAGGAGGCCTGTCTGACCATCTTCCAGTCCTCCTACAAATTCAAATCCTAGCAACGAAACCGGGGGCCGCATTCAAATTTAACCCTGCATGGTTGATGGAGGAAGATTACCGAAAGTTGATAGGAGAAACATGGAGCCCGCTAGTGGTAAACCCCAATGTCACTTTTATGAAACAACTATCAGAAAATTTACAAAATATAAAGAAAGTGACAAAACCATGGGCTAGGGTTTACTCAGCCAATCAACAGAAACAACTCAAAGAAGTGGAAATCTCCTTAAAAGAGATTTATGATCAAAATAACTTTAGAATTTTCACAGAGGAATAATTGAAATAGGTCAGGGAAAATGAATTGAAAAGAGGAGAGCTCTTGGCCAGGGAGGAGGAGCTACTAAGACAAAAAAGTAGAGCTATATGGGTCAAAGAAGGGGACAATAATACAAAGTTTTTTCACAATTTCTCTAACCATAGAAGGAACCTGAACACGATTTAGACAATAAAGGATATGAATGGGGTAATGGTTAGTTCCTTTAAAGAAAAAATGGAGGCTGGGGATATTTTTTTCAAAAACCTCTTCAAGGAATCAGAAGGCTATGATATTTAAGAAATCCTTAAGGTCATCAACCTGTTTCCAAGGTTGATAAACATAAAAATCAACAATTTCCTAAAGGAATAGGTCATAGAAGAGGAGATGGAGAAAATTGTATAGTCCTTTTAGAAAGGTAAGAGCCCTGGATCGTATGGTTTTATTATTGAATTTTTTTAGGGGTTTTTTGACCTAGTAAAAGAGGATTTGCTGAAGGTTGTGCAAGAGTCTCAAAGGACCGAGAAGGTTTTAGGAGACCTGAATTCCACATTCTTGGCTCTCATCCCAAAGAAACAAAACCATTCCTCTTTTGAAGAATTCAGGCCAATATCGTGCTGTAATGTGGTTTATAAAATAATTGCGAAGATTATAGCTCAAAGACTGAAGCCAATTTTGATTGAAATCATAACGAAGGAGCAATTCAGATTCCCGTTCAATCGTCGAATCCATGATGTGGTGTCCCTTGTGTAGGAAGCAATCCATACCATTAAGCGGTAAAAAAGCACAACATTTTCCTTGAAATTAGATCTCTCCAAAGCCTATGATAGGGTGATATGGACCTTTCTAAGGCTAATAATGATTCAGATTGGGATGGATTTGGAGATAGTCAATTGGATCATTGGATGCGTTCAGTCAGCTTCCTTTGCAGTACTGATTAATGGCTCACCCTCAATTTTTTTCAGGTCTACAAGAATCTAGACAGGGGTGCCCTCTTTCCCCCTTCCTTTTTCTATTGATAGCAAATGCCCTAAGCAGAATTATAAATCAAGCAAAAAGGGAAGTATCTTATAAAGGATTAAGGGTAACTAATTCAGAAGAACTATCTCACATCTTGTTTGTGGATGACGTGATAATGATGGGAGAGGGTACATGGGAAAACCTTAAATAAGCAGAGAAGATACTGGACTTATATAAGAAAGCTACAGAATGCATATTAATGTGGAAAAGTCCATTCTCTTCGAAAATGGTTTCCCAGAAGAGGTAAGAGATAGGCTTAGGGACAAATTCCCTTACATAATAAAACCAATGGATGAAGGGTTTAAATACCAAGGGTTTGTACTCAAGCATAATGCTTGCTCCTTTAAAGATTGGATGTGGCTATACAAAAAAATTAGGTGCTGGACTTATAAGTTCTTATCTAGGGGAGGGAGGCTGGTTCTTCTTAAGGCAGTCCTTCAAAGCATCTTGGTATATTGGGTGACAATTTCTTACATTCCGAAGGGTATCTTACAGAAACTAAGGAAAAAGTTCGTCTCTTTCTTATGGTCAACCAATAGACATTCAAAAGGAATCCCTTTAGCTAAATGGAAATTGCTAGCCAGTCCTAAAGATTTAGGGGGGTGGGGAATCAAAAACCCCTTTCTATTCTGTCAATCTCTAGCTGCAAAAACCTTATGGTTCCTAATCAAGAATCTAGACTCCTTATGGGGGAAGGTATTAATATCCAAATAATGTCCTAATGGGTCCATCCAAGATTGGATAAGAAAACAAGACAAATATTTCAAGAATGGGTCCATAGGCTGGAAAGCATTAGTATTAGCCTTCCCTCAAGTAGGGAATTGGTTGGCATGGTGGATTGGAAATGGGAGAGAAGTGAGGGTAGGGGAAGATCCGTGGTTAGGAGAAGAGGAGATATATAGGCTGTCAGAATCCCTAGTAACAAAACTAAGAAGCGTAGGGATCTATACACTGAACCATGCTTGCTCTCTTTCATTGCAAAGGGAAACTCTTTGGAAGAATTCAAAGGACCCAGGTTTAGAGGAAGGGCATAGAGAAGAATGGAATGAATATGTTTCATTGCGAAGGTCTAGTTTTATTCATCTAGAGAAGGAGGAAAAATATAATTTGGTATGGACCAAAAATCCTATTAATGGGGATTTTACGGCCAAACTAGGCTACAAGACTTGGTCTTTGGAGCAACATTAGGGAGTAAACATGGATTGGTGGAAACAATTATGGCAGTATGAATCCCCCCTAAAGGCAAAAATAACCTTGTGGTTGACTCTCAATAACAAGCTCTTAACCCGGGATAACTTACAGAAAAGAGGATGGATTGGTCCAAATCGATGTGCACTTTGTTATTTAGATGAGAAAACTATTTCTCATTTGTTTAATTTCTATTCTTATGCAGAATGTGTATGGAAGGAATCGTGCATGGAATTAAAGTATTAAGGGACGTCCAGGGTCTCTCTTGAACACAATGCAAAAGCATGGTGGATAGAAAGATTGGTATGTCTATACAGTTCTTTCCCATCCCTTTTCTCTTATGGAATTTGGTGGGATAGAAACACTGTCATGTTCAATAATAAATTGATTCCTCCTGAAGTAACAAAAAATCTTGTGGTACAGTGGGTTAGGGAACATAGATCCAAAGAGAAAGCATAAAATCAGAGTTCTGGTTCCTCTAGAGATAAACAAAGCTGTCCCATGGGATTTTTTCAACGGTGCTAGTCAAGGAGACCCTCCACTGGGAGGATCGAGAGGAGTGATTTACTTCTCTGAAAAACATAAGATTCAATCCAAGTATGCTCTAGGACATTGCACCAATAATAAGGCAGAACTAGTAGCACTGCATTTGGTCCTAAATTTGGCAATAAACAACAATATAACATAATGCAAGTTTTTGGGGATTCCAAAATGGTGGTTGACTAGGTAAATAGGAAGATACAAATCAATGCTCCCCATTTATAACAATTACTGAATGCAATCAAAAGGTTGTTGGAATTCTTCACAGGTTTTAGAATAACTCACATATACAGAGAGCTGAATATGGAAGCAGATGAACTATCAAAGCTAGCTCTGCTACTCGATCCAGGTAAACTGGAGACATAGGAGATAACAACAAACTAAATTCAATTACAGAATGGGAAGTTGGTTTAATTAAACTATGCCAATGAATATGTATATTACAGGATCATAGTTCTGAACATTTGAAACATACTATTTTTTGTCAAGATATGAAGGGTCTAGCCCGGATCTAGACCATGTATTTTTGGATAATCTCTGGGAATGAATTAATGGATTTTTTGTGATGGGAGGATTTTGGTTCCTCTTTGTGAATATAATGATAGTTCCTCAAGAATAGTTTATGGCCACTCTTTATTTAGAGTGGCAGATATTTTCCTATTGGAAAATACACACACACACACACACATTCAATTAGGTAGTTACAATTTTGTACTACTCAATAGTTGGCTTAACCAACTCGACTTGATTGTCATGACCAAATAGGTGGTCGGTTAGGAGGACCTAGTCGACTTGTCGTCTAGGCTCTTCCAACATTCCCCCACTCCAAAAATCTTCTTCGTCCCAAAGAGAACAAGGAGATGTTGAATTTTTATGATTACAAAATTACACAAAATTATGAATTATGGTTGTTGAGACGTGGATTCTTCTTCAGAAGGGGTTCCTTAAAAACATGATTTGACTATGGTAGGAGCAGAGAGGGCTAGAGGCTGTTGAAATCCTTCCTAGTCAACTAGTAGATTCTGGATGTTTGTACTGGTTGCAATTAACTCTGATAATTGAAGGAGTTTTGTTGGAATAGGTATATTTCTCATACATTGTAGCTCTGGGCCAATGGCTTGGTGCTGGAGTTTTGTAGAGCACATCATAAAGTATATTCTACTAGTTAGTCATATTGATTCTCCCTACGTAGATTTAGATTTGTGCAACCACTATTGATTTTGCTTTTGTAGGTTGATGACTCTCTGATGTTCCATTACGATTTGTTCATCCAAAATTTTGTTGGCTTCAAGGCCTTTTGTGGTATTTCTTGTGTGTAGGTCGACGATGATAACTTAAGTATTCTACAAATTCATGCATAAGTGGTTGTAGTATGTATACCGATTATTTAGTACCATGGTTGTACTTGAGGTGACGACTTCATATTCATGAAGGTTCTTATCTTTCTTTGAAATTTTTTTGTATTGGTTTTCCATTAATAGGCATGTCTCATATTCCTAATGTTGTTGTTCTTGGTCAGTGACTTGCTGGAAACAAGTGAGTATTGTCGTCATTATATCTACTCAAAAGTAGTTTGAGTTGGGTTTTATTTCATCATTCATCCATTGCTATTCCATCCATTATGGGAAAAATAAAGGAAGCAATCAGAGAAATCAAGTGCAAGATCTGCGCAACCACCTACTCCATGAAAATCACCAATGAGTGTTCATGTTATAAACTACTCATCCCTTCATTCAAATACCTACTTGAAATAAAAAATTATTTCTAATTATAGCTATGGATGGATATGGTCTGACAAATTGTGTTTGTTTATTTTCTATCCATCTAGTCAGATTTTAGTGAGACAATTGACATGTAAGTATCCAATGATCCAATGATCCAATGAAAAAAAGCAATACTTAATTAAACACTATATTACATACATGGGTTTCAATGACTCCCTTTCTAATTTGTGTCTAAGTTTGTAGGTTTACAAACTAGTTGGGAAAATGTGAAAAGGAAAAATTCTGAGCAATACTGCATTTGCTTTTAAATAACTATTTACTTGAAATTAAAAATTTGAAAATATCGCTCAAACAATTTTCTCGTGATCAAAGATTTGAGGATAAATGATCTATTCGTGGATACAATGTAATTGTTTGTTCCTCTAATTACATTTCCATTGAATGTTTCAAATAAGTTTGATATCTTATATTCCATTACAAGATATTTAACCAATTGTTGCACTCTCTTGATTTCAAGAAGTCAAGTGTTTTAGAGGTTCCATCTTTGCCAAATTAATTGTATTTACCTTATCAAAATGAACTTCTTAAGACATTGGTATATTCACTCATTTGTTGCCGCACTACCTATTTCATTACTATGGTTGTATTAATATTTAAGTTTTTAAAATTTTTTTTATGACTTTTTAAGCTTAATGTCATGCTTCATGCCTCAGTACTTATTTTGTGAGTATTGATAACTTTTGCATATTTGGATGAAATAGAGAAATATCTAAAAATCTCAACTCCAAGTTGTATGATTTGTTTATATATATTATGAAATTTTATTATACAAATTAATTGCTACATTCATTCGATATTGTTGGTGAAATTTTTATATTTTCCTAAGATGAATAATATTCTTGAAGGTTCATCCATTTAATGAGGTGTTTTTGATAGTTCTAAAATATCGTATTTTTTCTCTAGTTGAGAGAATGCCTTCAAGCTCTCAAATAATTATTCCTTCATTATGTTATACAAGGGGTCTTAATTGTGATGTCAACATCTTGGTAAGAAAAGACACATAGAACACATTATGGATGCATCTTTTATCTAGTGATTCTAACCCATATCTCACTTGGCTAAATATTTTATTATTTTGATATGGTCCATGAACTTAGGGGCCAATTTGTTCCACCCTTGTTGTTCAAGGGATAATTGTTTATAGGGATGAAGTATTACAAATACCCCATCACATTCACTCAAGTATGTTTTTATCTCATGTTGATTTACTTGTTTTTAATGCACATATGAGTAATTGATAGTTTTCTTTTAGTGACTAAATGACCTTCTCTAACCACCCACTTTTACAAGATGCTACACATGGCCCTAAGAAAGTGGAGGATGAAAAATGGTAACTTGGCAAGTTTTTATGCAACACAAATTTCTTATGGCTCACCATGTTGATAAATTCATAGGTCAATTTGGGTTATGTGATATGTGATATCATTTCAACACCTCACAACTTTTAAATTGCAGGTTCCTTTATCTTCAAGAGTATTTGGTATGCATGGAAATAAGTGGCAAGTTTGGTTTATTGGAAGATGGTAGGAGCAGATTAGGGTGGGATTTGGCCAATATGACAATTTGGATTTGGAATATGGAAGGAACATGCATTTTTAATCTTTATTGATTCCAAGTAAGGAGGTTTAGTAAGAATAAAATATTCCTATGGAGGGATTTATGAGAATTTAAATCTTGATCTTGGAAGGATTGGCATTCATTGCCTCGAGATTTTTCCTTGTCGTCGACATATCGATCTATCTTGATAGATATTATTGGCCTTATTCCTCGCGAGGATCTCTTAAAGATGAATATTGACATGCAAGAGGCCTTCTGATGTGACTGGGAATGGTTGCCCCCCCCCCCCCCTCACTGGGTATGATTCTTGTATATTTTATTCCATTTTTCATAAGAGACATGCCTTAGGTCTGGTTCTTAATTCCAGATGGGTTTCTACTCATAAGGAGATTCATTGGATTCAAAGGTTGCATAGTGTATAGTCCTTCATGATATCTATAAGCTTCGTGTGTTCTCCTAGTTGGTGATTTATCAAGGTCTACATTCAAAATCCCACTTCGCTAAGAGTGGCTCATCTCATAGCCTCTACCCTTCTTGTCAAAGGTAGAAACCGTGAAGCATATTATGTGGGAGTGTACTTTTGTGAGGAGTTGTTGAGGTCAAGTGCAGTCTTTGATAGAAAATTTTCTTTAGGGGCATATTCATTGGATGGAAGCTTTGTTTGGAGATGTGAGATGGTGATTCTAGACTCTCTTTTCAGTGTCTGGCACCACGTGAGAGTTTCTGCAATGTATGCTATTTAGAAACTTCAATGTAGACATGTCTTTGAAAACGACGTTAGTTTTGTGAATTATGGAGAGATGAAGTTCGTATGTAACTGCTTGCAAAACGATCATTGTAGATTAAGGATGCAAAACATTTACCTCCTATTCTAATTTTATAGCTATTTTGGTTTATCTATAGAGGAGAGTATAATATTCTTTGCATATACCCTTGTATATACCATTCTTTGTACAATAAAATTCTTTGTACATGGCATTCCATTACTTTTGATGTAAATATTTTGTATATTTATAAAGTATTTAAAAAAAAGAAGAAGCTAAATGACCTTCTCATCTTCTTCTATTTGATTGTTCATTGCTATCACCTTTGTTAGAAAATGCAAAATCTTTCCATTATGGTGGTTAGTAACCATATAAATCTTAGAAATGAGTCATTTTGGTCGATGTGTGATAAGTAGAATTATAATATTATTATGCTATATCTAACCATTAGAATTTTTTTTTATTCTTATTTGTCAGCATGCAACACAGATAGTATTACATGGATTTATTTAGAATTTCCTCCTTAACGAGATCAACAAAAGATGCCAAAGTGGATTTTGTAATGTATGTTTAAGACTCATCTTCGACATTCCTCTTGTAGCAACCATCCCACCAATATTTCACATGGGGCTGAGACTTAAAGAATGCAAAGGTGATATTCTCATTGTTGGTTTTTTTTTTACATAGTAATAACCCTTTGACAGATCTAACCATTTATCAAAATCATATATCTATCTAGCCTTCAAATAAAGGAATTTCAAAGTTAACTTGAAACTTGAAGGGAGTTGCACCTCTAAAACAAATGCTCATTGAAGGTGTCTTTTCCATCGTTGACAATTGTCTAAGGATCTAGGAAAAATGATCCATCATCTCTTTCCTCTATCATGGGAGGGATTCCTCATGCAAGATGTTAAAAAGATCTCTCACTGCGTCATATTTATTTTTTTCTCCTGCCATGTGACACTACTTTGGATGACAAGAGTGATTTTTACCAAGATTAATTAGTTCAAGACCTATCTCTCGTTAATTGAATCTCATTGGGGACACGCACTAAGAAACAGCAAGAGAAGATTGCTTTGATACCACTAATTTGGATTATTTGGAGAACGAAATGAAGGCAACAATTGAAAATGGAAACAAAAACATCAATATTTTGTAGAGAGCATAGTAGTATAGTAAAACCTAAATTATAATGATGAATGGAATGGAAAAACATTGTAAACCGCAAAGAATTACAAACTAGCTTAGATAGTAGTAGCTGATCTCTGAAGAGATACGTGTCAACTACACTCATTTGAAAGATCTCCTTACAAAGAGGCCGAAAATTTTATGCAAACAAGTCCCAGAAATAACATAAAAAGAGAAAAAATAGACAAGAAGAGAGTAACCTAGACCTTAATGATGAAGAACAGAGATAAATAGGAATCCTCTTCGAGGGAGGAACCTCCTTACATAATGTACTATGTACCAAAGACAAGGAAATACACAATTCTTACTCAAATGAAAATATATCCTTCCTATATATATGAGACAAAGGTGTACAATAAAAATTAATAGACCCGATCCTGCATCAATAATATGTAACACACCACCATATAGGGGTAAAGTGCCACACTATAGGTGGAACTGTGCTCAATATTTAGGGATTAACATGCCCCTCCCCTTCAGATAAGTGTTGCCCTCAACTCTTGGGTAGTTGTTGATGCATATGTATGAAGTTATCATCTTCCCATGTCGAATCTGCAATTGGTAAGTTCTTCCACTTAATGAGGTACTCAATAATAACTTGATTTCGTATTTGTTTGGTCCTTGTTTCAATGATTTGTTCAGGTTCCCATATGATTTTTCCTTCTTCAAAACTCCTTTGATTGTAATGTTAATCTACCTATTGTTTCATTTTATTTTTGGAAATCTTCAGTATTTTTAGACTTCTTGTCGGCGCTCTATGCGATCTACCACTGCTTGAACTATTGATTTTGCTTCTTCAAACCTTGTTTAGAAGATTGTTTTATGGCTGAATTGAAATGAGATAAATTTAAAATTTAAGCTCCTCTAGGTCTACAAACTCGTCTTGTGGTGGCATGATGTGTCCTCTTTCTGATGCCACAGGTTTGGCCTAATTGGGATGCCCTAGTAAAACTATATTGCAATTCTCCAAACACTTCTTATTTATTGCCTATCCAGAAGAGCAAACTTAACTGCATGCCACGTGTCTAATATTTTGTTTATGTAGTTGAAACTCTTACCAAAGATACCTTGGTCCATCTTCTTTTGGATGCAATAGGTCTCACTCAATTTGGAACTCGAATGCCTCAGATATGTACTTTTTCCCTAGAACATCAATTTCAAATCCTAATTGGAAGACTGTTTTAGGGCCGAATTGTAACTGAGATAAAATTTGATTTTTGAATCCTCTGGGTCTGAGGATTTTTCTCGTGGTACCTTGATGTGTCCTCTTTCCAATTCCATAAGTCTGACCTAATTTGGATGTTCCAAAAAAATGTTATTTGAAATCTCCCAAAGCTTCTTATTTTTGGCATATCTGTAAGAGAAAACTTGTATGGTATTCCACATGTCCAATATGTTGTTTATGAATCTGAAAATCCTACCACAGATACCCTATTCTGTATTCTTTCAGATGCAACTAGTATCCCTCAATTTGGATCTTAGATTCCTGAAATATAACCTTTTTCCTTAGAACACCTATTTTAGACTGGGATTTGGACTATTCACAAACCATAGATTCCTCTACAATTATCTCCGAAATTATAATGGATTAGGATTTGAATTTTGTATTGGAGATAGTTCGACCCATTTTAGAAGTGGATTTTTAACCTAATTCTTCGTATCTTTGTAGATAAAAATTGTAGCAAAAATTCCAAGATGACTCGTTTTGCAGAAGCCAGTCCCGAGGAAAGAGATCTAATACCAAATGTTATGCAACCAAGTCCCCAAAATAGCATAAAAAGAGAAAAAATAGACAAGAAGAGAGTAATCCACACCTTAATGATGAAGAAAAAAGACAAATAACATTCCTCTTCGAGGGAGGAACCTCCTTACACAATCTATTATGTACCCAAGACAAGACAATATACAATGCTTACTCAAATGAAAATATCTCCTTCCTATATATAAGAGACAAAGGTGTATAATAAAAACTAATAGATCCACTAATAGACCTGATCCTATATCAATAATTCATAATATACCACCATACAGGGGGTAAAGTGTGACACTATAAGGGGAACTATGCCCAACATTTAGGGCTTAACAAAAAATGGACTTTTATAATAATTGTAAAGCCAAAGAGGAAAAAACCCTAAACATCCAAAAATCCTAACCTTATGAGATGAAGCACCAAAAACGATCTGTGGGCCCTGAGGTGGTTAGTTGATAAGTCAACTTCTCAAGGGAACAATTTCCACATACAAAATCTATTTGGGGCATACTATAATTCATTGGAAATATATCAAAAAATGAAGAACAACTTTCAGAGGGTCTTGGGTGTTTTTTCATATTTTGAGACCATTTAGGGCCTCAAAATGGACTTAGAAGTCTGGGACCCAAAAAACCATAGAAAATTTACTGGGAGATGGAGAACCATTGCGAATCAGTCGAAGAGATGGTTGGCCATTAATATTCACCTAGATAAGATATTTTCTTGATTTATCATTAATAATCATAATAATAATATGAAGAATAAAAAATATGTTATATCATATAAAATAATTAATATAAAAAACATTCATAATCAATTTAAAATTATTATAAAATATTTTATGAGATGACATTATAAATCACAATTATTATTATTCTTACAATATTCCTTAAGGGTTGTGTCACATTGAGTTTGGTTGACTTTTCTTGGCCATGGCTAACAATAATTGACAATGGTCGATCTTCTTTAGCAGTGGTGGATAATGGATACTAATTTGGTTGATTATGGTTAGTCATGGTTACTTCAATATTATGTCATGCTGTGGCATTATGTGGCCGATTGTCTATTGTGATGGTATTCTTGGTTGAATTATGTTGACCTACTACATTACTCAATGGCTCTATTGCAATATGACATTCATTAAGGGTTATGTTACATGTTGTGATTTCTTAATGGTTTTGCTGGATTTTGACATTCCTCAATGGTTATGTCGCATTGTGACATTCATCCTCACTAACATTTGTTGATGGTGTGTTCCTTCAAGGCTATGTTGCATTAAAACTTTCTTCAAGAGTTATGTCACATTGATTTTATTTGATTATGGTTGACTATGTTTAACATGATTATCTGTATGTCACATGTGACTATCATCTTGACTTATAACCTATATTGATTGTAATGTCCCTCAATGATTATGTCACATTGTGACATTCATCTTGGTTGAATAATGTCAAATTAATCCATTCATCAATTAATCCCCTCATCAATGGTTATGTTGCATTATGAAATTCTACAGGGATCATATTGCATTAAGTTTGTTTGATTGTGGTTGACCATGGTTCATTATGGATGACCATGTTGATTATGATCGAACATGACTAAATTTATGGCACATTGTGACAATCATATTGACTGACTTAAGTTGATTTCAATGTTCTTAAATGGTCACGTCATATTGCAACATTCATCTAATCTAGATAAGGTCACATTGAGTTTAGCTGATTGTAGTTGACTATGACTGACTATATTTCCCATGGTTAATTATTATTTACTAAGGACAACCCTTTTGACTATGGTTGAACATGATTAACTTTATGTTACATTATGCCATTCATCTTGGTTGACTTATGTTCCTTAATGGTTATGTTGCATTGACATATTCTTCAAGAGTTTTGTTACACTTGGTTTGTTTGGTTATTGTTGACTATGGTTGAGTATGTTTGTGTAATAAACCTAAATGGTTATTACAATTATTAATTAGTATCAATTTATTATTTAGTCACTAATAGATTACTTGATTACTAATTATTAGTTATTATAATTATTATTATTTAGTCAACACTTCACTCTTCCCCATTCTCTGCACCAAGCTCCCACCCAACACCAACACCAACTCTCCATGCCCACCCCTCTTACCATGCTACTTGCGACCCACCGCTGCCACCTCCCATCTATGCAAGCCACCCACCCACTTTCCATTCCTTCACATCTATGCGTTGCTTACATGAACTATTCTTTCCTCCTCTCCACGCCTTATTCACCTACCAAATCCATGTCCTCACCATCCGTTAGTACTTACACCTCCACGCTTCCTCCAGTCCCACCTACTTCGCTCACCTCACCTTCTCTCATACATTATCCACACGCCTTGCTCCACAACTCGACCGATCCATTTCTCCTCGTCTTACTCCTCACACCTATGCGCATTCTCTTCCCCTCAACCCTAAAAACCTAACTCCTCACCTTCTCCCACTTTATACTCTATTTCCCCATCGTTGCTCTTATCTACGTGTCCACTCCACGTTGTCACTGCCACCGCCACATAATTGATGTCCCAACCCTTTCCACTTGTAATTCCTGGTTCCATCCTCCCACACGATCCCCTAGCCTAGCATCATAAACCCTAATTTCATATATTTTCAAAAAAAATTATTATAATATTATTATTGTAAAATAATAATAATTATTATAATATTAAAAGTTCAAAAAAAACTATTAAAACATATATTATTATTTAATAATAATAATTATCATTATTTATATTTAATAGAAAAAAAACCTTCATCATTCTTTTGAAGATTTTGTATAAGACAAATGGTCTTCGATGTAGGTGTTCATGCATTTCTTAAAAGAACTAAAAAAACTGAAGAAGTTAAAAGGGAATTAAAAGGATAGATTGAAGAAATAAAAAGCACATAGATTAAAGTGAAAATATCAGATATCAATGTGGCGACGCAAGTTTTTCATGAAGACATAAAATAAGTAGTTGAAGAAATGCAAATATTGATAATATGACGATGGGAAGGAGAATCTAAGAAGCATGTGGACACAGAACAATCAGAGGTGCATGCGTCCTACTCCTCAAGTGAGCTGGAGGAAGAAGAATTAGTTACTCCATCTGAATTTTCAAGCACGTAAGAGCAGGAAGAAACATTAAATGATATTGATAAAGGCCAACTTAATATTACTCATGCACCTATGTCAGAATAGAAAAATACATTGACACATACATCGATTGTGACTCCCTAGTTCCTAAGTAAAGAGGAACAAAGTATGACGACAACTTCCAAATATTCAAGTATGGAAGAGTTTGAAGTCACTACTTCAACCAGAGGGGAAGGGAGGCCACAACGATTTCCTCTTTATATCCCTCCACACAAAAGATTCAGGCCAGAAGGCTCCGGGTGGGATAACAAAAGAAACCCCAACTACAAGCCTCAAAATACGATACTCAATAAAAAAATATGTATGTCTACTAAAATTTTGTTGTGCCACTTCTTACAAGGTAGGGAAGTAAGGGACATTAATATGCCAGCTGAAAAATCTATAAAATTGTCTAGTGAAACTCCAAAACAAGGACTAGTTAAGGAAGATGATAACAAGGATGATGAAAATAAAAGCACTAAAGACGATCTTAATCATGACAACGCAGAAGAAGAAAACTCAGAAGATTCTCCGACACATGAAGATATAAACGTTTTACAGGTTGTTGCAACTCAGTATGTTCGAGATTAGATGGTTCCTAAGGAACAACTGGAGACAAGATCATCAGATAAAGACAAAAATACAAATTATTTGAACATTTTTAATCAAACCCCAATGGATGAAATAAATACATTAAAGGGCGCTTCATCCTTCAAATTATGTGACGAAACTACTAATGAAGACTCCTTAACCAATCATATTGATTTAAGTAAGTTGTTAGTAGTTGCCACTACATATAGGAAGATCATAACAAATGTAGCTGAATATCCAACCATGTTTGAAGATCCATCGATCAACAATAAAGAATATATATTTAAGATATTAATCAGTGCCGTACCAAAGCATGCAAAAATACCAGGGTTCAACATGTTGACACAAGTTCATCATGAAGATATTAGATTGGAAACTTAGAAGAAAACCTCCTATAGTCATTATGGTTTTATGTACAGAATTATATGCATGAAGAAATTTGAATGGAAATGTGACCAAATATTTCAAGAATTATTAAACCGTGGTACCATTATTCATGGCAAGAGTTCCCTTGTCAACATCAATCACATCTATGCCTTTCTTAAAGAAAATTTCGTCAAGCACAACACCATTATTGAAGTTGCAACTAATCAAGCATTTAAAGAGTTTAATGAGCACTCTTTATCCAAGATTCGTGGTCGAATGTTTTCAAGGTGAGATGACTACATAATAAACCTAAATGGTTATTACAATTTTTAATTCATATCAATTTATTATTTAGTCACTATTAGGTTACTTAATTATTAATTATTAAAGGGCATGACTATTTATTAATAGAGGCATCTATTACCCTATCAACGATATTTAACATGGCTCACTATCTCTGTAAATTTTCACTTCATTTATCAAAATATATTTATTAAATCAAGATTATAACATTTAAGTTTTATCCTTACATTTGAATATAGACATAAATAAACCTTTATGATTGGTTATCCCTAACACATCTTGGCCCTAGTAATTGAGTTTAAAAACAAATCTTAATATTTAGCAACCATATTTATGATAATATCCTACTAACAAACCAACGATTAGATAATTTGCAATATCGTCATTATAAACAAGTGCCACAGGGTTGTGAAGTCTATGCCGTTAGCTTTATAATGCTAAGTACATAATAAACCGTTAGCTTTATGATGCTAAGTACATAATAAACCGTTAGCTTTATAATGCTAAGCTGTTACATTTATAATGCTAAGTACATATTATTAGTATACAAAATACAAAATTTTGGGTATCAATACATGTTACTATGTAAAGTAGTGTTGCAAAAGCGCTAATATATGTACAAATTGTTAAAAGTCAAAACAAAGTACAAAAAACAACAATATATGTACATATTGTCAAAACTGATAGTATATGTACATATTGTCAAAATTGCACATATCGTGAGAGAAGACCTGCAAAATAAGATACGTATTAGTATTGTTAATGTAAATTGTTCTTAGAAACATGCAAAAGTAATTGAGATGTTACCTTTTTCTTATCCAATATGTAATACTACATTGTCTTCATTGAGTGTAAAGTAGTTGTGGAGTTGAAGATCACGTAGCATGTATATAGTAGCTGGTTTATTCTGTAGATATATATCATAGGACATATGTTGTAGGCCAAGAATCAGTTCTTGCAATATAGGATCTTTGACTATGCAAGGTATACCCGTGTTGTTTGTTGTTTTGATAGTGGCATTTATACAATGTGCTTATGTAAAGTGGCAATCCTTATTACATTTTGCATAGGCAACTAGCAATCCTTCTATCATTGCAGATGTCCCAGCAGGTGAATTGCATTCAATGCATACAGGTTCAAATGGAGTTGAATATGCATTTGTTGCTGTGAGTATACCTTGAACCTGCTAACAGTTTTTCATTATTAGTTATTACAAAGGTATATGTAAATAGAACTAACAAATGATACTCACAACATTTGTCGACCCAACTAGTTTTAGTAAATTGTGAATAGCTTATGTTTTCAGTTCTGTGATGAACGCTGATTTTGTTGTTCAAAATATCGTTCCCTTTGTGTCTTTTTCCTTTGTGATGTTTTTGCATAGAATCATAGGAAACACTCCATTTTGCAATTGGTTTTCTATTAACGTGAAGAATTGTTCATAGGTTTCGTACAATTGTAGCTGTAAAGAAAAACAAAATTGAAGTTATTGTTTTCAGTTAATGTAAGCATGGGATTTGAAAATGGAATAATTAAATGAGTGGTATATTGTCGAATAGAGTATTACCGTGGCTTTGTCATCATTTGAGCTTCCATATTTTATTTGTAGATTGTGTTGTGTCCTGATTTTTCTAGAAGCTGTTACAAGTACGCCAATTGTGCCAACTAGATAGTGATTTATATTTTCTGACAGTTGTTTAACGGTTGTATCCGGTATGAAAGTATATTCATTGCATATTGGTAGAATTGTTTCTATGGTACTTGTTTCATTCAAAGATGTGATACGATCATAATTGCCATGATCATAGTTTGTCTTCGACATGATTTTAAAATTTGTTATGCGGATGCTATTACCAGATACAATTTTTTGCTTATGACATTGTATCAGATGTGTAGGCACAACTACAGTAACTGTCATGATTCCTTTTTCATCAATAATATCAGCATGCATAATTGGTCATGATTTATCGTTTTTATCTAAGAATGTGTTGTATGTGACCATGACGTCGACGATGAATATCTGTCCAATTCTACGACTATTTAGGTCCTTGATGCAGGAGCATCCAACTCATATTTCTTGGTTTGATGAGTCAACATGCCATGTAATCACTTCTAGATGGATAGGGTTCATTGTTAGATAGATAGGTTTAGTTCTATTTTGTAATAAGCGATAGTTTTCCATTATTCTCCTTGATCCTTGCGAGGAATTCTTCAAGGATAGATCTTTGTTAGGATTTATTTTATTAGGTCTTCAGATCCAACCTAGTCAGATCTGATAGGTTTACAGAAGACTATAAAAAGAGTTGAATGTAATAGATAGAGGATGAAGTGAGGATTGATTGTGGAGTGCATAAAGAATAGAGCAAAGAGTGTGTGGTTTATGACCGGTTAATTGAATAAAGACTAGAGTTCTACTTTGCAAGTGTTTTGATCATTTAATACCTATGTTTCATTAACCAGGAGTATAGATTTAAATCCTATATGTGTATATGTGTAATTCGAACTCTAATTGAAGCGTATGAGATCGAATATGTCTGTTTGAAGCGTTGCAGACGGAATTGATCGTTTCATTGATCAATTCAGGGAAAGATCATAGAGATCATAGAGATGTTAAAGAGCATGTATCTTTGATAGATCCATGGTCAAGGTCTAATTTCAAAAATAGAAGTTGTGCCCGAGATAAGCCTAAAACAATTGCCATACGATTGAAGATCATACGGTGGAGACCTATCTTGGAAAATATCAACGGCGGTAAATACATTTTGCTGACAGAAGAGTGAGGAAGATAAAGGAGGGGTCGAGCTACGAAATTTAGAAGTTATCGCTGGAAATTCATATTTAGATTAACGATTGAGATCGATTGTCGAAGCAGATCGACAAATGACAACGATTTCATTGGGAGAAGTAGCAGGTTTTGAAAAACTTTTCATGTGTGCAAAATCTTTATGGAAAGTGCTCCATATTTTTTGGAGTCCATTGTTGATTTGGTGGGGACGCTGATTGGACAATCGACAAACCATTTCGTAGCATGAACAAGCAAGTTTGTTAACATTCTGGCTGGCTGCAAAATTTCATTTATGAAACTGAATTTATAATGGATTTGAAATCCGCAAGTGAGGTGGACGATAGATCGGCTACTTCGGCAGATGATTGGATCCATTTTGGCTTGTTGATTGGAGCTGCATCTCCTACCTAGCATCAGGTTTGGTGTCATAGTAGGAAAAATTTTACTGTGTGTGGAAAATAGAGACAACTTCCAGCTATGATTGTGTAGAAGTTGTTGGGAAATTCCACAGTTGTAATTATGGGTAGAATTGTCTAAGGGAGTGAGTAGGTGCATAAGCTAGAGAAGAGAAAAGGAATGCTCGAAAGGTTCAGAGGAGGTGAACTTGTGACACCAAAAATTCGAGCTAGAGGAAGAAAGTTGATGAGGTGTTAGTGGAAGCTTGATTATAACTCGCCAACTGAGCAAGAGGAGAAGCTCAATGATGCAAGATGAAGGAAGACGTTTGGGTTGATAATGGAAGCAGCAATAGAAGACTTACAACAAGGAGTTCATAAAATTTTGAACTATGGGAGACTGATGCAGGAGCATCGAACCTATCCCAAATCAAATGAACTCCAAAACCTTCCAGAAGGTTGACGCGTCCAAGAGGATGCGATTTGCCTAAATTTCATCTGTTTGTTGTGATATTATTATTGTATTGAGTGATATTAGCAATTTAGTTGAGGATAGATCAAATCCTTTCAGTGATCCAATCTGTATTGGATTGTATCGTATTATTTAAGTGCCACCTATGGGTGTTGAGGAGAGAGGCCAATGCAATGTAGAATAAGGTAGGGCGCATAGAGGCCATATGGTATATCAATGAACTCGATATAATGAGAAACGATGCTTTATTCTGTGTCTTTGAAATCTGTATAATTTTGTATTGATTATTTGGATAAAAGTCTTTATGTATGAATCTTGTTGGAGCCACAATTTGATGTGGGCATACAATCACGAGCCGAATGTATATGTGACAGGGCGAATGTGCAACATAATTGTATGTTAGAATCACCATAATTGCAGATCTATTGATCGACCATCAATCAATGAAAGGATTGATGGTGATATAACATTAAGGTGATATCGAGGTCAAAAAGATGTTGCTTATGTGTTTAAAAACAACGGGGCACAATATGATTTTTCTTTGGATCCATGGTTTATGGAGTAGGTAGATCCACCCAAGCCCAATTAGGTTGTAAAGGCTAAGCATATCCCTCCTTATGGTAAGCTATGGGCTTCGTTCCTCATAATATTGAAGACTTTAGCGAAGGGGCGCTTTCCTAGAGATTCACATTGCCCAGTAGCCTCTGGACATGAGATGAAAGGAAGAAAGGAAGGACACCAAGATTCTGCCCGTTAGCGTCGACGCGTAGGCCAACATTACCTTCGATGCCATTATTAAGCAGAATGAGAGTGCATTCAAGGTTGTGTATTCTCAACACAAGGATCTCGTGCCAAGATGGGCGATGAGGTTGGTGAAATCCAGAAGATGGATGAAGAGGAGGAGGTCGCGAGTTTAGAAATGAAGTTTGATTTGGAGTTTTAGAGCCTATTTTCATTGCTACCATGGACACATTAAGCCTCATATTGTGGGATCATAACTCATAGGATCAAGAATTTAACGGACCCCAGAGATTGTCTTCATCAGTCATCAATTGAGATGATATCAGGAGTTGAATCTTTGTACCTGTGTAGAATTATTTGATATAAAGTTAGGACATATTGGCATTTCATTTTGGTATAGTGTCAATTGAATTAGACATACCTTTTTGCTTGTTGTTTTGTTGCTTTGGCTGGACAAGTTGTGCTTGTTATAAGTTCTTTTGACATGAATGTAAAGTTAAAGTTAATGTTAATGAAAATGAAATATATATATTTTGAATAATGATGTGAAAATATTGCATAAATACTTATAGTTTTGAAGTAGATTGTTGCACTATTTATGATGCACTACTACTAATGGCAGTTTCACTTGTCCAACTCTTTCTGATTTGGACATTTAGTTATTTCTTAGTTTAATGTGTATCATTTATAAGCACAATATATTGTATTGAATGTGACTATAGATGTACCTTTTAGAGCCTACATATTGGAATGCTTCTTGATATTGATTCATGACTTTGTCATATTCAATTACGTTAATGCCCCTGGTTTTGGCATTGTGGTAAATGTATATGAAATAGTAATCTATATATGCATTTGTATAAAATTGTGACTATGCATATAGTTTTCTAATGCTTTTGTTTTGGTATTCATTTTGGATAGGTCGATACTAAAATTGCCTAAGATTAGGATTCTTTGATTTAGTTGTATATTGCATAATGATTTTATAAGAGTAGCAGTTATGTTATCTAGTATTGCATTTGGACTGGCATAGATGTTTAGTATAATAAGATGTGAGCCCTGGGAAATCATTTGCAATAGCTAATTCAACATTTGATTCTTCATGGTGTGCATATTCCAATATACTTATATGTTTTTTGAAACATGTCAACATTTCATGTTTTGTATAGTTTGGTATGCAGTGGAAACTTGGAAACAGTTCATATGACATGGATTCTGTAATATATGTTTCTTATAAACATAGAATATAACAATTAATTATATCATGATCACCTAATATGTCATTGATATGCATATGTACATTGTGTGTGTTGAGGGAGCATATTAGGATGCTTGAATGTAATGCTATGCATTGTGAATCATATTCTAGGCTCCATTTTTCATTTTTTCATAAGCGTTGCATTTCAATGTGAACTTTTTCTTTGACCTTGAAATTGTCTTTTGTCAAAGCATTTATTAGATATAGTGATTCTATGTTTCTTAAGAAAGACAATGCATTGTATACCAATCCATGTATTCATATACCAGTTGGATGAAATGCAACACCATCTAGTGTTAATCCTCGTGATCTGCATATTGTTCATGCACATGCAAGCTGGGCTGGGAACTATTTTCGGATTTTCAAATTTCCTGTTTTCCCTATTTTTGCTATTGGTTTTGATGATTGCAAAATAGGTATCCAATCATTTGATATGTTTGGTGTATACAAAGAAGCTAATTTATTGGACTGACGTTGTCCAATCTTTGGGTCATGGAACCTAATCCATATTCTGTTGAGTTTACTTATTTTTGTATAGGATTTTATTATTCCATGACCACCATTGGCAAGACAATCCTAAGAGTCATAGTTTCCAGCACATATTTTAAGTAGCATATTCAACTTTAAAACAAGTCATGGGGGGAGGACTGCCATATGTGAATGATATGGCACATTGCTATGGTTTTCTTCATCCTTGTCAATTGCATTGATTACAATTTCATTTCCTATAATAACATATTGCTATTATGTGTTGCAAGGTTTTTGTTTTTGTATAAGAGATAGGGAAAAGTAGGGTCATTTGGTGCAGGGCGCATGTAATTTATATTCAGATATGATATGCCACTATTGGTTTGTGTATTTGTATGCATTCTATTTAGAATAGAAATAAATGTTGCATTTGTTTGACGCATTGTATTACGCAGTTCATAACATTTTACATTTTCTTTCTAGAAATCATGGGTTGTAATTTGCTTATTTATTATAGGTTGTTCAAATATCAATGAATGCTGGACATGCTATGCTTGATAAAGATCGCTGCAGAATATTATATCAACATTTCCAAAGTATTTAGTTTGTGCATGTTTTATGTTTATTAGACGATCATCAATTGAGTATAGAAATCGACTTCCAATCAGAGATGCTTTGTCAATGAAAGCAACTTGCAATTCATGGTAAAGCTTTGATAAGATATCTAGCATGTCTTTACTAAGTGGAATAAGTTCAGATTTGTTGAATGGCATCATCAATGCCAAGTGTATTGTTGTTCCACTTGCATCATATGAAGCTTTACCAGTATATGCTAGTATCAATCCCTTTGGCTTTAATGGATCAATAGTATTGTTTTCATCATAGATTCGTATAAGCATTTGAAATATTGCCTTAGATGTGAATGCTTTTCCTATTCCTACCCCACCGGTAAGGAACAAGTAAAATGGCATATATAAGTCTTTACGTTTTTTTATTGCAATGTCTTTGACAATTGCCTGTTGTTCTTTGCTAAGCATTCTTCTAAGTTTGTAGTACTCTTGGCTTTCTAAAAGAAATGGATGCTCTGTTACTTGGAAACCAATGTTAATTGTTTTTTTTGAATTTATTTATTATAAGTATTGTAAATATGTCTGTAGGTCATAGTCTCCACTGTGATTTTTATTTGTTTCTTTATATGTTATTTTTTCAGAGTTGTTTATAGTGCTATTGTCAATTTGTTCCATTTCATTGTCTAAATCACCCCATAATGGGTTGATGTCATATGTAAATTTGGATTGATTCATTTGTATTGTTTGTTCATTAAAAGTATATGCAACTTGCCATGTTGAATGGCATTGCTTTAGTGAGTGTTCATTGTTTTCAAATGGAACATATAGTAATAGCTTTTCTCTGCAATAGTTTTCATAGCCAACATGTTTGAACTATAATTTACAAATATGATTACATTTGGTTTCTTTCTCTTTGACATAGGTGTCCTATCTTTGTTGTAGTTGGCTACAAATTCTGCTAAGCAAAATATGTTTTACTGGAATTGGACGTGCAACATAATAATCAATGATAGAATGGCACATAATGTATTATGAATTTCCAGGTCTTGTTTTAATAGAAAAGTTGGCTTGAGGATGAACGCCCATTCATCTGATATTGAAATGTTTATAAAAACACAGTGCCTTGAACTGGAATTTAGGTGCATTGAAAGTGATATGTGCCCAGCTTGTTGAGATGACATCTATTGAAGGTTAAGTAGTGTATTCCCAAGTATACGTATCATTTCTATAGCATTGTTTTTTCTCTTTTCATGTTATGTACGTATCTTCTTAAATGCAATTGTCATTGATCTATCAAGTTTGGTCATATATGAAATGCAATATGATGTTGCAACATATGCATTCAATTTTGATTAAGCATTTGTATTTTTATTCCATATAGACGACATTTCTGGTGAAAAACTGTTGTTCCATAAATGCGAGGGTTCTCTCTTTAGAAATATTGTTGGTTGTTTTATATGTACCTATATTGCCTGGATGTAATCGTCTTCTAATAATTTGATTTCATGCAAGAATAGTGACTTTAACCTACTGCGTACTGTCTCATTTGTTGATTCAATTGGCATGAGGATTCTTGTGCTTTTCATTGGGGGCATGGGTGTTGATGTATTTGTATCTTCGAAATGTATTCATCCGTATATATTATGTATTGTACCCCAATGTTTATTTCAGGATGTGTTTGTAATGTATTTGAGTCATGTCATACCCCTATGTTCCTATCGGGAGTTTCTATAATGTAAACAAGTCATGTCAAGTCATTGTGGGTAACCCTCCTATTGGTCAAGGGTTAAAGTCCCCGCAGTTGTGGGGCTCTAGGTTTATTAGACTATCATAGAGAAGTCGACCCTAGGTGAGTCATTGTAAGTCAGGGAAATAGTCCCCACCATTATGTTAAGGATAATCCTCCTTGTTGGTCGGAGGAGGCAAAGTACCCACAAGTTGTGGGGCACTAGGGTTATTAGACACTCCTAGAGATGTCGGCTCTAGTAAGTAATTGTTAAGTGAGGCCAACTTGTTGGAGTGGGTTTCAAGTGAACGAAAGAATATAAATAGAGAGTGATCTTCTCTATTTATATCACACACACTCACTCATTGGGGCTTATGAGTGAGAGAGAAGTTGCTGGGATCAGAGAGAGAGGCTACTGTTGTCGTGAGATCATCTTTATGTTTTCGGGTTTTACTTTTGGTGCTGATTCTATCTATGAGGAAATTGTGGGGTTTTCTCTTTTATGGTTTCCTTGAGGAAAATTCTTTGTGTCTCTTGTCTCTTGTGTTTCATTGCTGTACATGTTATTCTCTTAGTTAAAGATCCTAAGATCATAATGCTAGCTTGAATGATAAAAATCTAACATGGTATCAGAGCTAACCTGAGACGAAGACATTGTGCAGCTGCAGAAGCTAGGGCTTATTAATTTTTGGGTCTATCTCCACAATCCATAAAAAAAAGTATGTTAGGATGACTCTCCATTGAAGGGCACATCTTTCTGTCGAAGCAGAATTCGATTCCGAGCATTTTCAGTTTTTTGGTGCAGGAAATTAGGGCTTCTTACAGAAGAGGAAATTTTGAGTGATCCCGGCATAGAATTGTTCTCCTAATCAAAATAAAAGTTTAGAGACCTGGTTCAATATTTTTGGTTGGGTGAAACTCTGTGAAAGTCAAACCCTAGTTTGACCTCGAGCTGGAAAAACCCTAAAATACTAAAACTGATACGTTTTGGTACATTTGCTATATCTCAGGATTGGAGAAGGATCAGGAGAGAAAACTTTCACAAGCTGAAGCTAAAATCCTGATTTACACTGTGTCCAAAATTCAGCCTCATATTCGCTATATTCTGGGAGATATGATCCCTCCAAGTTAAGGTTCCAGCCTCTTCTAGGATTCATCCCTAAACAGGACACATGGGGATAATGGCTATATATTGGGATACAAAGGTCCAAATGAAATTTATGAAGATGTTCCAGAAAGGGGATGAAATTTACTTTTTGTGATCCAAGTTTCAGACCTAGAAGATGAAACAGTAACACGTGGTAGTTTGTACAACTTCGCTGTTCTAAACAGTCCTGTAAAAGGTTACCTTGGGAAAATGATCATAAGTAGAAATCGGTGAAACCAATTTTGATGAAACCTATGGTTTTGAAATAGGGATAGGTGAGGCTACCTCAGTGCAAATTTTTAGACACATAGGAATATTAATTTCAGAGATATCGCAGAAACAGTATCAGGCATTTCTGCAGAAGAAATTGGAAAACTAGGGCTTCCTGTTCTGGGAGCTTCCCTCCACTATTTTCAGAAAAGGAGTACATTGGAAAGCTCAAATTGAAGAGATATATCTTTCTATCCAATCAGATCTGAAAGATTCCAAGTTTTGAAAATTAATGTTTCTCTGACAAACCCTAGATTAGCCAGCTCCGGAACCAGGATGGACACCTCAAATCGGTAAGATCTAATCTTTTGCTATTTTCATTTGAGGTTCTAATTTCAAAGTGATCTATCACATCAGCTTGATGATAATCTTGGTCAAGTTGACAAATTCAAAACATGCAAGTATATGATCTCTCTGAAGAAAATGAAGTGGACACCTACATGAGTAGAGAGGTTCCAGTTCCATAGGGAGATGAGGCTCAAAGCCTTACACAAGAAGAACTTGGTCAAGGCCAAGAAGATCATTGTTGATTCAATCACAGATCAACTTGTACCACAAGTGTCTTCCCTAAAGACACCGAAAGAGATGTTTGATTCCTTGACCAATCTATTTGAAGGGAAGAACATAAATCAGAATATGACCTTAAGAACCAGTTGAAGAATGTGAATATCTAGAATGCAGAGACCATGCAGTCATACTTTACAAGGGTCTATCAAATCGAAGAACAACTTGTAACAGTAGAAGAAGAAGTGGAGAATGCAGAAGTGGTGATAGCCACCTTGAATGGCCTCCCAGGATCATGGGATTCATTCATTCAAGGAATGTGTGCCAGAAGGAAGTGATTACTTTAAGAAGAAGAAGAAGCTCGACTCATAATAAGAGAAGAGAAGATGGGAGCAACCAAAGATCAAGCTCTCACCATCCAAAGAAGATCCCTCAAGCAATGAGGAATATGAAGAACTCAACTCTTAAAGAGCCCCTTATCCATATTCGCATTTGGATAAGAAATGATGCTATTATGAATGAAGAAGATGATGAAGTTGAAAGCTCAAGAAGGAGTCTACCCACGAAACAAATAAAGATAAGTATTCAATTGTCATTTCATGATATTGTTTTATCATGCATTTGTTTATATTCAGTTGATGTATTATGCATGATAGAATGTTTGCATTAATGACAGTATACTACTAATATGCATGTAATGGGTAAGTAGCTCATGGTGCTATACAACTCTCCATTGGTACTTATCTAGAATGAAACCTCTTTGCTGACATATTGGATTAGTGTACAATCTCAATGTGGTCCTGGTGGAGATGGAAGGCATCTAGAAAAGTTTCCATGAGATATGGATGAATGTTGTATTGGCTAAAGTAGTTGCATGATCATATATTTATGCATAAGAATTTTCCATTATGAATATGTCTTATGGAATGTTTCTAACCATACAACTAATGCATTTGACTTGTAGGAAATATCGCATACATAATTGCCTACAAGTAAAGAAGAATGAGAATTGTTCCGAAGAACAAGTGACGACAATTCAAAATGAAGAATAATATGATGAAATCAACGACATCATTAATGCAGAACCTTCAAGCTATGAAGAAGTAACCAAGAAGAAATGGAAGACCAGTTCAAGAAGAATGATGTCTAGGATGCAGTGTCGATACATGAAGGGAAGTTCGTAGTTACATCATGCAGTAGATGGAAACATCGTGGGATACAAGGCAAGATTTGTAGCACGAGGCTTCTCATGAAAAGAAGGCATAGACTACAAAGAGACATTTGTAGCCAGTGGGAGTTGAGACACATGACAGACATAATCATGTGTGCAAATGAAAGAAGGCCTTGTATGAGTTTAGAAGACACCCATGGGATAACACATAAATGATGATCTTGATGAAGATCTTAACCTTTGCTACAAGGTTGAAGATGAAAGCCTATAGAGGATGACAAGCTCATAGATGGGTGCGAGAAGAACTTTTGAAAAAGTTCAAGATGGAGGATCTTGGTATCTAGTGATCCTAGATGGATACATAGAATATTAGTAGCATAGGAAACTACTTGTCACTCTGGTGCATAGAGTACGTGTTGCCGCCTTTCACACTCCTGGGTCATGTAGCATAAATATTCAAGCCACTCGGTGTGTCCTTGGGGGCAAGTCTCGAGTCAAGGCTACCACCTTGTTCTTGACTCCTCCGTTTAGGCTCAACTCCTAACGAAGCCAAGGGGGGTAGACCCTATTAAGTTACTAAGGCACAATTATTTAGTACGGTGATGTTAAATTGAATGAGTTACTTAGGAGTTTGAAATTTAACCATAAACAACCATAGATGACAAGATACAAAATGAGCGCACGAAAGCATAATGCTGAGACACAATATATATATAGCAAGAAAATAACTAGTGCCTTAAAATGGAGTCAAAAGATAATCAATGTACTTGCATGTGCTTGGAGTGAAAGTTTTGCGATTGCCTCTTGGTACGTTTTAAGTTAATGTGAAATATGAGTTGATTAAAATTAGGCGAAGACGGGGGGGACTCCAGATATACCCGAGAGTACTTGGAGTATGTCCAAAACTAAACCTTCATGGCTACCCACAAGGAATATGTGGGCTGAATGGAGTCTCTGGGGCTATTGTTCATAACGCACCCGTTAGGGTGTGACAGAGATCGACGCCCTGAGGTCACTTTTCAGGAGTTCCCGCTTCCTTTGGGTATTTTGCCAACGTAATGGTTTGATCTAGGTGTTGTATTTTCACATGATGGTTTGTCAATTTGGGAGAGTGAATCCTAATTATTCTAGTCACTCAAGTGCTTTTGATATAGCTTGACTGATCGGACGAACCACAGCCAAGTGCAGAGCATACACACCGGAGTCTTGTCAATTTTAGTAAATTTTGAGATGGGTGTTCTTGTTAAAAATAAAACCCTCCAGGAACCTCTTTCGATCCAAGTGGATCTCAATCAGGGAATCAAGGAGGGGTTAATTTTATAATAGCTGATGAAAGAATTGATGAAAAGGAAAACACAAATACACAATTCCGGTTTTCTAATTAGTCCTACCACGCATCTCTTTCCCCTTTCGGGTCAATCGCGAAGTCGTGGGGTAAGTATTAAGATTACTTTGAAATCTCAAATATGGAATATGGAAATGATAATAAATAAAAGTATACTACCCTGCAGATTTGAACTATGCTAGATTGAAAAGAGATGAACAAAAAGTAAAAAATTGACATTGACGCAAATTCCGCCAGGGGGGATGGTGAATAGGCTGGAAAGAGCCTATTCAAAAGGAATTCTTATTTTCATTAGTAGTGATTTAAAATATCAAAAAATTGAAATTGATGCACTTTGGTCCTTGTTATCTAGGATCCAAAGGCTTACAAAAATCTTGTAACAAGCTTGAATTAAAACATAGCAGTGGGGGAAGCTTTCGGGAAGCTCTGGTTCGTCCAAGAGTCGGAAATTTGGCAGAGTCTCCTTCTCTTTTATGTTAGACATGCTAAAAAATAGTGAGAAATTAAAATAAAATGTGCCCAAACACACTTTAAAAGTGTTTTGGGTCACCACGCTAATTACCAAAAAAAAACTAAGTAAAAATTGTTAAACAGGGGTAATCTAATTTCTGCAAAAAGGAACCAAGGAAAGCAAGCTTTCCTTGGGATCTTGGCTTGCTGTTTGGACAGCCAATGAGATGTGAACTTTTATTGCAAAATTTAAATCTTTGAAGAACAAAAAATGAAGCTACCTTATGAGCAAGCTTTAGATCTATGCTTTAGCTACTTGCAAAAAAGGAATTTCCTACACCTAGATCTATCTTTATAAATTGATATTATTTATGAAATTATAGATCTAAGCAACAAAACTCTTATAAAATAGATCTAACAATATATGTTCAATTCTTGGAACTAGATATGATCATAAGAGGAAGAGATAGGTAACCGGAAGATTGATTTTAAAAGAAAGGAGGAAGAGAAGGGGAAAGGCCCGTTGTTGGATGGATCTGCAATGGAAAATTGTTAGTGGAATACATAGGGGCAATGTCTTCACAAATATTTTGGATGTACAGTGGAGTCAAACTAGATCCACAGCTTTTCCAATCCTTGCTACCTGAAAGCTAAACACACAATCTTGCACGAAACCTCATGAGATCTGGATATATATATATATAAAGACAAGAATTACATGCAAATAAACTTATTAAACATGTATAATATAGATCTTCTAACATATATGCTATGAGATATAAGTAAAACAAGTAACCTTACTTGCCCAACTATACTCCTATTGATTCAGCTGAATCGTTCAAGCTAGATAGGGTTCAGATGCAGAAATTGAGAGAAAAGTCGGCAACATCAATAGCTGTAAGACAATGCTTAATCCACACACATGAGAGAATTACACCATTTGGCCTCCAAAGCTTCTTTATTCCAACAATCAAAAGATTACAACAGTATTACAATAGCAAGCCCTTCAATCCAACTCTAACTAGCTTGGAAGAGGGAGCTTGTGCCTTGATTTATACAAAAACCAGGAGACCCAGCCCAGGGGGGCACAATCTCAAGGAGACAGATCAAATCAGCTGATGGAGAGTCAATCAATGCAGATCTGAAGCTGAACTGAGCCTACTTGTCAACTGAGGGGATGATTGAGCTGACACATCAACCCATAAACTGACACATCAGTCCACAGAGCATCCAGGAGAGTCCACACGTGTGGAGGGGAGAGAGAGGGCACAATTCCCCATAAAAGTTGTTGAAGTTCAACTCTGGATCTGATTTGATCACCTCCTTCAGTCAAGGATTTGTCAGATCTAGTTAATCTGGTTCAGATCTGACTAACTTCAATCAAATCAATTGAGAATACACTGATCTATGATTTTGGATTTGCTCCATTATTCATCAATTTATTAATTAAAATAATCAATAAATGATTTTTTGGGGCTTTCTGACGTGAGTGATGGAAAATCACTCAAAACTAGGAAATAGTGGGTCCATGGGTTTACATGGTGCTCTTAGATTGAAAATGAGCACTTACATGACTGAAACTGATTATTTTGTCCACTTTTATTCCAAAATCAATTTTTCCAATTAAACTATTAAAAAATAGCCTAAGTTTTGGAAAAATTAAATTTTAGTAAAAAACACTGAAAAAATTAAAAAAATTGAAAAATTGAAAAAACCTAGGGGGACTTAGACATGTTCATATGACTCGACCATGATGCCTAGCATGTTTATACATTGACACATAGACTCTAATAACCTCAATAGGCCTAAATGCCAAGCTGACCACCCCAACTTTGGAGGCATGGAGTGAAAAACTTAGAAATTATCAGTCGTTTATTCAACAACCAATAATAACCAAGGGAAAAAACACTTTGGGCTGGTCGGATTGACAAATAAAGTCTAAGAGACCGAGTCTTTTATAGACACTATCATGCTAGAACATTTATTACAAATCCCCCATGGGGTATGAACATGTGGCATAGTACAACAAAGCTCCCCATAAGCAAGACTGGAGGTTCTCTGAAGTCCGAACAAGTTATCCTTGTTCAGTTCACAAGGCACACTTGATAAAAAACCACCAAGTACAACTTAGGTAGTAACAGTACGGAAGACAGAGGGACTATGATGCTCCGCTTTAGAGGGAGTGACTACAGAATATACTGAGGTTCGACACGGTATGACAGGCTGGATAGATTACTGATGACTTTAGGATTTACTGAGAGTAAAATGGATTCCATCCTTTGTTTCAAGGTTGAAGGTAGAAGACCAGTGATGCTCCTGTTATGTGTCGATGCACTATTTTCTAGGCATGGAGGTGTGGTAGGATGCGGATGGAATCTTCCTCGGACAAGGGAAGTATGCAGTAGAGATCCTGAAGAGGTTCAGGATGATGGACTGCAAGGCCATGACCACACCTATGGGATTCTAACTTGAAGCTATTGAGTGTTGCTTCATCAAAGCCGGTTGATGCCACAATGTATTGTCAGATGATTTATTCCTTGATGTACCTAACGAATATGAGACCAGATATGTGCTTTGCTTTGAACACATTGAGACATGTTCACATGATGGTTGCAAAGCATGCAGTAAGGTACCTAAAGAGTACATTTGATTATGGGCTCAAGTATGAGGCGAATAAGAAGATTAACCTGGAGGTTTATGTTGTTTTAGATTGGGTAGGCAGTGCCATCGATAGGAAGAGCACTTCACAGTGTTGCTTCAGTATGGGATCAGGTGTGATCTCTTGGTTTTGTAGGAAGCAATCCTGGGTGGCACTGAGTACAGCTGAAGCAGAGTATGTCGCAGCCTGTTCAGCTAGTTACAAGGCAGTATGGGTAAGGAAGCTGCTGTCTGATTTATTTGATCTTCAGATGGATGCTACTTGTATACATTGTGAAAACCAGAGTTGTGTGAAGTTCTTGGATAACTCGGTGTTCCATGACAAGTCGAAGCATATCGAGATCAAGTATCAATATATCAGGGATATGGTGCTGAGGGGAGCAGTGAAGCTCCAGTATGTTGCGATGGACGAACAAATAGCTGATGTGTTGACAAATTCATTGTCCAGAGTGAAGTTTGAGTACTTCAGGGAGAAGCTTGGTGTTCTCTAGATTGAGGTTCCTTCCAAGGGGAAGTGATGATTCCGTGAGCCATTCTGACATGGTGAGAGGATTGGTTCCTTCCATGGTTAGATGTAAGGGTTGAGCGATTCTATCATGGTGAGAGGATTGGTTCCTTCCATGTCAGATATGAGTGCTGTGCCATTCTAATATGACAATAGGATTGGTTCCTACATGATCAAATATAAGCGCTACTTCCATTCTCTGAATGGAGGTACCTGGTCAGTTACTAGGAATACTTGGTTTAGGATCGAGGGCCTTTTTGATACGACTGTAAGATGTAGTATTACATGATCATATGTGAGTGCATGGCCATTCTGATGTGATTGAGGGATGTGTACCCACTTGATTAGATATAAGGGTTGTTCCCATTCTTTGAATGGAGGTACCTGATCAGTTACCAGGAAAGCTCAATCTGGGACTGAGGACCGTTCTGATATGACTGTGGGATATGTTCTCACATGATCAGATATGAGTGCATGGCCATTTTGATGTGATTGAGGGATGTGTTCCCACTTGATCAGATATAAGGGCTATTTTCATTCTCTGGGAGAATGGAGGCACCTGGTCAGTTACCAGGAACCCTCAGTCTGGGACTGAGTGCCCTTCTGACATGGTTAGAGGATTAAGTTCTTTCCATGGTTAGATGTACGTGTTGTTCCTTTTCAAAGATGGTAGTAGGTGTGTCCTACCATGTTGGTGATTGTAACTGCTGAGCCTTTCCATAGATGATAGTAGGTGTGTTTTATCATGCTGGTGGATGTGAGTGCTGTGCCTTTCCATATATGATAGTAGTTGTGTCCTATCATGGTGGTGGTTGTAAGTGTTGAGCATTTTCATAGATGATAGTAGTTGTGTCCTATCATGCTGGTGAATGTGAGTATTGGGCTTTTCTGATGTGTGTAACATCCCCGACCCTTAAACTGGCAAAGAGGATGCTACAAAACCATCAAAACCTCTATGCAAAATAGCCCCATGAACATGAACATGCATATAAATTGAAATAAAAGGCCTAAGACATAAAAAATACTAAGATGTCTATTCATATGCACAGCAGAAACCATCATACATTCATTTAGGCTTCAACATGTTCATCATGATTCATTAGAAAATAGACAGTAAATGTAAATGTAGAGGCAAACTGGACAATAATACTCATTTGATAAGAACTCGTACCACAACCAGCTACGTCGCTACAATGTTCCACCCAACCATAGGCCAACGTGCTCATCAATCTCTTAGCAACACTATCGCCCCGGAGCTGGGCATGATTCCCCAAGGTATAAGGGTCAAGCAGGTTTACACATATCCAAGGTTACACAAAACAGCCAAGCCAACATGGTTGGTTTATCAAGTCGTCAAGGAGCTAGGAAAGGCTAAATGCTAAGTCGATGGTCTCAATGGAGAGCTAAGGATGCCTACACCGGAGCTAACCTGACTTCTAAGACATCCACACACCCAAAACTGGGAATCAGTCCTTTCTCTGCTTCGTAGTCCCTCAGGCCCTGACTTCCCTTTCCAATACTCTTCAAGGGTTGTGGAGAAGAAAGCTAGTAGTCTAATTCTGTCTGAGTGGCTCCCAACACCAGGTTTCTCAAGCATACCCAACCTCTAATCCTACTCTAAACAGTCCGAAGACCACCCACTACATACCACTGTAAAACAATCGGTTCACAGCTCTGTGAAGAAAACAAAGATGACTGGGTGACAACCCAAACAAAAAGGTGAACACAGCTCAGGTCAAACAAGATGTTTCAGAGTTGTTCTTGGCCCTAGCGTGGCCAAAACAACTCAACGACAACCAAAAGATGATTGTATTCGTAGCAACAAACAACATGGGGAAAACCACAACAAGCCACGAACAATGGAGGGAAAACCACAGTAAACTACCAAATCAGGGGAAAAACCACAGCCTCGACTCAACAATGAAGTGGCGGCAACATTACACAGTCCTAAATAGGAGAGAAGTCTGATTCTCAATCATGGACAAGGGAGAACATGTACACAGACCATAATTCATGAGGGTAACACACATACGCCCAGCCCCTCTCTGCGTGAAGGGAAAAACTTAAATAGACCATGGTCATCCAAAAGTGGAGAGTCGACTGACTGCCTGCGTGAGGGTAACCATGGAGATCTCTCACCTACATGTGAAGAGAACCCCTCCGCGTGAGGATGGACCAGACCAAAACAATGGAAGGACCCCCGTCGTGGAAGAGTGGAGAGAATGGGAATCATGTCTGTTCCCCTGCCCTCAGTGTGAGTGAATGAGCCAGCTAGTGGAGTGTGGGTGGGGCAAGGACTGGCAGTCCTTTCACCCACCACTTCCCCACCATAACTCTTCCCAACTAACAGACAACAGAAGTTTAAAAAGGGTGGTCGACACATGGAAAACTCCCAATGGCTCCCATGGGCTAGACATTTCCCCGCCTTAACCTTAGGAATCATGCCCTTTTCATTTAGCGTTGCACCTTCGTAGCTGGTTGTAGGTTTAATTTAATTGATATGCATATTTATATGATGCCAAAAATATAATGTGCTGGATAGCACGATATACCATCGGCAATGATCCCTATTGACGAAACATACATAACCAAATCAATGGTGGGGATTTTTCCTTTATCTCCACACCATGATTAATTAAAAAATATACATCATGTATCTTTTAATGCAAATGGGGTCAAAATCGGGGTATTACAATGTGGTAATAGGATTGGTTCCTACATGATCAGTTGTGAGTGTTGGGCATGCCTTTCTGACATGGTGTTGGATGTGTTCCTCTCATGGTCAGATGCAAGTGCTGGGCAGGCCATTCTGACTTGGTGTTAGATATAAGCACTGAAGAAGACCTACATGGAGGCTAGGCCTACAACCAGCATGAGAAAGGGCTGGCTCTGTAGAACTTCCTATGGTGAGAAGAATCATGAGATAGCACCCGTGATGATGATCGAGTAGTGATGATCTAGATCTAGTGATGATGATCCAGATAGAGTGATGATCCAGATCGAGTGATGATCTAGATTCAGTGATGATGATCCAGATTGAGTGATGATGATCCATATCGAGTGATGATCCATATCTAGTGATGATGTTCTAGATCGAGTGATGATCCAGATCCAGTGATGATTATCCATATCGAGTGATGATCTAGATTCAGTGATGATGATCTAGATCTAGTGATGATCTAGATCCAGATGAAGATGACTTGAAGATGAATATGACAAGAAATCAATGATGATCCAGATGATACAGAGAAGAAGACTTGTGCTGATAAATTGTGTCGAGAGAATACCTTCCTAGTTAAGAGGGAGTGTTGATGTATTTGTAACTTTGGAATGTATTCATATGTATATCTTATGTATTGTACCCCGATGTTTATTCCGGGATGTGTCTGTAATGCATTTGAGTCATGTCATACCCTGATGTTCCTATCGGGAGTTTCTATAATGTAAACAAGTAATGTCAAGTCATTGTGGGTAACCCTCCTATTGGTCAAGGGTTAAAGTCCCCACAGTTGTGGGGCCCTAGGGTTATTAGACTATCCTAGATAAGTCAACCCTAGGTGAGTCATTGTAAGTCGGGGCAATAGTCCCCACCATTGTGTTAAGGGTAATCCTCCTTATTGGTCGAAGGAGGAAAAGTCCTCACAAGTTGTGGGGCACTAGGGTTATTAGACACTCCTAGAGATGTAGGCTCTAGTAATTAATTTTTAATTGAGGCCGACATGTTGGAGTGGGTTTCAAGTGAATGAAAGAATATAAATAGAGAGTGAGCCTCTCTATTTATTACACACACACTCACTCATTGGGGCTTATGAGTGAGAGAGAAGTTGCTGGGATCAAAGAGAGAGACTACTGCCATCGGGAGATCATCTTTATGTTTTCAGGTTTTACTTTTGGTGCCAATTCTATCTCTGAGGAAGTTGCGGGGTTTTCTCCTTTATGGCTTCCCCGAGGAAAATTCTTTGTGTCTCTTGTCTCTTGTGTTTCATTGCAGTACATGTTATTCTCTTAGTTAAAGATCCTAAGATCATAATTCTAGCTTGAATGATAAAAATCTAACAATGGGAAAGTTGTATCTAGAATTTGTGTTTTGTTTTTCTTACAAATTTTTGTGTGATAATGTCTATGTATATTGACAAGTTTTGGATCCAAATGGTTTGTTTTACAAGTTATGTAATTGTTGAAAAAAAATTCAATATATGTGTTGTCACTTATTCCATACACTGGGGAATTTTCTATCCATAAAAGGGCATGATCATGTTCACTTCCCCTATTTTGGAATTATGTTATAAAGTAGTAATCTAGAATTTTTCCAAAAAACCCTTTGTCATCACATATGACTTGTCTAATTGCATTTATTCTATGCCGATAGTACTGACTACATGTTACTGGGTCTTTTCCGATAATATAGTTGATATCAAAGTCTTCTATCGTTTCAATATGTTTTCTTTTTCTTGTTTTCCTTTGTAACTCAGATAATGCATTTACTAATGGAGTCCATTGATTCTATGCACTTGTGAATGTAACAATGAATGTTGCTGGACCTAATTGTCGTATCATTGCAAATAAATTCTTTTTTATTTGTTGTAGATAGTCAAGGGAAATGCATATGTTCTTGAAATCTATGTAACCAATATCAAATTTGAGTAACTGTTCTAAGTTTGGTTTGTACTTTAAGTCCTTTGCAAGTAATGTTCTTCCTCTAAGTTGTCTATTTCTTATTTGTATCCATAGGTAAGACATAGCTTGGTCAATAATTATTTGCATTGTTTTGAAAAACAAATTTGTTGTGTGATTTGAAAAATTGCTAGATGCATGTTGTAACTCCCATTTTACTATTTTTTGACAACTAAATCTATCTAAAATGTCATTGTCATGTGGATATCTGTAGAACAATAGTGGAAAGTTCATCTCTTCTACATATTTGTCCTTGAATATTCCTGGTGGTCATTGTCCTTCGGTTAGTGCAATTTAAAGAATCTTGTCTTGCAAATCATGCACACGTTGTGAGTCCGTGAATCCATGTATTAATATTTCAGTTGGTTTGTCATCCTCTGATTTGTTTTCAATTTCATCTGTACTATCATATCTTTCATTTTGCAGTGTGCTATTGTTATTTTCTCCTAGTGCATTGTCACAATCTTTGTTTATGTGAATGTTCTCAATTTTATATAGATGTCTTGAACAAAGTTCCTTCAATGCTTGCATAATAGTTTTTACACGTACTTTTCTGGTTTGATATGCATTTTTGTATTGCAATAATCTCTTCAATTCAAATGCAATTATCATGATTTTATTTACAAATTGCGGTAATGCTATTTGAATGAAATCCATATGAATAGGTACATTCATGATTATACCTATAATCCCATTTGGGATCGTTTATAACCCCACTATCTTATTTGTGCAAAATAAATTCTTATAGATACGAGTCGTTCTTCAAGTTCCGATACTGTTGCCACAGAATGTGATGGAGTATTGCGTTTGATTTGTTCTGGTACTACAAATTGGGGCAGTTTTCCATTTTGAATTTCCCTTTTCCAACTTGTACATATTTTCTTATTCAAAATTGTTTTGTCATTTTGTGCTAAGTTCTGATACTCAGTCTCTAGCTCTTGTGTAATATAGTTCATGTTTTTTTACAAATTGCAATTGTTCACAAATTGAACATTTGTTTTTGGGTGTATCCTGAATCTTTGTCATATAGACATGTTTTGTTGTTTTTTGGGTCCTAGGCATGTGCTTACTAATAGAAGAAGTTTTGGTTACTGTATTTGCATGTACTATTTGTTTTAGTTTATGATCCATAACTTTCCTAGTACTATTAGGTATAGTTGCCAAATTGACATGATTTGTAAATGAAACATTTTTTGTTCTTATTTGTTCTTCATCATCATTCAAATTGCATTTGTCATGCTCATTTGACAATTTGACTGAGCCTAAATGTTTTGAATAACACATCTCTTCATTTTCATATGAAACAGTAATTAAGCATGGTGTTTGGCTCAACTTCAAGTTATGTAGCTTGCGTGTCTCAGTTGAAGGCAAACAAACATTGTAATGATGTTGCATTTAGACACTATCTTTGTTTGCATGTAATATTTGTTTCAGTCTATGATATCCAAGTTCTGTAGTGTTATTGGGTGTAGTTGTTAAATCACCAGAAGCTACACAGGGAACACTAACTGCTTGTGTTTTCTTTTCATCGTTGTTCAAGTTGGTTCTGTTTTGATAACCTGCATTGCATAATCCTTCATTGCTTATGGTTATGATTGTTGTGGGTGTAATTTGTTCCAGTTTACTTTGATTTGATTTATGTCTCTTAGGTGAGTGCATATTTAGGTCATTCCATTGCACATCCAATATGCTACATTTTTCTCTTTTTATTACCTGATCGTCTACATGTCTTTTTGCTTTGTTCTATTGTTGACTCATTGCAATGCAAATGTGATTTGCATTTATAGTTTTTCAAAATCATTGGTTCATAATGTATATGAGATGTTTCTGTATCAAACGATAATATGCCATATGTTTCACTATAGTTTGTGTTAGCTGAGTATAAGCTTGTTACAATCCTGGTGGTAGAGGACCAGACCCTGATGTTTGCATTGAAGATGATACATACCCATTGGAAACAAAATGCTCCACCTTCTATGTTACCCTGTTCATATGGCATTGCCATATTTATTAAATATCCTTGCCAATTTGTGTTTTCTTTCATTTTCTCTATAACATTAGTTGATAAATGTTCTCTAAGACATTGCATTGCAAATTGATTACCAGCCATAATTGCATTGCAAAATGATTGTGCTATGTACAGTCTTAGGGACTGTACATTGAAGTCAGTTGCTATTAAGTGGTAGATTGAATTGAACAAACTTCCCCCATAGTTGGCTATGTATGTAGTTGTTATGTTTAAGCCATGTAGTTTCATGTCATTTGAAATGCAGCACCAATGATGCTCAAGTTATTTGCATAGCAATGACAAATAACTATTACATGGTTCAAAATTGCATATTGTCAATTTATTATACAGTAAAGGATCATACTGACCACTAGAGGGGTTACCATAATGAAACATGATGCAATATGGATTTATATTTGTAGTTGGATTGAACAACAAATATCTACTCTTCCTAGTTAGTGACCAAATTCCAATTGATATATTCAGCCACTACCCAACATATGCAAAATGTATCTCCCCACAGTCCTCTTTGAATTTCATTTAGAGCCATAGATGCAAACAAACACATTTTGTAGAGGTACGTATCAATATTAGAGATTCCATGCAATTGGTACAAAAAACCAGGGGCAAGCTCATGTTGATATGACTCGAGTGCCTCTGTATTGTTTTTTCCTAATCATTTTAGGAAATGGTCTATCAATCCATTTCGTAATTCGATGGATGTGCAGAGAAAATGCAATAGTACTTGTAAAGTATCAAATAAGCAGTCTCCTGACGTGAATGAGAATCCATGTAACCTGAAAAGGCCTTCTCTCTCTAACACATCATCAATACTACCTTCTATGATGCACTTTTTCTTATAATTATCAACATTTACTATGCTTGTCATTTTGAACTAGTTTCTTCTCAAAGTGCGTGTAGTGATGAAATAGAACCTAATTACAAAAAATGTAGGATTGTTTGCTTGTATATATAATTGATACTTTTGAAATGGTTAATAAATATACACTTATAGTTTTGAAAAGGTTCATAAAGATGTGATGCAACTCATTTCAAACAAAAAAGCAATATTGAGACAATGATGCAAATGCATAGTTGGTAACTTGTTCTAATTTGCTTGTATATTTAACTTCTACTTTTGAAATGGTTCATAAAGATGTGATGAAATTTGTCTCATACTAAAATGAAGTATGTTTGGGTACACAGGGTACTACAAAAAGACTAAACACCTAGAGCATCCATTCACACAAACAGATCACATATCAACACACCGATGTTTTTGACGTGGTTAAAACCCTCGAGAGGGAAACAGTCCACGACCCCAGCCAAATAACTACTTGGAGAAATTTATTATGCAAAATAAAGAAAGTTACAAATGAGCTTCTCATAATTGATCAACTAGCCAAGGACCCTCCATGCTCTTTAAATAGAGATAATGGACCAATCAGGTGTTAAGCCACGGATCAAGGGTAGGTATGATCTAAGATAAGTTGAACCGTCGAATCACTTTATGTCTAGAACATATAATGACCATAAAATTATAATATTTACAAATGCATAGTAATGCATACTAAAGAAACAGACTTTACCTAACGGATATATTACACAAGTTGACCTTAACTAACTCCTAAGTGTCTAAATATCCTAACATCCCCCGTTAAGAAAAACTTGGGATATGATTGAAGTATTTACAAAAGTGACACTATTAGGAGAAGGAAGGAGGCATTAGAGCCTATCCTCCCTTAATCACAAGTTCCTGAACTCCTAAAATAGATCAAAGTTTAGAAAACTCTGCTTCTGTAAGAGACTTGGTGAAGATGTATGCAACTTGATCATCTATAGGGAAAAAGAGCACTTCAAGAACGTAATCATGAACAAGATTTTTTATGAAGTGCATATGTAGCTCAATGTGTTTTTTGCATTGATGTAGAATTGGATATTTGGAAATCTTGATGGCACTTTGATTGTCTCTCCAAAGTGGAGTAGGCTACTACTGCTCGAATCCAAACTCTAATAGGATCTGTCGAAGCCATAAAGCTTCCTGACTGGCATTAAATATGGCTCAATATTCTGCTTCTACTGAAGAAAGAGCAAGAGCTTGTTGTTTCTTAAAATCCCAAGTGACAGGACCAGATCCCAGACTGAAAACATAACCTGCAGTAGACTTTCGATCATTAGGATCACCGACCCAATATGAATAAGTGAAACCAACCAACAAAGGTGTCCCCCCTGTACTGTAACAAATCCCAAATTGAATTGTACCTCAAATATATCAAAGTGCTCTTTTTGTTGATTTCCAGTGAATTTGATGAGGTGTTTGCATATAACTGGCAACACGACCAACGACAAAGGAAAGGACATGACGGGAACGAGTCAAGTATAAGAGACTACCAACAAGCTGACGATACAAGGTGGCATCTACATCAGGGGAAGTACACGTGGTAGAAAGTTTGACTCCAAACTGGAAGGGAGAAGGGGATGGTTTACAATCTTCCATGTGAAAGCGATGAAGAAGGTCACAAACATACTTAGACTGGGAAAGAAATATTCCTTCTTTGGTTTGCAAGACTTGGAGACCAAGAAAATAATGCAAATGTCCTAAGTTTGACATTTCAAAATTTTGCTTAAGATTGGATTTCACATCGGTTAAAAGCTTAGGGTCAATACCAGTAAGGATAAGATCATCAACATAAAGAACAAGTATGATGAGATTATATCCTACTTTCTTGGTATAGACATTGGGGTCATAATGGCATCTAGAAAAACTAGTGTCAAGGAGAAAGCTATCCATTTTGGCATACCAAGCTCTAGGAGCTTGCTTAAGGCCATATACGGATTTCTTAAGGCGACAAACAAGGCTAGAGTTATTCTGAACATATCCAGAAGGTTGTTCCAAGTAAATTTCCTCCTGTAAATCACCATGTAAGAATGCAGACTTGACATCCATTTGATATAATTCCCAGTTATGTAAGGTTGCAAGGGAAAGAACAAGGCGGATGGAGTTCATTTTTGCGACAGGGGAAAAGGTTTCATTGTAGTCAATCCATTCAACTTGGGAAAAACCTTTGGCAACTAACCTTGCCTAAAGTCTTGTCAACAATTCCATCTGATGCATACTTAGTTCTATAGACCCATTTACATCTGACAAGTTTTCTTCCTTTTGGAAGAGGTACAAGATCCTAAGTATCGTTCGCCATTAAGGAATGGTATTCTTCATCCATAGACACATCCTAATATGGATTTCCTGAAGCTTTTGCAAAAGTTTTTGGATCATGATTATCAGAAACTTGAGCCAAAAGAAAAGAGGATCATTGAAACTAAGAACATGTTCGACATTGATCTCTAGGATCACTGGCAAGATCACCAACAGCTTCACATTGTGAATGGACCCATCGAGGAAGCAATGGTGCTGGTGCAACTGGAGGAATATGAGTAGGCGGAGGTGGATTTTCATCCTCACTGTCATCTTCAGAAACCGAAGTTGGAAATTTGTCAAGGAAGTTGGAAGTAGAAGAAGGCACAATCGCCGTATTAAGCTCGCAAGACAAAGATGGAACAACCGCAGAGTTAGGCTCACAGGCCAAGATATTTTAATCAAATTTAACATCTCTTCTAATGATTACATAATTTGAATCTGGTTGAAGAAGTATATAACCTTTTACATCTTCATAATTTCCGACAAATATGCACTTTTCACTTTTAGGTTGGAATGCTTTCCATTTTTCATCTAGAATGTGGGCTCATGCTTCACTACCAAACACACGGAAGTGACTTACATCTGGTTTAATTTTACTCCATGCTTCTTCTAGTGTTATACCTTGTAAAGCTTTAGTGGGGGTGCAATTAACTATGTAATTTGCACAATTTATGGCCTTAACCCAAAATTGAAGACTTAGTCCCTTAGATTGGATCATACAATTAGCCATTTCTTTTAAAGTGCGGTTTTCCATTCAGCCACACCATTTTGTTGTGGTGTATATGGAACAATGTGTTGTTGTTGGATTCCTTGTTCAGTGCAGAAGTAGTGTACTTTTTGTTAACATATTCTTGTCCATTGTCGGATCTTAGCTTAATGATTTGATGACCAGATTGTTTTTCAACAAGGGCCTTGTAGGCAAAGAACATGTTAAATACTTCGCTCAAGTTTCAGGAAATAAACCCAAGTGCATCTGGAGTAATCATCATTGAAATTTAAAAATATTTGAAACCAGAAAAGGAAGCAGATGGAAGAGGACCACACAAGTCACTATGTACAAGCTCCAAGGGAACCGAGGCGTGCTAAGAGGCACGTTTGTCAAAACTATCCTGATGATGTTTTCTGAGTACACAACCAGAACAAACACCATCCCTACAAGATACCATTGGAAGACCTGTCACCATATTTTATTTACATAGTTGTTCCAATGAGCAATAATTTAAGTGACCAAATCACTCATGCCAAAGTTTGCTCAAGTTATCACTATGAGCAACAAAAACTGAAGGAAAAGGTGATGACCCAAAGTTGTTAAATTTGTACAACTTGGTAATATCATCAACTATTCTGGTAGCTAGGACATGTTGAGGATCTTGAAAATCCTTGATTACAACTTGGTGAGGTGTAAACATTACACTTTTACCTTCACCATAATGAATGATTTGATAGACTGACAACAAATTGCAGGAAATTCTTAGAATACGTAGTACATCACTAAAATGACCATTTTCTATTGGAACTGTTCCAGATTCTACAACACTTAGAGATTTATCACCACCAACAAATATTTGTTTGGTGTTACATTCATGCATAGTAGAAAATATGGCTTGATCCTTAGCCATATGCTAAGATGCTCCAGAATCAATGAGCCATTAATTTTGAGTAGAAGAAGAAGATGCTGTATAAGGATGACCAGAAGCACAAAGTGCATGTCCATGAGAGGTAGATTTTGAAGTCGAATATAGGCTGATGTGGTGCTTCTTCATTGCTGCTTCCAAGGCTGCCATCTTCTTGAAACACTTAGATTCATCATGATTATCTTTCCCACAATAGTTGGAATGACACTCAGTATTCTTTCCTTTTGGATTTGATCCTTTGTCATTTTTTAAAGAAGGAGTTGGATGAGAGGGTTTGGGACCCTTGTTTGGATTATTATAGCGAAAATTTTGTTTCTTCGGAGGCTTGGATTTTTCTTTCTGTTGGGACAATAAGGTTTTCCCAGATGTATTTGCATTGTTAATTATTCCAAGATGAATGAGCTTATCTTGCTCTCTAATTAAGGAATCAAAAAATGATTCAAGACTAGGCTCTTGATAGCTAGATGCAGTCAAGGATTCTTTCATGGAGTAAAACGTAGATACAAAAATAGAATATGCAAGTCTAAGTTTGGAAAGAATATGATAAATACATTGTTTTTCTTCTCTCTTAATCTTGCGTTCTTCACATAAGAGTCTAAGAGTTTTGTACTTAGATAAATAATATTGAATGCATGAAAAATCACTTGGATTCAAAGAAATCAACTCATTATCAAATTGATGACCTCGAATTTCATTGTGTTTACCAAACACAGATTCCAACTTTTCCCAACCTTTATCAGGTTCATTAATTCCAGATATGTGGAATCGCAAATAAGTAGAGATTAACATCCCAATAAATCTACGAGCTTCATCACATCTATTTTCCCATTTTATTTTCTTATCATCATCAGTGGGTTATGTTTCTTTCCCTGAGGTAATTCTGAAAAGTCCCCTACTTCGTAGAACATCCTCCATACGAGATTTCCATGAAAAATAGTTAGAACTGGTAAGTAGAATATCACAAGGGGCGGCCATACTATAAAATAATGACTGAAAAAATAGAAACCAACTCTCTAGATGTAGAGAGCTCGAAAAATCAGGCTGGTTAAAAAAACGACACTGAAAACTGATTCCGTATGATGAAGTTATGCTTGATCAAAGAAAAGGTTGAAGATGTCCCCAATAGTGACGTGGCAGATATAAAATTGACTAACTAAAAAAAAGAACCCCTTTCTTCCCAAGATGAACCTTTGACAATCACTTTACAAGAAAGTTGCTTTAAGTGAATCACTTTTGTAAAATAAGTGATTTTCACTTTTACAATAATGGTACTTTAAATAGTGCGACAATAAACCAAAAGACTTAAGTGACTAACTTTTTTATTTATTTTTATTTTTAATTTAAATGAGATGCACTTTTACAATAAAGTAACTTAAAAATAGAAATTGCATGTAGTATTAAAAAAATAACTAATAAGAATTGAACTCAAGACCTATTAAGGAATAAAGCAACTTTGGACCAAGTAAGCTAAGTTTAAATGGTACATAAAAGAAGGGAATGAAGAAGGGTTTTTTGTTTTTTGTTTTTTTACTCTTCTCTCTCGGTCTCCGTGCACTTGCCCCTTTTTCTTGCAAATCACACCACAAACCGAAATCAAAAAACTTTTCCACACTTTTGGGGTTAGATCTCGTTAGCTTACCTGGAAAGTCTACATTTTCTCTCTGTTTTTTATTCGCCATGATCACATAAGGTGCATGGCAAAGAGCATATGTAGCCGAGAAAAACCCTTTCCCTTTCTGTCTCTGATTCACTGCGATCGTGCAAGGTGTACGACAAAGAGCATATGCAGACAGGGAAGGAAACAATCTGAGACCAAAAAAATATCTAATACTAAAAATGATAAAAATATGAGAGTTTTTTTTTTATTAAAAAAATAAAAATAAAATAAAACCATCACTGTAACATTATACCTTTAGATCTGTCGAAATGGGTGTTTCTGGATCAAATAGAAATGGTTTTCGATGAAATGAAAACTATTTTACAATGGAAATGGCATTCTAGACACAATGGAAAACCCCCTAAAGGCCACAAATGCACAAAAAATCCAGAATCAAAAACCCTTTGAAGGTTTTGACAACAATAGTTCAAGACTTAGATTACAACCAGAAGCGGCTCTTCATAAATGCTATGATACCATGTTCGGATACATAGGGTACTCCCAAAAGACCAAACACCTAGAGCATCCACTGACACAAATAGACCATAGATCAACACGTCGAAGTTTTTGACGTGGTTAAAACCCTCGAGAGGGAAACAGTCCATGACCCCAGCCAAATAGGTACTTGGAGCAATTTATTATGCGAAAGAAAGAAAGTTACAAATGAGCTTCTCATAATTGTCAACTAGACAAGGACCCTCCACGCTCTTTAAATAGAGATCATGGACCAATCAAGTGTCAAGCCACGGATCAAGGGTAGGTATGATCTACGAGAAGTTGAACTGTCAGATCACTTTATGTCTAGAACATATCATGACCGCCGGATTAGAATATTTACAAATGCATACTAATGCATACTAAAGAAACAAACTTTATTAATATATATACAAGGGATGCTTGGAGACTCTGTGGGCTACGAACCTCATGGTGGAAAGCGGATAATTTTTTATCCTTTTGGCATGGTCGTATGACCTATCAATGTTAGGGTTTGGTTGGTGCTTTAGGTATCTGACGGACTCATTGATGGGCCCAATGTTTTTTGTTTCTTTGTTTTTACTCTTTGAGGGATAGGGTTTTACTCTAGTGTTTTTTTCCTTCTTTTTTACCCTTTTCCCTGTTTAGGATGGAGGATGTGGAACAACTGGATTACTCATACAAAACAATCTATGATGAAGACATCTGGGCTCATCCTGCTATCATAATCATGCTGAGGTGGTGTTTTCACCACTTTCGAGGGAGGTGTTAATCCCTGGATTTCTCAACACGCCGGATTTTGTGTTGACCTCACCCGGTTCTCCTGGTTTTGGTTCCATTCTTGGGGCGATGCTTGGGGCTGGCAAGTCATCTTAGGTTCTATGGCCAGAGGACCTAGACAATGTTCCATTTCCCTCTTTCTCTTGGGCCATCGACTTGTCAATTGCTAATATGGCGTGGGGTTCTTTTGTGGTCACTAACAAGGTTGACCCATCTCCTCCCTTAGCTTCATTTGGAGTTGAAGGAACGACGAGAGTGGAGAAGGTCATTTTGGAGGCTGGTGCGGACTTGGATGGACTTTGACCTTGCATTTGGGGTTCCAATAATGCTGAATCAGGGTTTGTCTATGACGGTGGTGAGGAGGGATTCCCTGCAGGCCATGACAGGCAAAAAAGGTCGAAGAACTAGATCAAGCAGAAGGAGACCTTAAATTTTACCCTTGGGGAAGATATAACTTGTTAACAAATTCCTTAGAGGGTGAATTTGACCTTGGTGGGTAGAGCTTTGGGTCAAACTTTTGTTCAGAAAACTATGGTTAGATGGGTCAAGGCAAACTGGTGTGAATTTCTTGGCTCGGTCCTGGTGGTTGTGGAGATATCCTGAGGGTGGTTTGCCTTCAATTTCTCTGAGGCTGGTTCTCCTCAGAAAGTACTTTCTCGAAACTGGTTTCTAGATCATACTCCTTTGCTTCTCAAGCCCTGGCATCGGATGTTCAATGTTAACAGAGAAAGGATTGATGAGGTACCGGTTTGGGTACACCTTCCTGGTCTTCCTTTACATTGTTGGTCTAAAGAGCACTTCCGCAGTATTGGAAATTTGATGGGAACATTCTTGAAGGTGGACTTCTCCTTCAGGGAGACTTTTCAATAGAAGGTTTCCCGTATACTGGTTCGTTTAAATGTCAGAGACAGGATGGCAACTGAGATTAACCTGCATTAGGGATCCTTTCGCTATACACAATCATTGGATTATGAAAATCTTCCATTTTGTTGTAGACGATGCCATGAATATGGACACTTGGCCTCTTATTGCAAGCTGGATGTTTGTTCCTGCAATGGTTGTTGTCAGTTGTCTGAGGGCCGAAAGGGGGGATGAGCCAGATATCTGGGGTTTTTTGTGAGAATTGACATACCTTCTCCTATGGTATCATCTTTACCTTTGATCGGTGACCCTTTCAAAGAGGTTCTAGTGGGTCCCATGGTGCCAGTGGAACCTGGGATTACCTCTTCTCTAGAGCTATCGATGGGTTGTTCCATCCCAGGTACTAAATCTTTCTCATTTTCTCCTGCTTTTAATTTGTTTACTCACAATGTAAATCTGTCTAGATTGGACTGGGTGGAGGGTTTGAAAAACTTAAGCATTTCTCTTTCTGATAATACCTCTAGTCCCTTCTCTCCTGCAAACCTGGAGGAACCCACCTTGTTATCCCTCCCTTGTTCTCCTTTGACCTCAGAAGAGGCCCCTACACTTTCTCCTTGTTTGTCTCCCATCACTTCCTTGGTCCCTCTTAAGACTGTTCTTACCTCGGTCAGGGACGTTTCCTCTCCTGTTGAAGATGATCGTTCCCCTTCCTCCTATCTTGATTCGCCTGAGTCGAGCTATTTCCTGAGATCTTGTCTGAAATCCCCGGGGGGTTTGGGTCCAAGGCCGAGCCATGTGTCTAGAGGGAGAGGAAGACAGTCGCATTTGGAGAAGGCTCAATGTCGAGCAAAAAAGGATCTTTTATCTAGAAAACAATCGTTCATTGAAAGGGCGCTTAGAGCGGTGCGCGCCCAGAATAAGGGACGTGGATGAAAATCATGTCTTTTAACGTTTGGGGTCTTGCTGGTCCCCATAAAATATTAGCATTAAAAAGGGTGGTTAGCCTGGATCACCATGATATTTTGCTGCTATAGGAGACAATATGTGTAGGTGATGTGATAAAGGAAAGATTGGAGAGCTGGTTCCCTGGATGGATCTTTGCTTGTTTGGATGGAAAGGGAAGCTCTGGTGGTCTGGCTATTGGTTGGAAAGAAAGTTTTGTTAAAGCTATCAACCTATGGGGTATGGAATCTATTTTGGGCCTAGACTTTCAGGATTTGGAACTCCAATATTCGTTCACTATTCTAAATATTAACGGTCCCTATTTGAACAAGGTCTCTTTTTGGGAAATCCTCTTCAACATATTAACTTGGTCATTTTAGGAGGGGAATTTAACTTTTCTTTGGGTCAAGCAGAGGTTTGGGGCCCTTATGCACGGGCCAATCTATTGACTGATTTATTCACTCGGAAGTTGGTGGAGAGAAATTGGTTCGATATTGAGCCTATCAGGTTAAAGACTACTTGGAGGAATAATAGATGTGGGGATGGTTGTGTTGCTAAAAGGATGGACATGTTTTTGGTGGCCAAAGAGGTGGTGGATAGGATTCATGATATTTGTTAGTGGGTGGGATGTGGAGGTCTCTCGGATCATCTTCCTATCTTCCTAGAGCTCAGGAATGGTCCTTTTTAACCCCCTAGTCCTCTTAAGTTTAATAAGACGTGGCTCAAAGATGAAACTTTTGTGAAATTTATCTCTGATTTATGGATTCCCTTTTCTCCTTGTAGTACCGTTTCTGCAACTTTCCAATTTGCTGCTAATATCAAAAGTTTGAAATGTGCCATAAAATATTGGGTGGTGGAGAGAGGTTAAGGGAGGACAATGAACTGAAGTTTGTTGAGAGTGATATCTCGAGGAGTTTGGACTCAAAGGGGGGGGGGGGGGGGATGATGACTCAGGAATGAAAGGAGGCTCTCACTTTCATGGAAGGGAGAAGAAAATATTTGTTGCTTGATAAAGAGGATACCTAGTGACTGAAGAGTAGAGCTACCTGGATGGAAAGTGGGGATGACAATATAAAATTTTTCCACGCATATGCGAGGGGGAGAAAGTCTTCAAATACTATATGGAGCTTACAGGATGAACACGGGGTTGCACATAACAAATTTGTTGATAAGGCGTGTATAGGGGTTGCACATTTTAAAAATATTTTCAAGGCTCCTCCCTAGGTTTCTATTGCTGAGGTCATCTGGGTGATCCAAATGTTTCCTAGATTTGTTGATGCTGAAGACAACATTTCTCTTATGGAAATAGTCAATGAGGAGGAACTTAAGGTTGCATTACATAGCTTTCAGCAGGATAAAATCTTAGGACCATATGGGTGGTCTATTGAGTTCTTTCTAGGCTTATTCGATCTTATTGGTGGGGACTTGTTAAAAGTGGTGTAGGATACCCATATCTTGGGGAGATTATCGGCTAGTTTCAATACCACTTTCATTTCCTTAATCCCTAAAGTTGACAATCCTTCCACCTTAAACGACTTCTGACTGCTCTCTCTTTGGAACTTTGTATACAAGGTGGTTACTAAGATTATTGTTTGCAGACTTAAGGATATATTGTCTCTACATATTTCTAAAGAATAGTTTGGATTTCTTGATGGTAGACAAATTCATGGGGTAGTTGGGGTGGCTCAAGAGGGTTTGCACAGCATGAAGACAAAAAATATTAAAGGGGATGTTCTTAAGATTGATTTGTCTAAATCTTATGATAACGTCAGTTGGAATTATATCTGGATGCTGATGACTCACTTGGGGTTTCGAATTGGTTTCATCATATGGGTAATGAGTTGCATTACCACTATATTCTTCTTGGTTTTGATCAATGGAGCGGCCTCCTACTTTTTCCACGTTGAGAGGGGGTTACATTAGGGATGCTCACTATCACTTTTTCTCTTCGTGCTGGTTGTTGAAGGCCTTAGTCGGGCTTTAAAGAATACAAAATATCTAGGTATGATAAGGGGTATTCAAATTTCCCACCATCTGTTGATTACTCTTCTGATTTTTGTGGACGGTGTGCTTATCTTCTACTCAGGTTCACTCAGGGGTGTTCAATCCCTCTCTGATATTATGTTACTTTTCCCAAAAGCTACTAGAATGGAGATAAATGAAGGAAAATATATGGTGACCACTCATCTGCTGACAGTGGATGAAAGTCAAGCGATTGCTAGGGTTTTTCCCTTCATCCAGATTGACATTGATGTGGGCTTAAAATACCTGGGATTCTCTCTAAAGCCAAATTATTATCACAAGATGGACTGGTATTGGCTCATAGAGAAGTTGGAAAAACAGTTGAAAGTTTGGAGCCATACGTGGCTTTCGTACGCTGGCAGGTTGGTATTAGTCAAATCAGTTCTTGAGGCTATTCCTGTTTATTAGATGTCCTTGGCTTGGATCCCTTTCTAGAAGCGGTCATGCATATTTATTTTAGATTCCCCTAGCGTGGTAAATAGGAGCACCAGGTGATGCCTTGGGTTCGATGGGAAGGGATCGCGACCCCTAAGAGTTTGGGGGGATAGGGTTTTAAAATATATTTTCCTTTTTGCTCAAGCATTGTAATCTAATGGTGGATGGAGATTAATAAACACTACCAATATTTGGACTCATGTTATTACTCAAAAATATCTAGCCCCAGACTCTTTGGAAGGATGGATTCGGAACCCCAAAAAAACACACTCTTGAGGCTCGGTTATTTGGAAGGCTGTGGTTAACTCCTTTTCAGTCATTGAATCTCACCTAGATTGGAATGTTGGAAATGGAAGGCATGTTTGGATTGGGGTGGATCCCTGGACGAGATATGATCATCAACATCTTCTCCCTGCTCACACTATAGCTTCTTTGAATGTGATAGGATTCTTCTTTCTACATCAATTAGTTTCCCTTGTTCAAAGGCACCGGTGGTTCCAATCTTGGAAAATTGCAAACACTTTTGGGATTAATGCAGTCGATGAATGGAATGTTGGGTTATATATTGTAGAACTAAAACAAGCTCTTATTCAATTAAGGGATAGGGAGGATGAGCTTGTTTGGGATGTTGATCCAAGTGGCCGCTATACTCCAAAGGGGGTTTGTTTAAAATTGAGCACTGATGGTATTCTTAGGGATCTGATTTGGTGGTGGAAGAAGCCATGGAAGGTTAAAATCCCTCATAAGACCAGACTTTTCCTATGGTGTGTGCTAGAGAATAAGGTTCCCACATGGGAAAATTAAAAAAATATATTTTTTCAGGGGCCGGGGTGGTGTACACTTTCCAAAGATGCAGATGAATTTTTTTTCACCTCTTCCTTCAGTGCCCTTTCATTAAAGCAATGTGGGCTGAGTGCTCGTTGCTGGTTGGGGAACCTTGTGTATGGGAAGGACAGTCCAATATATTTTCTTGGGCAAACTAGTTTCAGGATAAGAGGCAGGGTCAACTACTTACTTTACCTCTGCTGGTGATTTGGTGGATATGGTTGGCCTGTAACAACCTGAATTTTTCTGATAAGACTTGTGTACTTGCTATTGTTGCTAGTAAATCCTGCGGTTTCATGAAGGATTTCCATCAGCACATTCGCTCTGCAAGACAGCGAGAGAGGTTGGATATTGAGGTGGATAAGACGGTACTTGGGTTTTTTTTGTTGGAACGGCACATGATAATGTTTGTGGGGGCATGGCATTACTTTATGTCTTTGATACACATTTCTACGAAATCATAGCAGGATTAGGGGAAGCTATTAACAATTTCATAGAAATCATGAGCCTTAAAATCCTCCTGATGTTTGCAGCAGAGAAATGATGTAGAGTTATTTATTTTATGGGAGATTCCATGAATGTTATCAATTGGATAAATGGGTCACAACAGTGCAGAAATATTAGATTGGAAAATGTTCTACGGTCGGCTTGAGAGATCCTTTCATAATTTGCATTTTTCTCTTGTCAACACATTTATAGGGAAAACAACGTAGAGGCAGATGTTGCTTTGAAGGCGGGCCTGTTACTTGCAATGGGTCAGTGGCAGATTAGAGAACACCGTGGGGACCTTATCCATGAATATTATCACCGTCCTTTCATTGAATGAGCAAGGATGCACATTTTACATGTTTTTAGTTCTATTTTTCTACTGTTTATGGTATATATCAGGTTTTATCAACACTCTATTGACTGAGTTGGATGCGCTCATTATTTTGTTTATTGGTTATATTCACGTATTTCCTAGTTTTTTCTCCTTTACCATCGAATGGTGAAAGTGATACTGAATTCTCAGATTCCTATGTGAATTTTTTTTATTCATGCCTTTTTATGGCATGGAATGGTATGGGCTTTTTGAATATCTGTATGTAAAGGTCCTATAGACTGGTGATGAAATTTATGTATTGGTCACGAAGCTTATGCTCTTATTTTCTAAAAATACTCTTTTAAGTGTATCAACATAATGCAATTTTGTGTGAAGAAATAAAGTTACACTTTTTTCCCAGGGAAAAAAAAAGAAACACACTTTACCTAACGGATATAATACACACGTTGATCTTAACTAACTCCTAAGTGTCTAAATATCCTAACAAAATATTGAAACAATCATGAAAATGTAGAGATGCTAACCTGTTATTTGTCGTACCTTTATCATTTGTCCAATTGTTCGTTGTGGACTTTTTTTACTGTTTATTTCTGATAAACAAGAAAGTAATCAGCACAAACGTGTTATTTTATGCCACACATTGTAAAAATGTATTTAGATGTCATTTCAGATTGTTTAAAATTAAAAAGTTATGTATTTTCAATGTTTATTCCTGATAAACAAAGAAGTAATAATCATAAACATATTATTTCATAGCACACATTGTAACATTTCATTTAGTTTCCATTGTTTATTTCTGATAAACAAAGAAGTAATAAGCAAAAACTTATTATTTCATGCCACACTATTTTAACATTGTATTTAGTTTTCATTTCAAATGGTTCAAAATTCAAAAGCAATAAAGGAGGCCATATGAATAATTGAATAGTTATTCATAGTTAAAAAAATGTATGACTTGTTCTTTCGTTATATAAAAAAACAAAAAAGAATAAGATCAAACATAAAGACAAAGTTTCTAAGCGAGTTTGAGGGCAAAGTTTCTAAGCCAATTTTGGAGTACTTTTGAAACAATTAACTTGAAAAAGAAAAAGATATGTTATACATAGATGCATTTATGCCAATCAGAACATAACAGGTTGGGCTACTTGTGAAACACTTAAACTGAGAAAGAGAATGAAATATTATACATAGATGCATTGATGCCAATTAGAACAAAACAGGTCGGACTACTTGTCAAACACTCAACTTGAGAAAGAGATGAAATGCTATACATAGATGCATTGATGCCAATCAATGAGAACATAACATGTTGGACTACTTGTGAAAAACTTAACTTGACAAAGAGAATGCAATGTTAAACATATATGCATTGATGCCAATTAGAACATAACATTGTATTGATAGCTCTGATACGAACATTGTATGCTATCCAGGTACAATGTGTTTTGAGACATCATGCAATCATGCAATTAATAGAATACCACAACTAGATATGTACTGCAACGTGAAAGAGATGGGGGCATGATCTCACAAGGAATAGGGAAGGGGATTAAGCCAAAACTCTTCAACCAATAGGGTGATACCAGATTTTGATGGGAAAACCCATGACCCTTCAGCCACCTATTTGTCCTCTGTCATTAAATTCTTTCAGGAGTTGGTTGAGGCAGTTAATGCCTTGGGCAGAGCAGGGAATGGCAGCCTGATTGCTTATCTGAGCAATCCTGAAAGTCTGGGAGACAGAGAACCATTGCGAGTTAGTGGAAGAGGTGGTTGTCCATTGATATTCACCTGGATAAGATATTTTCTTGATTTATCATTAATAATCATAATAATAATATGAAAAATAAAAAATATGTTATATCATATAAAATAATTAATATAAAAAACATTCATAATCAATTTAAAATTATTATAAAATATTTTATGAGACGACATTATAAATTACAATTATTATTATTCTTACAATATTCCTTAAGGGTTGTGTCACATTGAGTTTGGTTGACTTTTCTTGGCCATGGCTAACAATAATTGACAATGGTCGATCTTCTTTAGCAATGGTGGATAATGGATAAATTTGGTTGATTATGGTTAGTCATGGTTACTTCAATATTATGTCATGCTGTGGCATTATGTGGCTGATTGTCTATTGTGATGGTATTCTTGGTTGAATTATGTTGACCTACTACCTTACCCAATGTCTCTATTGCAATACAACATTCATTAAGGGTTATGTTGCATGTTGTCATTTCTTAATGGTTTTTCTGGATTTTGACATTCCTCAATGGTTATATCGCATTGTGACATTCATCCTCACTAACATTTGTTGATGGTGTGTTCCTTCAAGGCTATGTTGCATTAAAAATTTCTTCAAGTGTTATGTCACATTGATTTTATTTGATTATGGTTGACTATGGTTTAACATGTATGTCACATGTGACTATCATCTTGACTTATAACCAATATTGATTGTGATGTCCCTCAATGATTATGTCACATTGTGACATTCATATTGGTTGAATAATGTCAAATTAATCTGTTAATCATATCGCATAAGTTTGTTTGATTGTGGTTGACCATGGTTCATTATGGATGACCATGTTGATTATGATTGAACATGACTAAATTTATGGCACATTGTGACAATCATATTGATTGACTTATGTTGATTTCAATGTTCTTAAATGGTCACATCACATTGCAACATTCATCTAATCTAGATAAGGTCACATTGAGTTTAGCTGATTGTAGTTGACTACGACTGACTATGTTTCCCATGGTTAATTATTATTTACTAAGGACAACCCTTTTCACTATGGTTGAACATGATTAACTTTATGTTACATTATGCCATTCATCTTGGTTGACTTATGTTCCTTAATGGTTATGTTGCATTGACATATTGTTGAAGAGTTTTGTCTCATTGGGTTTGTTTGATTATTGTTGACTATGGTTGAGTATGTTTGTGTAATAAACCTAAATGGTTATTAGAATTGTTAATTAATATCAATTTATTATTTAGTCACTAATAGGTTACTTGATTACTAATTATTAGTTATTATAGGGCATGTATAATTATTAATAGACATATCTATTGGCCTATCAGCCATATTTAACATGGCTCACTTTCTCTGTAAATTATCAAAATATATTTATTAAAACAAAATTCCAACATGTAAGGTTTTATCCTTACAAGTGGTATTGGAGATTTAGGCTCGGCTCTTTGAGCATTCATATTCTTCCTTGAGAAAATCATTCTCACTTCCATCCTACTCTCTTCCCTACTCCCACATCATATCTCGTCATCCCAACCCTTCCCCATACAATCTTTCCCTCATATGTGTCACCCAATTTCCATCCCATTTATCCCCAACTCCGTTGCATAAACCACTCCATTTTCCTCCCTTCCATGCACTACTCTCCCCCATGACCAGCTTCCCACTTGCAACCCGTGCATATTATCCTTCCGCTTTCAACCCACTCGTCCCAATTCATCGCCACCCTTCCATCCAATCCTACCGACAGTACTTGCTTCCACTCATGTGCCCTCCTCCTTCCAATCCTACCGACAGTACTTGCTTCCACTCATGTGCCCTCCTCCTTCCAATCCTATGCCACCATCCATTTCCTCTACTCTTAACCCATTCCACGCCCTTCCTATCACACACCCACTTCCATCTCTCGCATCTTCAACACTTCATGCTTTCCCCATTCTCTGCACCAAGCTCCCACTGCAACACCAACTCTCCATGCCCACCCCTCTTACCATGTTACTTGCGACCCACTGCTGCCACCTCCCACCTGTGAAATCCACCTACCCACTTGCCGTTCCTTCACCTCTACACATTGCTTACATGAAATATTCTTTCCTCCTCTCCACGCCTTATCCACCTAACAAATCCATGTCCTCACCATCCGTCAGTACTTACACCTCCATGCTTCCTCCAGTCCCACCTACTTTGCTCACCTGCACCTTCTCTCATCCATTTTCCACATGCCTTGCTCCACAACTTGACTGATCATTTCTCCTCATCTTACTCCTCATAACTGTGCGCATTCTCTTCCCCTCAACCCTAAAAACCTAACTCCTCACCTTCTCCCACTTTATACTCCATTTCCCCATCGATGCTCCTATATGCATGTCCACTCCACGTTGTCACTGCCATCACCACATATTCGATGTCCCAACCCTTTCCAATTGTAATTTTTGGTTCCATCCTCCCACACGATCCCCTAGCCTAGGCTCATAAACCCTAATTTCATATATTTTCAAAAAAAATTATTATAATATTAAAATTTCAAAAAAAACTATAAAAACATATATTATTATTATTATTATTATTATTATTATTTAATAATAATAATTATCATTAGGATGATTAGAATTTTGAGGCTGTAGATGAAGAATTCCAACTCAAACCCTAGCTCTCAGGCTCACTTTGCACTGGAAACCCTAGCAGTGGTAGTAGCAAGCTTTCAGGATCTTGAGGTAGCTCATGATGCTACTACTCAGTCAAACCCTAGGAAAATGAAAGAATTACCAGAAAGATATAGGTAAAAGCTATAGAAGATTGATTTAATGGCTAGTAAAATTTTGCAGAAAATAGAGCTTTTGGTGTCTTAGGAAAATGCAGCAGCTGTTCATTAGCCACTGAAAGTAGAGCTTTCAGCAGCTAACCGACCCAGGATTCTGCTTCCTTAACCACCGAAAGCACAAAGGGTTCATAATGATATGTTTACACATAGAACCAATTTTGATGGGTACAAACAACTCAGGGGTGAATGATTAAGCTCAAAATTGATGAAAAGCACCAGATGAGGGGGTTTGTTCCATTTTTTAGGGTGAGATCAAGAAGAAATGGGTCACAAACCTTGCCTATTTTTTACAAACTGTGGCTTATTATCATATAATAGGTCACAGCTCTACTTCAGTAATCACTGCAGTTGTCAAAGAGTTCAATGAGTGAGCAAGTGTTAGAGTTAGATAGACTAGTACTTAAATTAGGGTTTTTGACCTAATTTTGCAAAAAACATTTGTTTTATCTCTTTTTATTAAATCAGATCGAACTTTTCAGGATTTGAATATTTTTGTAAAGGCTATAAATCCTAAGACTTATTTTGAAGCTGCGGGTTCGACTTCGAGGACCTTTAGACATTTATTATTATCAAGCTTCTCATGTTAGTCATCATCTAATATAAGCTCTTTTGCTATTATATGTTCATCTTCCATATCTTTTATGTTTTGTGCTTGTGCTTGAATGTCTGATTCAGGTTTATTCATGTTATTTAATATCTGATAGTTGTCACCCTATCTGTACATTGATGAGTTGAATTACAAGTAATTTTCCTTGTTGTGATTAGCCATTTATATGTAATTGTTTTATAAATAAATCTGCCAGCATAGTAAGTTCTCTATATTTTCAGCCTATTATCAAACCTCTAAACATTGGTAGTTAGAAGCCTTATCTTTTGATTTACTTTTATGCATGTCTTAAGCGTGTGAAGTCCTTTAGGTCATTTGACTTGATCCATTTAGAAAAACCATAAAAACATTTTAGTTACCGGCATCCTCGAGCTGCAACCTAAAGGAGTTTCCTGGAGTGATAACAGGGGGGAGTGGGGAGGGGATCGATTTTTGTAGGAATGATTTTAAGAAATGCCCCCACAGTAATGAGAATCTGACTTTTGGAGGTGGTTTGTAGTAAACCACCTCCAAACATCCAATTTTTATGACTTTTTGGGAGGCAGTTTAAAACAACCACCCTTAAATATAGTTTTGAAGGAAATATTTTAAACACCTCTCCCAATAGTCATGAGCATTGGACTAATGGAAGTTGATTTCTACAAACCACCTTCAAAATTCCAATTCCATGAATTTGGGAGGGTACCACCATGAAAAATATATTAGGGGTGGTTGTTTAATACCCTTTGTTATCACCCAATAATTTTCCTATGGTTGTGGTAGGAGAATCACTGGGGTAACCATTTCAAACCAATCTTTCAACTGTATTCTAGCATATACAGTCAAAGAGGGATCTCTCTATGTCATAGACTCATTCACATATACATATGGTTTTAAGCAAATGATCAGAAGGATAGATATTTGATAAGAATGGGATATTTGTAATTTTAAAGATGGTAAGATAGACAAATAAGAAATACCATTGGGAAATTGAGTCACATCCTGAAAATATTCAAGGGGTTTACATTAATAATGAGTGTTGATTCTCTTATCTATCCTGAGTCAACGTGGTTGTTATATTAGGTCTAATTATATTAAAGTGATGCCAAAAAGAAATGAGGAAGAGCTTGGTGAAAACAGAGGCATTTATCAATGGATGAATCTCTTGGAACACATTTAGCAGAAATATAACAAAGGATAATAACCGAAACAAAGCATCTATCAGTAGATGAATATATCATGACCATTATAAACACGTAACAAATATGATTTTTGATGGAAGGATCGTTAGTAGAAACAAATTCCTATCATACATCCTAGCAATTTATTAGCAGAAAACATAGACATGAAAATGGAAACACAAGAAACACATACTGAACATGGAAAAACTTGATGAATCTCAAAAAATTTAGAGAATACTTTTCATTAACACTTTAAAGAAAATAACAGAGCTACAAAAGACCTAGCATAGAGGATTATGAATGAAAGTTCCAACCCTTTCTTCCTTTGTCAAGGTTACATTTATAATGTGATTCCCCCCCAAGATGTATCTCGAAACAGGGCATCAAAATTAGTTACAAAAATGGGGATCAAACCTGAATGATCATTTCGAATACTAACAAATTTGAGGTGGCATATTTCCCATGATTTTTATACCAATCAGGAAAGTATGTGATGATGAGCGTGCTTGATCAAAATAGCAAATAAGGCATCTGGGACTTGAGCTCGCTTGATTGAAAGCGATGGTTCAGAGCATCTTCGAGCGGCTTGCAATAGTTTCATTCACCCCTGCATCTTCAACCAATGAAACAATCTCCAGCCATATATCTTGCTCTACCACAAATCGTAATTGTTCAATGGTATGGCATCTTACCCAATTTTTCAATCCGCGTACTTGATAAACTGCTTGCTCGTTCCCCTTGCAAAATCAATTTAGACCATAGATGAAAAATCCACCAAGACCTCCATCGTTCAAACCTGATTGGCCTATCTGATTTTGCAATCCATCATCTTGATTAACTTCATGCTTGTTTTGGTTGTGAAATGCATATCCACCATATATCTATTCCTCTCAAGATATGAACCATTGGTATTTGTGGGTCCTATAGGATTTTGTTGATCCGATACATTACTTTCTTTGTGCATATTGCATCAACAAAATACCTCTTCACTATAGATATGAGGTCAAGGACAATATGGGTCGTTGAAACCTGTGCCTTGTACCAGATTTCGCTAATTTCAAAAGTTGATTTATTCGTATATGTTGCATCAACATAATTTTTCTCGGTCATGGATCTAGAACAAGACTCGATCTTGACCGTTGAAATAGGCAGCCCTTTAAGCCGATTTCGCATTCCGCCAACATGATAAAATCCTTTCCATTGCAAAATCGATTCTGACCATAGATCACAAATCCGTCAAGATCTATGTCGTCCAATCCTATCCGACCTACCCAAATTCTAAGTCGCCGATCTTGGTTAACTTCTTTCTTGTTCCCATTGTGAAATTAATGTGGTTCGTAGATTAAAATTTTCCTAGATTCCCGTCGTTTAAATGTGCAGGGTCTACAGGATTTCGCAGCCCTGAAATATTTTATCTTTGGTGAATGTTCTGGCTGCAAAATGCACACCCATTGTAGCTCTTTCTCTGCCCAAATCCTGACCATTGAAATATGCAGGGCCTTTAAGAAATTTTGTAGATCTGGAAAGTTATTTGGTTCATGCAAGTTCTAGTAGTGGAATCCACCTCCTCCATGGATCTTTTGCACCTGTCGATCCGATGATTGATTTCATGTGTGGTTTAACACCATCCTGCATTTCCATAAAAATTAACTTACTTGTACTTTCCTCAGTGAAATGGCTCTAGACCGTGGATTTGAAATCCACCTAGATCCCCGTCGTTAAAATTGTTGGGTATACCATACTTCACATATCAGGAGATCCACTTAACTTGTGCACATGTTTCCCTTATCTGCACCATTGATATTAGACATAAACTTTCCCAATCATTGATCCGAGATCAAGATGTGGGCTACAAAAAGCAAAAGGCGGGATCTCTGTTTTCACAACGCTGAATTTTTATGTTTCCACTTTCCACCTTTTTGCTCCTTTCTGAACCATTTATCTTGGGAGGGAGCTCTCTTGACTGTCGATCCTGCGGATCATGGAAAAGGGACTCTAATCTTTTACGACCAAATCTTTTGGTATTTCTTCTTTCCGATCTCTTCCCTTCTTCTCTTTTCCATGCTGTTGATCTTCAAATGAAGCTTTATGGACCGCTGATCTTAAATTGCAAAAAATGAAAGTCGGGTTGACCACCTTTTATAACAAAAATTTTTCCTTTTCCACTTTCGCCTTTTTGTTGGACCATTGATATTTGGCATAAGTGTTCTGGGTCATCGGATATCGGACTACAGAAAGCAGAAGTCGGTATTTCGACTTCTTCGAAGCTCAATTTTGACCTTTCCGCTCCCTCTTTTCAATTCCTCTTTTCGTATAAGGTTTGCATCCAAGGTCACGCCTAAGGGTTTTTATCCATTTTGACATTTAGGCTTAGAAATAAGCCTCCCAAGCAACTTCAAACCCTTTTCTACATACCTCTAGGTCATCAGACATGAATTTTTTTTGCTGTTACCCCCTCATTTTTCACTATCTTTCTCTTTTACAAAGGAATTAGTTGTGGATGCATTTGCAAAAAATCCTAAAATTTAGCACAGGTGCTAACAGGGGCTCCAACTCGGGGATGCTATCCTCCCTGTGAGGTAGAAAATAACTATGTAGACCAAGTGCCTGCTCCATTGGGCCCTCTGTACTTGAAAAAATCCCAGCTAACTGCACCACTCTGCGCTATCCTGAAGTCTCATCGCCTCAAAATTTGTTCTAGTGTCTGTAACTTGAAATTTGAAAATAAAATAAAATAAAATAAATGAGAGCCCTTCCTGTGGACCTTACTTCCTTCATCTCAGGCTTTAATTATTTCAAAGAGCTATCCACACATGCAATGTTAAAATAAAATGGTACCTACAATGAAATGGGAACAGAACTTACTTTACAAGAAGTAGAGCTTGAGGAGCCTCCCATTTATAGGAGCTCCAGATACCAAACCACCCTCCATCTCCTCTAGTATTGTTAGTTTTTCAACATTAAGCTAGCATTATTAGGATCTTTAACTGAGAGAATAACAAGTACAACAATCAAACACAAGAGACAATGAACACAGTATTTTTCCTAAGGGAAACCATAAAGGAGAAAACCCCACAACTTCCTCAGAGATAGAATCAGCACCAAAACAGTAAAAGCCCCAAAATAGTAAGTGATCTCCCAACGGCAGTAATCTTCTTCTTGTCTAGCCCTAGTGTCTTCTCCTTCCTCAACTATGCGCTACAATTGAGTGTGGATGAATTGTGTGTTAAATAGAGACTCCAGTTCTCTATTTATACTAATCCCGACATGACTAAAACCCTACCAGGGCCGACTTCTACTAGGAGAGTCTAATAACCCTAGTTCCCCAGAACTGCGGGGACTTTAACCCTTAGACAATTGGAGGGTTACCCACTATGACGTGACATGATTTGTTTACATAATTGATCCTCCCGATCGAAACATCCGGGCATGAAAATATGACTCAATTACATTATAGATATATCCTGGAATAAATATCGGGTTACAATACATAAGATACATAGATGAATACATTTTGAAGTTGGATGGGTTTCAGTTTCCTCTTCCTGTAGCAACTTCATCACTGGAAAGCTTAGAGAACTAGGAAAAATTACCTTAGAACCATAAACCAGTTGGAAGGGTGAGGTTCCAATGGAATCCTTTACACTTATTTTTTCAGCACACAAAGCATGAGTCAATTTTGTGTGTTGGGCCTTCTTTCCATTCAGCATCAACTTTTTGATGATCCTCATGAGGATCTTATTTTAAGATTTTGCTATCCCATTTCCCTGTGGATAGTAGGCTATGGAATGTCCCAACTGTATGTGATATTTGAAGAAAAATTCCACCATCTTCTTTGACTTGACTGTAGTGTAATTATCAATGATTATCTTCCTGGCAACCCCAAATATCGACGGGATATTCTCCTCCAAAAACAACATAATCACAGTCTCAATGGCTTTTCTTGTGGGGATGGCTTTGATCCATTTGGTGAAATAGTCAACGTTAGTGAGGATCCACCTGTGTTGTCGTGAGGAATATGGGTTTATTTCTACAATAAAATCCAACCCCCTTTGTTGGAAAGGGGCCTCAGCATGTATGGGATTTAGGGGAAATGGTAGAAGCTTCCTCCTTCCTTCAAAGATTTGACATTTGTGGAAGGAAGAAACTTTCTTGTGAGTATCGGAGAAGATAGTGGGCCAATAAAATCCTGCCCTCATGATCTTTTTCATAGTGGAATTCCAATAGTGATTACCTCCACATTCTCCTGCTTGGAGTTCTTGAATGAGCTTCTTTTACTCCTGCTCATTTACACAGTTCAATGGCACCACTCATGGTTCCTTCCAATACAATTTTCCATCTAAGATGAAAAACCTTGATGCTTTTTGCTTGAGAAATATGGTTGTTTTTCTATACAAACCCTGTGGGGCTTGTAGATGTTTTAACACAAAGATGATATCATTATACCACGGCAATGACAGGAAATGCTCAGCTACTTGGAGATTTGGCTGTACCTTAGGATTTTTCTCTTCTACTGCTAATTCAGCAATCATGTGTAGGATGAGAGCATCATAGTTACATTGTGCCATAATTTTGGCTAGTCGCTATCCTTTAATAAGCTTTGTGGGATTGATATCCAAGTCATATTCAATCAAGAATGATATCCATTTCGCCCTCCTACCTTTAGGATTTGATTGGGTTAGGATATCCTTTACTGCACTGGTGGGGACATGGGAAATAATGTGAGAGTGCAGGATGTACACCCGGAACTCCTTCAAGGCATGCACCAGAGCATAATCCTGCTTATCCTGGATGTTGTATTTCAATGGACCATCTCTCAGGGTTTTGTTTTAAAAAGAAATTGGTTTCTTGTGTCCTTCATGGTTCTTCTGCAGCAATACCCCTGCCACTATGTGTCCCTGCTTATCCTGGATGTTGTATTTCAATGGACCATCTCTCAGGGTTTTGTTTTAAAAAGAAATTGGTTTCTTGTGTCCTTCATGGTTCTTCTGCAGCAATCCCCCTGCCACTATGTGTCCTGAAGAAAATGAGAAGATAAGGAAAACTTTGGATAAGTCAGGGCTTGCCAGCACAGGGGCTTCAGAAATGGCCTTCTTTATATCTTCAAAGGACGCTTTTTCTTTAGGTGTCTACTTGATCTCTTTATCCTTTTCCAGCATGTTAGTTATATACCTTACAATTTCAGCAAAGGCAACAATGAACTATCTCGAAAAATTTACCTTCCCCATAAAGGATTGAAGCTCAACCTTGTTTCGAGGGAGCTCAATTTTTATGAATTTCTTCAATCCTCTTTGGGTCTATTTTGATTCCTTACTGAGAAATTATGTGCCCTAACAACTTCCCTTCCTTCATAGAAAAGAATGACTTCTTTGGATTCAGGGAGATGCCAAGCTTTCTTCATTTTGTTAACATTCTCAGTAGGTGTGCAACATGTTCCTAATCAGACCATGAAAGACAGTGATTTCATCCAAATAGATGACACAAATCTAGTCCTTTTTATCAGCAAAATCTATGTGCATGGCGCATTGTAAGGTTTCCCCTGCATTCATGATTCTGAATGGTATCTTTGCACACATAAAGGTTCCCCAAGGCATGGTGAATGTTGTTTTCTCTTGGTCTTCCGTGTGCACCACGATATTATTGTAGCCTGAGAAACCATCCAAGGTGGAGATCCTTTGGGAGCCTACTACCCTCTACAAAATGTGATCCATCTTAGGGAGATGATAATTATCTTTTAAATAAACCTTGTTCATATTTCTGAATTCAATGCATATCCTTATATCTCCATCCTTCTTCCTTATTGGGACCAAGTTGGCCACCCACCTCGAAAATCTAAGAGCCACGATGATTTTAGACTCAAATAGCTTCTTTATTTCTTTCTCCACTAGGGGTAGCATCTTGGGGTTCATTCTCCTCACCTTTTTCTTGAAAGGAATCTCGTCCTTTTCTATTGGTATGGTGTGTTGGATGATACTGGTATCATAAACCTTGAGGTCACTGTAGCTCCAACCAAAAACATATGAGTATTCTTTCATCTATGAGATGTATTGATGATTGGCCTCTAATGAGATTGTTCATGAGATATTTATGAGCTTGGGAGGATCTTCTATCCCAATGTTAAGATCTTCCATGTCTTCACAACTTGGGACCAACTGAGGTTCCTTGGAAACATCATTAGGATCAAATTTTTTTTCTAAAGGAACTAAACCCCTAGGGATAGAGTTACCTTTGAGCTACAAGATTTATTTTCCACAAAGATTGTTCACATATTTCTGTCATCCATCATCCTCCTACAACTTTGGCCCACAAGCTTCCTCAGTTCTGTCACCATATACACATTCAACATGAATAACCTCCTTATCTCGTGGCATTTCTTTGGGAGAAGCAAGCTTGATTTGCAAGGGTTCCTAAGTGGGAGAATTCTCCTCTAGAGGATCATTATCTTCATCAATAATCAATCCATCAAAATACTGAGTGAAAGTGAGGAACTTTTGGATTTTCTTGTCATCTTCAAAAGCCTGCTAAATTTTGACATTATCAAGGACAGAGGGCATGTTCCTAGCTTCAACTTCATATTTTCTGTTGGGGTGCGTGGGAATCTTGAAGACAGTAGCAGAAGTGGACAAAGGATTGACTATAAAATTTTGTAACCTGGGGATTAGATTAAATTTGCACTCTTCAAAAAATTCTATCAGCTCTTGGGAACATTTTTTATAACTCCTCATTTTGGGGTGTCTAGATTGATAATTACCTGCCATTTATTTAATTCCCATCTCAGAATCTCCCAAATTCCAGCTCCCACCCCTTCTTTTAATGTTGTCCCATAAAAAATTACATCCCACACTCCTTCCAGCTCCTCCTGAGTGGGTACAAAGGCAGTGTTCTATGAACTATAGCTTTCTTTGCCTCCTTCTGTAAATAAAATAGGTGAACCCATCTCGATATCCAATGAATAGATGGGGTGGTTGTTTGGCCTCTCAACACTGGTCACCATGTATGCTATCTTTTTCTCCCTAAATATCCTTCTTTGTACTCCAAAAATATGGATGGTGTCATAGGAAATATACATTTGAAGAGAACATTTAAGTTTGGCTTCCCAAGTCCTTCATAACAACATCCCAAACTTTGGAGGGGTGTTAGCTAAAACTACATCCATGACCATGGTTTTGGCAAGGATTTGGGCCAAAGAGATGACTAGATCTTTGATCAGTCCTAGACACCTTACTTTGTTGGATTCAAAAGAGAAAAGGTCTTTGTAAGGTTAGGTCACTTCCAATCCCAATTCCTACATGATTATCCTGGGCATCAGATTGTGGGAGGCTCTTGAATCATACATGGCATTGTGTAAGATGGCATTATGAATGTTCAGACTGACATAGAAGGGGGGAATATCTTCATCGACAAACTCATCTACACAGGGTCCAAATAGGAAGGTGGAACTATCATCTTGTAGATTCAGGGAATCTCATATTCTAGAAACTTTTCCCAGAGGATTCAATACTGTGGCTCTCTCTATGTCACAGACTCATTCACATATACATATGGCTTTAAGAAAACAATCAGGAGGCCAGATATCTGATAAGAACAGGATATTTGTAATTTAAAGATGGTAAGACAGATAAACAAGAAATACCATTGGGAAATGGAGTCACGACCTAAAAATATTAAAGGGGTTTACAACAATAATGAATGTTGGTTCTCTTATGTGATCTGAGGTGATGTTTTTGTTATATTCGGTCTAATTATCTTGAAGTGATGACAGAAACAAATGAGGAAAGATCCCAGTGAAACTAGAGGCACCTATTAATGGATGAATCTATTTGAACAACTTTAGCATAAATTTAACAAAGGATAATAACTGAAACAGAGCATCTATTAGTGGATGAATTATATCACAACCATTATAAACACATAACAAATATGATTTTTGATGGAAGGAATGCTAGTAGAAAGGAATTCGTTGCATACAACCTAGAAATGTATAAACATAAAAAACAGACATGAAAATGGAAACACATGAAAAATAGACTGAACATGTAACAACTTGATGAGTCTCAAAAAACTTTGAGAATACTTTTCATTAACACTTCCAGGAAAATAATAGAGCTACAAAAGACCAAGCACAAAGTCTTATGAATAAAATTTCCAACCATTTATTCCTCTGTCAAGGTTACATTTATAGTGTGATTTTCCCCCGAGATGTATCTTGAAACATGGCATCAAAATTAGTTACAAAAATGGGGATCAAACCCGAATGATCATGCCGAATCCTAACAATTTTGAGGTGGAACATTTGCCATGATTTTTATACCAATTAGTAAAGTATGCCAATGATGATAATGCTTGATCAAAACATCAAATAATGCATCTGGGACTCAGGCTCGCTTGATCGAAAACAATGGTTTAGAGCATCTTCGAGCGGGATACTTAATAATAGTGTGGAATCTTACTCGATTTCACAATTCTCCTACTTAATAAACTCTTTGCTTTTTCCCCTTGCAAAATCGATTTGGACCATAGATAAAAACTCCTCCAAGATATTTGCCATTCAAACTTGATGGGCCTACCCAATTTTGCAATCCATCACCTTGATTAACTTCCTTCTTGTTTTGGTTGCAAAATGCATTTCCACCATAGATCTATTCCCTTGAAGATCTGAACCATTGGGATTTGCGGGTGCTACAGGATTTCGTTGATACGAGAAATGACTTTCTTTGTTCATGTTGCATCAGTGAAATCCCTCTTAGTTGTATATATGAGGTCAAGGGTGCTTTGAGCTGTTGAAAACTATGCCTTATACCAGATTTCACTAATTTCAGAAGTTGATTTATATGTGTATGTTGCATTAGCAAAATTTTTCTCAGTCGTGGATCTAGATCAAGCCTCAAAATTGACCATTGAAACATGAATCCCTTTAAGGTGATTTCACAATCCACCAACATGATAAATCTCCTACTCCTTTCCATTGTGAAATCGATTCAGACCATAGATCACAAATCCGTAAAGATCTCTGTCATCCAATCCTATCAGGCCTACCCAATTTTGCAATCCCCCATATTGGTTAACTTCTTTCTTCTTCCCATTGTGAAATTAATGTGGTCCGTAGATCAAAATTCGCCTAGATCCTCGCCGTTCAAAAGTGTGCATTCTACATGATTTTGCAGCCCCAAAATATTTTATCTTCTGTGCATGTTCTGGCTATGAAATACACACCCACTGTAGCTCTTTCTCTACCCAAATCCTAACCATTGAAATATGCGGTCCCTTTAATAAATTCCATAGATATGGAAATTTATTTGGTTCATGCAAGTTCTCGAAGAAGAATCCACCTCGCCATGGATATTTTGCACCTGGTGATCCGATGGTTGATTTCATGTGTGGTTTAACACCATTGTGTATTTTCATAAAAATTAACTTGCTTGTACTTTCCTTAGCGAAATGGTTCTAGACCGTGGATCTGAAACTAACCTCGATCTCCATGGTTAAAACTTGTTGGGCCTACTAGACTTTGCATATCAGGAGATCTACTTAACTTGTGCACATGTTTCCCTTTTTTGCACCGTCGATCTTAGACATAAACTTTCCCAGCCATTGATCTGAGATCAAGCTGCGGGTTGCGAAAAGAGGAAGGCAAGATCTCTATTTTCACAATGCTGAATTTTTATGTTTCTTCTTTTCTCCCTTATTCTCCTTTTTGACCCATTGATCTTGGGTGGGATCTCCCTCGACCGTTGATCTTGAGGATTGCGAAAACAAGTCTAATATTTTACGACCAAATCTTTTGGTATTTTCTCTTTTCGATCTCCGCCCTTCTACTCTTTTTCGAGCCGTTGATCTTCGACTGAGCTTTATAAACCTTCAATCTTAGATTGTGGAAAATGGAAGCCAGGTTTACCTTCTTTTATAAACAAAACTTTTCCTTTCTAACTTCCTCCTTTTTGTTGGAGCGTTGATCTTTGGCAAAAGTGTTCTGGACTGCTGAATCTCAGACTACAGAAAGCAGAAGTCAGGATTTTGACTTCTTCGAAGCTCAATTTTGATATTTATGCTCCCATTTTTTTATTCCAATTTTCATATAAGGTTTGAATCCAAGGTCTCTCCTAAGGTTTTTTATCCATTTTTACATTTAAGCTAGGAATACGGGCCAAGAAAATTGGACGTTTGAAAGCAGTTTTTTACAATTTGCCTTTGACAGTTCAATTCTCATGACATTTGTACATGATAATACCTATCAATATTTGGTAGTGACATTTTCATTTCCATCGCTCAGAGACAAAGGTGGTGGGTGAGACTAATGGGTGATTAATCTTCTTGTTGTCAAAGTAGGTTTTCTTTGTGAAGACTCATAACTACTTTTGATGGAGATTCTTATTCGTCTTCTTCTCTTTGCCTCTTTTGCTTCAAGCAGTATCACATCTCTTGTTGTAGAGAATTACCAATTCCCTCCCTCAATGAGGACACTACAACAAATCACCCTTTTAGGGGCGATTTTGCTAACCCCCCCCCCAAAAAAAAACAAATTTCTAAGGATTCGACTTTTGGGGGCAATTTTTCAAAAATTACCCCCAAAAGTCTAGTTCCCAAGAATTTTAGGGCGGGAGAGGGGGGGGGGTATAAATAGCCCCCTGATTCCAACCCTATGCAGTACCTCTTGATCCGTCACCTTCTACAAAGTCACGAAGCCAAGTGGATTGTCATCCTTCAAGAGCTTGATTTGGAATTCGTTGCCCCCAAATGAACCAAATATTTGGCACTAGCTACACTGATGACAAACCTACCCTTGTTATCTGCATCACCACCGATTACAGTCAAATTTCCCAAGAAATTCTTATTTTTCATTTCCACGGAAGATCCATGGTATGGGGGCATTCTCCTATACCTGAGCACCCAAAATTTTGAGGCTCACCCAAGCCACAAAGATAACCGATGCATCCGACACCAAGCTACTCACCATATCCTCATCAGGGGTGTTATGTACCATCAGAGCATTGATACCATATTATGCCATCGCCTCACCCATGACTGTCATAGTGGATCTTGCAGTGGCCACCTATCGGGTTTGGCGATTGCTCAAAAGATTCTATGTGCCAGCTACTTTTTGCCTTCCATTTTTGTTGATTGCATCCAGGAGGTTAAACACTGCCACATCTGTCAATTCTTTTTCCCAAAATAAAGGACTCCCCCAGTGTCGTTACACCTAGTAATCACAGTCTGGTCCTTCTGCAAATGGGAAATTGATTTCATGACAAGTAACCCCACCATGGTCAGAGACCATAACTACATCATTATGGTAATTTATTATTTCACCAAGTGGGTCGAGGCCATGCCCACATTTAATTGTAAAGCCGACACAACGACCTTTTTCTTCTTCAACCATGTCATCGTACGTTTTGGTGTCCCCCAACAAATAGTTTCATACACTAGTCGCCACTTTGAATACGTTGTTTGGACTGATATTTTAACCATGTTGAAGTTCAAGCACCGGTTCTCCTCCTCATACTAGCCTCATGGCAATGGACATGTTGAAGTTGTCAACAAGATCATCAAGAACATGCTCCATAGAATGGTAGGAAACTATAAGACTAATTGGCATCATATTCTCTTCTCATCCCTCTGGGCCTACAGGACATCAACAAAAAATACCACCGGTTTCACCCATTTCCACTTAGTCCACGGTGTCGAATCAGTACTTCCCATTGAGTGCCAGATCCCATCGCTCTACCTTACCATATAAATCCTTCCCAACACCTCATCTCTAGAAGAATGCCTTCTCTTGCTTGAACATACCATTGAGGATCGTCGTGCTGCTCTCCAATCTATCGAAGCAGCTAAAACATAGTTGAAGTCGCATTTTGACTCCCATGTTCACCCTCGCACATTTTTTGAAGGCGATATAGTCCTCCTTTATGAAAAAGCCAATGAAAATTTAGGAAAAGGGAAGTTGGAGTCCATGTGGTACGACCCTTATGTCGTCCACCACTGCCTCGAAAAAGGGGCATATATTTTAGCTGAATCAGATGGCTACCTCTTGGAAAATCCCCACAACGGGCTATACCTCAAGAGGTTCTATGCCTGACGTCACTTCCATGAGTCACTTGTATTATGTTTTTTCTTTTTTCTTTTACACCATTCTTAACACAAGTCTTATAGTTTGTTTCCTTGACAACTCCATATGGATCCTACCTCATGTCACTACATCATATTTGTTGATGGAGCAAGTAGATGGTCTCCAAATCTTGCCTCATATGCGTGGGTTATCTATTCCCCGTCACATGAGTTGATCCATATCAACGGAATGTGTGTTGGAATTACTATCAAAAACCAGTCTGTGTACGATGGTGTCACTAGTCTCCTGGCCATCACCCTCTAGTTGGGTATTCATCGCCTTGATGTCTTCTTAGACTCTCAACTGCTTGTATCCTATTTGAATAACCACTACCAAGTACACTATCCTTTCCTCTTTATAAAGTTCTTGTGCACTAAACAGTTGGTTAGAAATTTTGAATCCATCACATTCATACATGTTCCCAGAAACCTCAATAGTGTAGTATACCAAATGGCTAACGATGTTCTAGAGTGGCATATTCATCATTGCATATAGCAATTAAAGAAGCTCCATCATGCATAATCATATAAAAACATGCATATGTATGTCATATAGATCATCTAGAAATGTTCATCATCATAAAAAGACTCGCATACAAAACCATAAAAAGGTGCATCCACGTGCACATAATATATATATATAATGTCAATTGTGTTCAGTACAAAATGAGAAGCTCCATAATATTTCTTATCTAAGCAAACATAATACCAAAAATCCTAAGTGCACCACCACACTAGGGGTAGCGCCACCAGCTACTGGTTGGAATCGGAATAAGAATCCTCATCCTAGTACTACAGCTCTGAATCCTCCTCTGTTTCCTCCTCCTCACTAGAGATGTCCTCGTGCTCCATAGGCGCATCTCCCTATGCCACTACATGAACATACTCCTCTGGGACTACGATCCTCCTCATCAAGGGGATCCACTCACGAGGCGCGTTGTAACATGAAACAAGTAGATCATCATCCAAATGCTCCCATCCATCATTAGTAACTCCTTCGAGCAAATGATTCATGTCAGCACAGAGTGTCTATAGGGTAGTCTCAGGCCTGGGAGCAGGAGGATCCACCCCCTCCACCCTGCCCCTCCATTGCTTATAACCCGCAACCAACTACAGTCTAACATCTACAAATATGCACAGTACATCATCAATATCTATCGTAGACTTGCTACCACTAAGCTAGTAAACTATGCATGAATATAAATACATAAAATATCATGTATACATACCATCTGCCCCCCAGGCCTGTCCTGGTGGTCGGGGCATCTCCAAGTCTCCCTTGTAGTCCATGCTTGTGTATGGATAGTCCTTGATAAGGAATGGAATATTCCTCCATTGATATAGTAGCTCCTAAGTAAAAAGGAAGTCCACTAGGCCGCCTCCCTCCCGGACCAGCATCTCGCTCCATCTCTACATCCGAGGCTCTTGAGGCCCACTATCCCGCAGTTCCAAGTGCACAAGAATGAGGGGGAACATAAATCCCCTCCCACATTCATAGCATGGTTCAACAAGTGCCTAACCATAGACAAGTACATTTGGGCCCACCCATAGTAGGTGATCGCCATCACATGCTCCACAATCTGGAGCTACCCCCCAGAGATCTTGTGGGTCCCAGATGAACCCAAGATCCGCAGCACCATTGCTACAACTACTTGAGTCAAGAGACTCTTAATATCACACATCAAAATGTATGATCCATGCACAATAGCAGAGTCATAGGAGTTCCTCTCACAAAGGTCCTCCAGTGTCACCCTGTGTCCAAGCTTCGACAATGTGTTGGCTATCACTCCCAACATCGGGAGCATAGTCAAGAAGTACACATCCTAGAGCGTGATCTCCAGCTGTTGTCCCTTCATAATGAATCACTCTATGTCAACATCCCAGAAACTCACCAGTGTCTCAAACAACAGTCTCACGGTTCGCATCAATGCACAACAGAATTTCAACCCAAAATTCGACACCTGGCATGTCTGAAATTCGACACTTCTCTGTCGAATTTTTGACACATAAACTTTTTTTTGCCGTCGGTGGTGTAACATCGGATCTTTGACATTTTAATAATGTGGGTCGAAGATCCAACAGACCATTGTGTCACATATTCGACCATTTTTCCTTCGAAAGTGCCAACCAAAATTGCATAAACCGTCAGAAATCCGACGTCCTCCGACCTTGAAGCGTCGACCTTTCGACGGATAGAAGTGTCGAAGGAATGGTGATGTCGTTGATATTTTATCCAAAAAGTGTCAAAAATATGACTCCATCTGACACTGGAAGAGTTGGTCTTTCGACGCGATCCAACACTTTAACCGTCGGTCGTCTAACGGGCAGAAGCGTTGGAGTCATGACACGGTCGTCGGATGGGTTTATCAAAGTGTTGGTTGGACATCGGAAAAGTGACACCTGTTGATGGATTTAAAAAAAAAATCCAAATATTTCACTTACCCCCACATGGTTTCAGCCTAGAATTTGACAACTGAAGGAAACTTGTTTGGACCAAACATTGGTGAGTTGACAAGCAGCTCAGATGATCGAGTAGAGGTTAATATGTGGAGTGTGTCAAAGGGCTCAAAGAGAGAGTCTTTACATTAAAAATTGTCAGACATTTTGGGAGCTGAGTTTGAGAATACAAGTGAGAACAAACTTGAGTTTGAGATTACAAGCAATAAGAATCAGCAAGTTTCTGAACAGTCAGTGATGGATTTGAGAGAAAACACTAAAGATCTGCCAATTTTGTCAAATTTCTCTGAGCAACATGGTTCATTATTTGCATTCAATTCCTCCTCAATCATGGATTGTAGGCTGCAGAAAACAAGTATGTCGAGTATGTTCCCATGATTGGGGCCTGTTCCAGTAATGGTACCTCACATTAATCTGAGATTTTTCCCTGTATAAAAGACAGCTATTAGAATTAACCTTGACTGAACTATCTTAAATGTTGTTTCATATAAAACCCCCAAAAAAGTAAAAACAAAACTAATAAGAGAGTTCGCACATTTAAATTCCACACAAATAAAAAACAACCCTTCCACATTTTAGATAAAACTATAGCCTAGCATGCATCAACTAAAGCTATGATCAGGAATCAGAGAAAATTGACATGGGAATTACAACATGGGAGTCTTTTGTCACAGATACATTTTCTTGCATTTCATGTATGACAAGGTATCCTTTTTCCACCAAAACATATCATTTCAGGTATGACAATGGAGCTTTTTCTCACAACAAAAAATCATGTCAGCTATGGAAAGGGAAGCTTTTCTATAGCCAAAACAAAAAATTCATTTAAGGTTTGACGAGGTAGCCTTTTCTAACAAAAGAGCACATGTTATCTACTGAATTTCAACAACAACTCCACTTATTTTCTTAGCTGCCATTTCTCCGTTCTGTAAATGAATCTGATTACTATAATAAGCAATCGCAATTCACTTATTTCATACAAGTAGCCAATCAAATTAACAATGATTTGTCAATAAAAGTTTCCATTCACCTGCCTGCTCCATTTAACATAATATTAAGGGTGGTCTAGAAAGATCTCTTTGCAGCCACTAGCATGCGCCCTCTTGCATGTTTCCTGTATTCACTTCTTCCAAAGAAAAGTCTTGATTGATTTCCTCTGAGTTCCCAATTCTCTTCCGCACGATTAGAACAAGGATTTGGAAAATATGTGGTATAATCTTTGTAAATCTATTGACAGTAGATGCATTTTAAAAATCCCTTTTCAGGAAATAATGTAGTAAGTGGGAAGTATTTGCCTTTGTCCGAACACTACTATCATTTAACAACACTGCAAGTAACATCACCAAATCCCGTAAGAATGGTTCCTCAATCTTATCCACTTCATTATCAAAGATAAGCCAGGAATTTAGAGGGTAGGATTTACCCAAAGGGATACCTTTTAATGCCCCTACAAACAATATATTAATGATATAGTTCACCATAATTTGTTGAGGATAACTTTGGTATCTTTTTGCACATTCACATAAGAATGGCAAGAGATATTGCACTGCATTGCCTCCTGGCCACTTCCATGTGCATAAAACCTCTATTTCACACCATATTCTACAAGAAGAAATTTCATTGCAAATTGTAATGCTCATGTTCTCCATTGTGATGTGTGAAGTCTTCATCAGTGAACCAAACAACAATTTATCTTTTCCAAGGGCCAAACCAATCCTGTCCATGAAAATTAGAAATCTCGTATGCATATTTTTCTGCAAGTAAGTCCACAAATTGATCATTAGTATAGACTCCAGCCTCTGACTACATTTGAAAGGATTGACTGCTATTTTAAAGGAAACTCATGAGATTTGAGAAAAAGATACCTTACAAGAAATGCCAAAGTTGTAAGTACATTTCTTTTAGTATTTAATTCTGTAGCTATTACATATTTTTCAGACATTCTAGGACACAATGTTGTATGATAATCAGAGAAATGATGGTGTGAGTTCCTTAATTTCTCCTAAAAAGACATGATTACAATTTTCAATGTAGAGATATATCTAGACAAATCTTAGCCTAATAAGCCAATCTCTTCAACTCCAAAGATGGCTTGAAATTGTAAAAGGAAGAATCAAGGTTGCAAGAGCACTGTATTGGAGTAGAAGAGGGAATGAGTGTGGGAGTTCCTGGAGAACCATTTCCCCCTAAACCGTAGGAGTGGGGCATCCCAAGGTTAGCTAAACTAGTTGTGAATGTTTTTGGCCATTTGGAAAGTTCCACACCCAGTTCAAATCCCCGTGGCTGAGGAACAATAGTCTATTCCTATGCACTAAGGTTGTAAGCAATGAAACATTATATGGAATTTGTGTTTATGTACAAGAAACACAATTGCCATAAATTTTGCAACATCCATGGCCCCCATGCACCACAATTTCATTGCATTCTTGCCAAGTTACACTTTAACTACATTACAAAGTAATGAACAACATTCTTCATTACAAAGCATTGAACGATACTAATTTACAGAAGCATTTGGAAAGGATAACATAGCTTGTCAACAATATTATGGAAAGATTATTGTGTGATAAGTGTGACAAGGGCTATCACATGTATTTCCTTTTCCCCATTGTTGTCAAAATGCCCATGGGGGAGTGGTTTTGTGACAGTTGTTCGCACAAAGATAAAGTGAAAGGTTTGAATTGGCAATCCTTTCAGATCCATTTTTGGGATTTTTATTTTTAAATTTGGGGGATTTACCATGATAGTGTGACTGACTATCAGTTTTGTTTGCAATGTACAGGATTTCCTTTGGTGCAGACTAAAATCATTGACTTTTTTTGCATTCAAATAAATTCTGTGATTGATATGACATGTAATGGTAAAGCTCATTTGGGTTCATTTTGGTTTAATACACATTGCACATTCTTCATTCATTCTTACATTTGGCAAGATAGATTTAGTCAAGGGTTTTATTCAATTTGAGTTAAGGATGAGATTTAATTAGGTATTGAATTCCCCAAAGATCATGGCTTCCTGTGATTCCCTTTGATATTCATTTTTCAACCTAGAAAATGTACATGTTAAATCGAATTTTTATCTTCCCAATACTAATTTTTTTTGCCTGAGAATCTTAACAATCAATTGTTTGTATTCATAACAATTTTTTCATCTGGATTCAGAATTCAGGAAAACCAAGAGATGTATGACAAGCTTGATTCTTACTAAAAAGAAGAGAAGGTTGCTGCCATTTGTACCAACCAAAGATCTAGGTAGAAGATTGGAGCAGATGGGATCTCTTGCTACAACACTTACCTTTGTTAGAGTGGAGTTTAGTGATGAATTGACCTATAGGCCTGGCATGGCTCCAGGATTGGCTAATGAAGTTATGATGGAAAAGGATGGGATGCAGGTAGAGTCTCATTGGCAGATCCAATCTCTGTATTCTCAATGTCATCAAGACCATCAAACACATATAGACTATAGTTGGCTCTAAACATAGATATATTACATTGAATCCTGTTTATTAGGGATAATAAACATAGGTCAAAAGAGAATCTATGGAAATCTCAGAAATGGGTTTTCCATATATGGTACAAACCAATTTGTTGTCCCTCATATATTAAATAACATGTAAATATATTTTAGCTGTAGAGTTGCTAATTCATTTTCTAAATTCTGTATACCTATGGAATCAAAGAAAGATAGGGTGTCCTTGAACTCTTTAAAGCAATGTGTAGAAGGGAAGAGTGGCCTCCATTGTTTGTTGTTCATGACCCTCGTGAGGGGTATGGAATATTTCCTAATTCCTTCCCTTTCCATGCTAGTCTAAAATGTATGGTGTAGTACATTTGCGATCTTAGGATTTCATTGATCTGAGAAGCTATATTTTGTCTTACGTAGTTTCACAATGGAGGAAAATAACAATATAAAGGACCTCACCATTATCACATAGTATACAGAGGATGTTGATTATTTGTGTAAGAGACAAAAAGATGATGGGGACTGTATGATGACTTATCTTTCCACAAGAGACTTGTCGAAGGATCTTGTCATTTGTCCTGATAAACGTGGAAACATAGCACATTTTATCAATGGGATAAACAACCACACAACATAAGTGATAAACTATTTCATGGAATATTTTTTTTTTCCGAAAGGAAAAAAGCTGATTTTTATTAATCATGATTTGCATACTAAAATATAGTATGAGTTATGTTCCTTCTATAAGCAGCTTTACATACATGTTCTTACATCTATTTTGATGTAACTATTCCTCCCTTCTGAGATCTGAAGAGACCAGACTAGTCCTAGAAGACTGTCTTAATGGCTGAAAAAAAAATCCCATGGAGGCCTGCTTCCTAAACCAAAAACTGTTCCCTTCATCGAACTGTACATGGATTTTTCAGCTGAGAAAATGTTTCCTTCCTGTGCATGAAGACTGATTTTGTGCTATGCTTTCAAAAATATATTTCGAATTTACAAAAAGTTTTAGAGTGATGGATTTATAAAAGGCCTGTGTGGATATTCCATGGCCTTGGAGTCCTGTGTTTCCAAAATTTTCCATTCACCCCATTGCAATGTCATACCCTTCTTTGAGAGCCTGCCTACCTCCTTATTTCGCTCCCTGTAAACATGACTGAAAGAGATTGATTCAAAGAATGAGAGAGAATGGGTTGTCTCTTCAACTAATGCATCTAGAGAAGCAGTTCTACATTTATGTATCTTATTTATCCAGTTTATAACCACCATTGAGTCACCATATACTTGTAACTGTCTGTAATTTATTTCATTGGAAAAACAAAGAAGTAATTTTAATGTCATGAGTTCTGCATAGTTGTTGGTTCCAGTTCCCAGGCCCAAAGAAATTTGAAAAAAATAACTTTGATTTAGATATAAGCATGCACCTCCTCCACACTTCGAGTTTTGGGAGGCGCCATCGAAGAAAGCCCAGGGTGTGTTTCTGTTCCCTAGATCAGGGACAACAAACCTTGGTGGAGGTGTGTTTTTTGCTTGGGGAAAGTATGAGATTATATCCATTCCCCTTCTTGCTACCTCTTCAGGTGAGCTGGATTTTTCTTGGATAATGGCTTTGTTCCTAGCCAGCCATAGAACCCGAATGTGGATGAGTGGTAGGGATTTTATCTGGGTTGTTTGCGGGGAGGTTGACCAATCCTTCCAAGCCTCTTTTACCGTGCTACCTTTCGAGCTGAAGGATGTGGATGTGAGAGATTTTGAGTGCTCCTGAACCTGTTTGGAGAAAACACAGTGCAAGAAGAGATGATTTGAATTTTCCTTGGCATCTATGCAGAGGCTGCACCATCCTGGGCCTGCTATCTGTCTTTTCTAAAGATTCTCCCATGTTGGGATTTTGTTTGCGAGAACACACCATGTAAATGTTTTTTCCTTTAGCGGGCATTTTTCCTTCCAAGTCCCTTTCTGCCACCACTTTTGTCTCTCTTGGAGGAGTTGAGAATAGAGATGTTGATAACCAATCTTTGGGGTGTATTTCCCGAATTGAGATTTTTTCGAGATCAATTCATCTTCTCTATTAGTGATTCGGATGTGAGAGGATTGTAATGCCATAGTGTACTGATCCCAAATGTTTACCCATTGTTCTGGGATCTCCAAGTCTTGACTCTTCCTCCAACCTTGATGCCAAATGTTTGTTGAAGAAGGATCTGCAATTTGATTTAAATGGTAGCACCCCTTTTGATGAATATGATGAATTAAAGGTTGGGGAAGAATGTGATTTTGGGCACTAACCGGCCAGGGGTCAGCCCCTATTTTGAATTTTGTTCCATTCCCTACCTTCCAAACCAATCCTTCTAAGATAATTATGAATGAGTGGCACAGAGCTTTCCAGATAATGGATCCAGATGGTGATTTCATGGATCCCATATCCCTAATCCAATCTAGAATCGGGGTTGGGGATATGTATTTTTGGGTTATGACTTCTGTCCACAGAATCTGAGTTGAGATGAGTCTCCATCCTAGTTTTTCTGCCAGAGATTTTGCAAAGAGGGAGATTTTCTTGATTCCCCATCCTCCCAGTGCTTTTGGTTGAGCAATTTGATCCCATTTTATCCATGGAAGAACCTTTTGATCTTTCTTTCTCGACCATAGAAATTTTGAGCAGATTCTTCTGGATTTGTTCAAGATTGATTTGGGTATCCATGCCAGTGCTATCCAGTAGACTAGAACTGCTTCTAGAACTAACTTGATCAGAACTAATCTGCCTGCTCTTGAGAGCCACCTGTTGCACCAATTGTTGACTCTGACTTCCAGTTTGGCAAGCAGCCAGTTCCAGTCCTCCTTTTTGTAGTAGTTAGGTTTAAGTCTGCAACCTAGGTATTTTATTCCATCATCCAGTGAGGATTGTTTATATGGAAATAGAGCCTGTAAATATATCTGCATGTCTTCCTCCAGATTTATTTCTGTCAAGGAGGATTTCTGAAGGTTTATTTTCATACCTGTAGCTTTACAAAAGAGTGTTATGATTTATGAGAGCCTTTCTGCCTCTCTTTCAGAGTCCTTGCAAAATATGAGGATGCCATCCACAAATAATAGATGTGATATGCTTGTTGATGAGGTTATTCTGAGGCCTTCACACAAGCCTCTTCTCTTTGCATCTAGGATAGCTCTACTTAATCCTTCCACAACTAACAGAAAGAGTAGGGGGGATAGTGGACATCCTTGTCTTAGACCCCTTTAAGCATGGAAGAAAGGGGAGGCTGCTCCATTTATGAGGACTGCAAAAGAGGCTGTTGTTATGCATGCAAAAATCCATTTTATGAATGGGTAGTTGAAGCCTAGGTGTGTGAGAAGGAGTTTGAGGTAAAGCCAGCTTACTCTATCGAAGGCCTTTGAGATACAATTTTCAGGATCGCCCCCTTTGCTTTTTTTGTTTTTGCACTATGAAGTCCCTCCTGAGCAACCCCTATGGCTTCATGTATTTGGTGATCTTTTAGGAATCCAAATTGTTCCTTGGAGATGATTTTTGAAAGGACCTTTCGAAATATCTATGCAATGATTTTTGTGACCACCTTGTAGGTTATATTGCACAAAGAGATAGGTCTGTAGTCCTCCAAATATTCTAGGGAGTAATTTTTTGGAATTAAGGTTAAGAAAGTTGTATTCAGGGGAGGATGGAGAACACGATTTTTCCTTGTTTCCTCTGCCAATTGTAGTAAATCCGAGCCTATGGAGTCATATCTTGCTATGAAAAATTCTACCGTCCACCCATCTAGCCCCAGGATTTTGTCTTTTTGAAAGCTATGTAGGGTTGCTTTTAATTCCTCCTTCGAGACTTCTTCCATTAGCTCCATGTTGTCTTCCTCATTTATGCTTCCCCCAAAAAATTAAGAAATTTTGATTACTTCTGCAATAGTTGTTTGGTGGTCCTGTTTAAAAATGCTTTCGAAATAATTCTTCCCTGTGTCAATTAGATCTTCAAAAGTGTTCACTGTCTCATTATTTTCATTCTTTAGCTCCCAGATAGTATTTTTTTGTTTCCTGCCTTTTGCAAAGGCCTGGAAGTATTTGGTGTTGTCATCTCCACATTCCATCCAAATTGCTCTGCTTTTTAATCTCAGGACCTCCTGTCTCTCCAATAGGAGTTTTGTTATCGAGGCTTCTAGTGAGAAGAGTTTCTCTCTATCAGTCTGAGTAAGGAAGGCCCCCCCTTATTTGTTTTGGAGCTCCTTCAAATCCTACTCAATTTGGATGATGTGTTGATCATCTTGCAACTTCTTGTTTATTGCCCATTCCTTAAGAATTTTTTTTATTCTTGTTAGGATTTGAGTGAAATGAATGGCTGTGCTAGTGCCATTCTCGACCTGATATGGGATCCAATTTGACTTGATAAGTTGTACTACTTCTTCATTCTTGAGCCATGCAGAGCAGAGCTTGAAAGGGCTATCTAGATTCTTTGGTTGCTTCCTAATTTCCGGGCAAATGGGTAGGTGGTCTGAGTCCAATCCTGAATCCACCCATTGCTTGAACATGACGTCTATCTCCAAGAGTTCTTCAAATATAAAAAATATGTCCAGCCTTTTGGCTATTCTTTCTTGTCCCAGGCGTTTGTTTGACCAATTTGGATTTAGGGGTTGAGGGTCAAGGTTGATCAATTTGTTTTCCATCAGTAGATTGTTGAAATAAGAGGCTAGGGGATCAGTTCATGCTTTTGTCCCCCAAACTTCATGGGCTCCAAGAGTGAAATTGAGATCCCCCCTATAATCAAGTTTTTCTCCTTTACAAACCCTGCTCTTTTGAAAGAGTCCCAGAACTCTGCTCTATTTGAGCAAGGCCCATAGTTGTTTACAACAGTTAGGGTTGTGTTTGTATCTTCCCAACAAAGGTGGGTTCCCAGCCCAATTGGGGAGCCCCAAGAATTTGTGCACTGAATGCTTGGTTTCTTCCATCCAATTGCTAGACCTCCAGAGTGGTCGATGGTAATTTGCGCTGTGAAAGAGTATTGCGGAAGAAGTGATGTTAAACTAGTTTCAAGTTCCAGCTCTAGACCCATTGTTTCTTGTAGAAGGATGACTTCTGGTGATAGAACCTCCATCATATTTTTTAGGGAAATCATTTTCCTGGTGCTTGCCAGACCCCTGCAGTTTAGGGAGACAAATTTCATTTGGGCACCCCATCTGGGGTTTGCACTGCTCTAAGCGCCCCGAAAATGCTTTTTTGTATGCAACTTGCCTGATCCCTGAGCACCATGTCTGGGCCATAGAGAGGTGAGATGGTCTTCCTCTCCCTTTGCCTTTGGATGTGATCCTGGGATTTACCCCTAGTCCTTTTGTAGGAATTTTTGGTTTTTGAGGGATTGGAACGTCCCTTGAATGAAGGTGGAAATGGATAGAGGAGGAATGAGTGGGCGAGTCATTTTTTATGGTGGAAGGGGAGGCTGCCTGGTTTGAATTGGAGGTACTTTTGAATGCAGGGGAGGAGGTGCCATTTTTTGGGGGAGGGGGAACGTTTGTGATAGGGGTAGGCAACGATTTTTCCTCATTCAAAGATAAATCATTCAGATGATTGCTAAGGGAAGAAGTGTTCATACCCAGTGGGGGAGACGTGATCAGACGTTGTTCCGTCTGTTGAGGAGGCCCTTCTGCTGCTACTGCTCCCGCTCTTTTTGGTTGATCCAATGGTTGTTCTGTGGCCTCCTACTTGAGAGGATTTTCATCTGAAGCTGTGTTTGGATCAATTTTTACTTTGGATCTCAGGGCTGCTGTTCGCCGAACCCACTTCCTTCTTTCGGTTGTTGAGGGAACAAAGTTTGGGCAGTTTCTTTCCAAATGTCTTGTTTCATGACATTTGTGGCATCAAAACGGGAGCCCTTCATAGTACAACAACTATATTTTAATCTTGGTTTGCCATACCAAATTAAAGGCTTCTGGAAGACTGGTTCTGATGTTCAAAGAGACTAGGATCATGGCTACCTTTCTGATTTCTATTTGCTGAAACGAGAGGTCCTCTTCAATGAAAGTCCCCAACACTTTCCCGATGTCACTAAGAGAGGCCAAGTTCCAGAATTCCCATGGTAGTCCTGGCAGGCGAACCCAGACTGGTATTGTATCTAGTTGCTCTATTTCCGCATCAAACAAGGGGGTCCACTACCTTAGCTGAAACGGGGTTTTCCCATATGTCCAGACTTCCCTGCATATGAGGTCTGCATCCTCTCTGCATCTGAACCAGAAGTCGAGCCATCCCTTTGCAAGCGGAGTAATAACTGGGCCTTCACCTTGAAGCCCTGTCCAATTTGTCCCGACCCATTCCTTCATTTTCCCCAAGGTGGGGTTTCTTCCTCTAATTTTCCTGACTAGGGCTAATCCATCCATCTCAAGTGCTTCTTCCATGGAGATGCCGGCTCCACAAATTAGGTTAAAATATCTTATAGAGGGATTTAAACAGTGATTCTTTCGTTTCCTAGATCTGATTTGGGTTTCTTCCACACTTCTTTCAGAAGGGGTACCTTCATCTTCTGGGGTGGAGTTCCCATTCGATATTCTGTCCAATTGTTTGGCGGCTTCTCCTGTGGGTGCTGCCTGTGACACTGAAGGATCGATTTCCCTGTTTGGGGTTCCTTGTGGTTCCTCCTGGGGAAGTCCAATGAAGTGGGTTTCTGCAGCTGTGCTCAAAGGTTGGCTGGAGTGGAATAATGAGTACAAGGCTCCTCCTAAGGCCGGGTTTAACGGTCATGCTGTGAAAAAACCTAGCAACTCTTCATCTGGCGGAGAAATCGGAACCCTACTCTTGGTTCTAGTTGTCAAATTTTCCAGAGTGTTCTGCACTGTGTCTGGGGATGGTATACTAGTAATTTCTAGTGAGGAGAAGATGTTGACCTCTTGCCACGGGTCATCCGAGTATTCTACCATGTCTACCAGTAACTCGGACCCTACTCCTGGCTCCATTACCGAATTCTTTATGTTTCACCTCCGCCCGCGATAGGTTGCCCGAAAAAGATTAAAAACTAAAAAACCCCTATCCTCCATGGTGCCCCCATGGGCTCCCACCTTAGGGCTCCTGCCTTATTCCTCCGTAGTGTCGCATGGCCGCAGACCGATCCTCCGATACCTAGTAAATTTGATATTATATATATATATATTCAACATTCCCTTATTTCATGGAATATTTAACTCATGTTACTTTGAATATTTTATTTTGATCAAAGTACAAGGAATGCAAGTTAACTTTTAGCGTGCTGGTCTTTCAAGTTAACAAACCCTAGAGGTAAATATAGTAGTATTTCATGTGTAAATATATGCATTTGCGTGATTAGTGTAGTGTTAGATTAGATCTGCGTTTTTATAAACTAGAAAACCTTAGAAATTTATAAAATTCAATAATCCCAAAATAACAACAATTTTCAAATTATAAGCCACCCTCAAATTTTGGTCTGCCTATTTAGCCCTAGATCCTCCAGTGCGTCACCTATCTTCTTGTCTACACCCACAAACTTGAGAAGCAACCTAAAAAAACCAGTCAAAAGTCAGATCTAGGGTTTCATACTTGACATGTTTCAGGGGTTGGGATAATTTGGCCTTGATGAAAGGTTACTTTATGCCTTACAACGACCCCATTTAATTGTTTAGTAGGGAAATTTAGAGACTCTTTCATTACTGATTAGTGTTAGTATCGTTTCTAGCCCTAAAACCTATCAAAAAGACCTGCAAAATCAACCAAGTTAGGATCATATTTGAGTTATGGGGAAATCTCAACAATATAATTGAATTTTGACTTCCCAAAGCATTCTTTTTAAGCTAAGGATTACTTGTATAAACCCTTAAAAGAATGGTTTAATCATCTGGTAATTCATGTTGATATACCAATGTGTACAATGGGGTGAAAAGTTACAATGGAAACTGAAAATACCAATGTGTACCATGCCCAACTCACAATGTCAAAATGTTTAAAACAATTTATATTTATAATGGACATGCATCAGATATTCGACACCTTGAATGTAGTTACCATTGAAAGTATGGGACCATAGAATTTAAAATCATGTAAACCTTAATTTTTTTTAATAAAAAAATCTATACTGCCCGTCGGATATCCAACATGTAGGTGGCAGATAACTGATAGTTTTGGGTTCACAGACATCAAAGATCTGACACATAAGTATCAGATAACCGACACTACAAGGGTCAAAAATCCAACTCATGAGTGTCGGATGATGGCGCTATAAATATTTTGTTATCGGTATTCTGTTGATTGATTGCTGTCTGACACATCCGTGCGAAATGTCGGATGATGTTGGATTCTAACGTCGGAATTTGGGTTCAAATCCTGTTGTGATGGTATCCAGAAATAATTCAACACTCCACTTTAGGAAAGCATGTCTCGCACCCCCGTATTCCTCAATGCCTGGGACCACCAGGTCCTAAGGTCCCACTCTCTCCACACTGGTCGGGCCATCTTGCACAACAAGCAAATCTGTGTCAAGAATAGACTCACACACAAAAAACTCATCCCAGGGATGAAGTCACGACTTTTCAGCCATTATGTCCGACCCAAGTCACACTTAATTCTTGAACAGTCACAACTCAGTCACGCCTTTTAGATAAATAAGTGTGATTCAGGTCGCACCTATATCCTCGATAGGTGCGACTGGGTTGCGACTGTTTGGCCGAAAAGCACGACCCAGGTCGTGACTTTTTCCTCGAAAAGCATGACCCATCCCCAAAAAACCCTTTTAGTTCGGCAAAGACCCGTGGGTGTGCAAACCACTGAAAAAAGGATGGTTTTGACAAGTAATCTTACCTGCAAGTCGCGGATCATAAAACCACTGGTCGGAATGAAAGATATCAGAAAAAGAGATCTGGGAACCTCCACTCCAACTCAGCACTGAACAGTAACAATGACACATGGCAAGTGGGCCCCCCTTGTTTATAGGCTTCCATTGGGTCTATTTTTCTTTCGTACGCCACTAGGTCATCTGGAGTCCATTTGGGGCGTCATTTGCACCATCGGGTTCAGTTTTATGTCCTTTTTCTTTTAACGAGACCCTTGTCTTGTGATTTCACTATGATTTTTTGGGCCAATTCCCAAAATACACCTCAATTTGCGTTCCACCACGCGAATCCCCTTTATAGATTTTTTGTTAAGCTCTTTTCTAACTTCTAAACGAATGAAAAGATCGCCAAGCACGCTTACTTCCTTTCATGCTCATTAAAGTATTTGAAATGGCATCTATGTATCCTCTTTTATCCTTTTTTCAAACTATGCAGACTATCAAGAAAAATACCACTCTGGCACATTCCGGCCAAAAACGTTTCCCTTTGCATCCTTTTATGCTTTCTCGGACATCTGGGGGCCAAAATTTATGAAAAATCTCATCACAGGTTGTCTTTAAGCTCTTTTCTATCCTTCTCATCAAGAAAAGATCATCAAGCAAACTTGGTTTCATTCATGCTCATAAAAGTATTTGAATGATTGTCTAGTCGGTGTATGTTTAACCTTTTTCGTCTTGATTGGACTACCAACGGTAAATAAGTCTTCCTTCCCTCAAGGATGGGAGAGCTCTCCTGCACACACTTTTATCCTTTTTTAGACTCAGGAGACTACATACGAAAAAGAGACCACACCAAAGTCTTCTTCTTGTTTTTAGACTCTCTAAAAATGAAAACACCAACGAGCATTTACCTTCTCGGGCTCGCTAAAAATCCACGAGATCGTGTCATAACGGTGTATTTTGGCACTTGTTTGGCACCACCCCATATATGACAGTTTGGCATCTTCCCCCCATTAGGTCACCTTTTTTCAGAGTATTCTACAATGAGACTTCCTTGAACCCCCTGGATATCACTAAGCCAGTTAACCCCCCTCAATATTTCCCATCTCCAGTTACATTCCTAGTGTCACAGCTATGATCCCTCTCCCATGAGTCAGTTTCATTTGCTGCTAGGTCAGCCCTGCCGTCATTACTCTAAACAAAGGAAGTTTGAGTCTCCCATACCCCCTTGCCCCTATTCCCCCATTCAGTGTTTTAGTCCCCAAATTGTCCCACAACTTTGGTTATCCCCGTTGTGCTTCTGGTCAAGGAAACATTATTTCCTTGGATAGTTGTAGGTATCCCTTTGTCGATGGAAACATATATATTCCAGAGGATAGACCCAGAGGTCCCTATATCCTGGTTTCATTAACCTTATTGATGAGTTCCTTGGACCAATTGACAGGAGTCATTAGTGCCTCTCGGGATGGTTGTGTCTCACGTGTTTGACTTCAACTACATCATCGCATGATTGATATTTGTACATGGTATTGGTCCATGCATTTTTTGGCCAAATACCTCAGTTGTCAATTGGCTCTAGCACATTGGTCAGTCTATTAAGGGACCTAGACAGGTTCATGTCCCTTGTGATTTTTGGGTTGCATTCGAAACAATGTTTAGAAGCCCCCACAACAGTGCTTCTGTATAGCTTCAAGATTGATGTGGCATATTGTAAAAAAAAGACTTTGATTCTTCGTTAGTGAGTCCCTACAGTTATGCAAACATCCAGATCCAGCAAAAGATTAGTTGTGAAGATATCTCATTCCATGAGAATGCCATGGGTCCTATGTATCAATTCTTCATATCAGCATTGTAATCAGCCTCTCATTGAGGCCACCATTATGTAACATCAGTTGTATATGTATTGACCAGGTCCCGTATTTTTTTATTATCCTTGGTCCCATTATTTATTCTTTTGGCATTGTTACGGGAATGGGTATGCCTGTCTCTTCCATATACATGTCACATATTCTTTGTATCTAACCCATTGTTGGGAACCAATATTAATACAAAAACCAAAAGCCACTATGTCTTGATTGAGGAAGCGACACTTCTTCATAGGTCTCTCCACTATCCCCATGATCATATGATGTCTGTCGACCATACGATGAGCTCCTTCCCTCACACATCAGGGGGCAATCTGTTAATGCAAAAAATTGCTCAACTAGCTCTACATAGCCTAAACCGCATACATACATCATTTTCCTACCATTTTCCCCTTATTTTTGACCTCCACACCTTTGGTTTACCCTTATTCTCTCTCAAAAAATCTCAAAAAAACATAAAAAAGGGCCTAAAACCCTCAAAAGGGACTAAAAACACAAAAAAGAGGTAAAACATTGAAAAGGGGTTAAAAACTCTAAATAGGGTTCCAAAATCCTAAAAGAGAGAAAAGGCCAAAAAATCATTATAAAAATAGGGTGGAGGTCCCCATCAACAAGATTCTTATCCCCTTTTTCATTATTCAAATCAGTGAGGACGTTGAGAACCCACTCTTCTCAAAATACTCACACCATTCCAACCATAATTTCATCGCCACACCATCTCCCATCCCATAGGTTGAGGCATCCTTCGTACCATCCATCCTGTGGAGAGGCGGCCCATATCTATCCAAAGATCATGGCATGGTGGCCCATTTTCAGAAGAAGGGTATAATTTTTTTTCTTTTATTTTAGTGTTGGTATAGTAGTCATTATTTGTTTATTTTTTGTTACTAATGTTATTTGTTTATTGTAGCTCTTATTTCATGAACTCTATCCTTTTGTCTTATTGACGAAAGGGAGGTGCTTTTGCACATAGCAAGGGTGAAAACTGCTCTACACTAGATTCCCAAGTGTAACTCACTATGGATGCCTAAAATGGTTATTCTTGAGTTTTTGTTTATTTTCTACCACGTAATTATTAAAGGATGTCCTTATTTTAGCTATGGAAATAAAGAAAATTATTTTGATATGTACGAATGTTTAATATGATGGCCAAAATAGACTTTGATAATATAATTTTTAAACATTTTTTTCATTGCATCACCCTCCAATGTGACATGGTTCAATTATCTTAGAACAACTATTTTATTTCTTTTATATATAATTTACAATTTTTACTTTGGATTGACCATCATTATAAGAATTTAGAAAGAAAAACTGATGAGGGGATCATATTTAAATTTATTATCTCACATATTAGTGAAGTCGGTAAATTTGTAACATGCAAGTTCTTTTATATATATGTTGATATTACTATAAATAAAATATAAAATAGTAGTAAAATCTATTAAAAATATGCAACTTCTTATTTAAGTTTTAAGCTCCAAGTTCATCCAAGAAAATTGTTCTTATCTTGGCAATATTTATTTTCTTATTTGAACTATTATTAATAGAAGCATAATTTAATCTTCTAACTTAAGGCTAATGATTTGCTTGTACTAAAATGAATCTCTTGTTGGGTAGAAGAGGTTCATTCTACATCCTATTAGGGGGATATGTGTAAATTCTTCTTTGCTCATCCTAGAGATGACATGTGTGATTTATAAAAAATAATAAAATACTATAAAAACAACATGCAGGTTCAAATTAAATTTAAAATATTTAGAAATTTATTATATAAATCTACACAAATTAGATAAATAATAAACATTACATTACACACTTCTTCAACATTTCCACTCTAAAAATGGGTTTGCACCTCCAAAGATTTGATCCCTCTCTGCACTTGGTAGATCCCCCTTTAAGATGGATCTATGCTGGTTATAGTGCCCCTATCACCTCATATTTTCTCTTTAAGACTTGGTTATGCTAGTGTTTATATCTTGGAGTGATTCCTCCTCTACTACCCTCCAATGGTTTAAATAAGAAATTACAACCCCTTAATCCCTCTATTTTTTTTGGAATTACTACAACCCCGAATCTCATAACGATATATAATCACTATGATAAAAAGGATGTCAAGAGAAAATTTTGTTTTCCAATCTAAAATAATTCTAAATAAAGAAATAACTACTTTTTCGATTTAAAATAGCTATAAATAAAAAATGACTACTTTCCATATTGCATTACTACTATTTCCAAAAACATTTTCTTTTCCATTCTCAAATAATGCTAAGTAAACAAATAACCACTTTCTAGCTTCACTACCTTTCCAATTTAAAATAGCTATAAATAAAAAATGACTACTTTCCACACTGCATTACTACTATTCCAATCTCAGATAATTATAAGCAAACAAATAACTACTTTCCACAATGCATCATTATTTTTCCAATCTCGAATAATGTGTAAGTAAACACACGGCTACTTCAAATTGCATCATTATTTTTTGGATCTAAAAAATGTAGTTATAAATAAATAGATGGCTATTGGCATATAGTATCACTCTTTTTCCAATAAAAATGGTTATAAATAAACACTGCATCGCTACTTTTCTATTTCCAATAGTTATAAAAAATTAATAGTAAACCAATTGCTATTTTCCATATTGTATCACTGAAAATGCTTTGCATAAATAACTCATAACTGGGACATATTGCATCACTGAAAATGCTTTGTATAAATACCCAACTAACTAACTTCTAACTTGGACAACTACGTTCTGAAAATTCTTTGACTAAATACCCAACTAACTAACTTCTAACTTGGACAATTACGTTCTGGATTTACAACACATCTAGAATTTAAACTTATATTGAATCTCATACCATCTAAGGAGAGGAAATTTGTCACATGCAACACTGTAACAGACTACTCATAATCTGACTCATAACTCTTACTAAAACTCATAATGTGACTCTTACTGTAACATGCAACACTGTACCAGACTCTAACTTAAACTGTAACACTGACTTCTACTCATAATTGGGACATATTGCATCATTGAAAATGCTTTGTATAAATACCCAACTAACTAACTTCTAACTTGGACAACTACCTTCTGGCTTTACAGCAAATCCAGAATTTAAACTTATATTGAATCTCATACCATCTAAGGAGGGGAAATTTGTCACATGCAACACTGTAACATACTACTCATAATCTGACTCTGACTCATAACTCTTACTGAAACTCATAATATGACTCTGACTCATAACTCTTATTGAAACTCATAATCTACCTCTTATTGTAACATGCAACACTGTAACAGACTCTAACTTAAATTGTAACACTGACTTCTACACTGTAACACTGAATTCTACTCATCATCTGACTCTTCCCACTCTTCTAACGCGTCCCAAAAGTTCGAGGTTCACCTAAGCTGCAAAGATAGATGACGCATCCGAAACCAAGATTCTCTCCATCTCCTCATTGGGGATGTTATGTACCATCAGAGTGTCGATACCATATTATGTCGTCGCCTCAGCTATGACGAGGATGAACAAATCCTCAATGACTGTCATAGTGGAGCTTGCAGTGGCCACCTATCTAGTTTGGCGACTGCTCAAAAGATTCTACGTGCCATCTATTTTTGGCCTTCCATTTTTGCTGATTGCATCCAAGAGGTCAAACATTGCCACAGATGTCAACTATTTTTCCCAAACGCAAGGAATCCCCCCACGCTGTTACACCTAGTAGTCACAGTCAGGCCCTTCTACAAATGGGAATTTGACTTCATGACATGTAACTCCATCTTGGTCGGTGACCATAACTACATCATTATGGCCATTTATTATTTCACTAAGTGGGTCGAGGCCATGCCCACTTTTAATTGTAAAGCCGACATATCGACCCATTTCTTCTTCAACCATGTCATCACACGTTTTGGTGTTCCCATGTAGTAGGGCTTTCACCCTAGCTACAGGCAGGAACAACTCCCTTCCGTCTATAGGATGGAAGGGTAGGATTCCTGTTGGTGGAAAGAGAGAACTTGCAAACAAGGTTAGGGCCAAGCTATAGAAGCCCTGCAAGAAACTGTTAGAAAATGAAATAGCTGCAAGAAATCAATGGAAACCTGCAACAAAGCATGATAAACAAACCTACAAGAAAAAATATGTTAGAAAACTACAATATAAATGAAATCAAACACAAGTATACCTTCTCTGGGTGGAAATGGCCCACCATGCCCTAGCTTTGGGAGCACCTCTCAATGGGATCGAAGCTTTTTCTCATGGAGCAATGGAGGAGAGGGAGGGTGAATGGGTTGAGAGCAAAATGGTCTCAAGGCACTCACACGGGAAACATAATCATAAGGAGAGAAGGAGTGTTTTGAGAGTGACCCCCACCCTTCTATTTATAAATTTTTTAGGGTTTTAAGCCCATGGTCAAGGCCTTAGACCCTTTCGCCCAATTCTTAGCTCCTTTGGGGGTTTTAAGATCCTTTGAGGGCTTTTAGCCCCTTTTTGGAGGTTTTAGCCCCTATGAGAGCTATTTTGGCTCTTTTTAGGGGGCTTTAAGCCCTTTTTCATATTTTTGAGCCTTTTTGAGGGTGTGGGGATCAAACGAGGGTCATGCATGAATGTCTTTAGGTGGTGTAGGTCATGTAGAGATCATTGGGGGATTTTTTGGGTTAACATATTGCCCCCTGATGTGTGAGGGAAGGAGCTCATCGTATGGCTGACAAACATCATAGGATTTTTTGGGGAGAGGTGGTGCTTCCTAGGCTGGGGCATGGTGGCTTTTGGTTTTTGTATTAATATGGTTCCCAGCAATGGGTGAGATACAAAAAATGTGTGACATGTATATGGATGATGCGAGAATCCCCATGTTCATAACGATTTCAAAAGAATAATGTGATCTTAGCTCTATAATACAAGAGTCGATCATGTACAACTATTGTTACAATAGTGGTTGCCTCAATGAGAGGATGAATACAATACTGATATGAAGAATTGCTACATTGGACCCATGGAATTCTCATGGAATGCTATGTCTTCATGACCAATGGCCTGCTGGATCTGGAACAGTACATAGTTGTAGGGACCCACTGATGAAGAGTCAGAGTCTCTGTGGTACAAATATGCTGCATCAACCATAAATCTATATAGAAGCACTGTTGGGGCTTCTGAACACTGTCTCCAACACAACCCAGAAAACACAAGGGACATTAACATGTTGGGGTCCCTCAAATAGACTCATCAATGTGCTAGAGTTAGGTGACATCCGGGGTCTTCGACCAAATACTGCACAGACCAATACCTTGTACGAATCTCAACGGTGCAATGATGTAGCTGGAGTCGAGCACATGAGAAACAACCATCTCGAGAGGCACTAAGGACTCCTCTCAAGTGGTCCAAGGAACTCATCAATGAGGTTAATTAAACCAGGATACATGGACCTTTGGGTCTATCCTCTAGAATGTGTGTGTTGTTGTCGACAGAGGGATACCTACAACTAATCAAGGTAATGGTGTTTCCTTGACCAGAAGCGCGAGGGAGATAACCGAAAGATGTGAGACAATATAAGGACCGACCCACTGAATGGGGGGGGGGGACGCTAAGAATAGGGGTAGGGGGGGAGTGTAGTGGACTCAAACTTCCTTTTTTCAGAGTATGATGACGGGGTGGACCAGGCAGCACATGAAACTGAATCAAGGGAAAGGGATCATAGCTGTAATACCAAGAATGTAACTGCATATGGGAAATACTTGGGGAAGGTAGACACTTTCGGTATTAATGGGAACCAAGGAAGACACATCGCAGAGTGCTGTAAACAAAGGTGACCCAAAGTGGGAATTTTTCAAAATTGTTACATGTGGGGTGGTGTCTAAAGACACCATTGTGGTACAATATCATGGATTTTTAGCGAGCCCAAGAAAGTAAATGCTCGATGGTGCTTTCAATTTTAGAGAGTCTGAAAGAATGAACAAGACTCCACTGGGGGCGCTTTTTCATTGGTAGTCTCCTGTGCCCGAAAAAGGATAAAAGTATGCATAGGAGAGATCACCCATCCTTTAGGGAATGAGAGACTTCTTTACCATTGGTAGTCCAGTTAGGGTGGAAAAGGTTAAACCTATAGTAACTAGATGGTCATTCAAATACTTTTACGAGAATGAATGAAACCAAGTTTGCTCGGTAATCTTTTCTTGATGAGAAGGCTGGAAAAGAACTTAACGACAACCCATGGTGATATTTTTTGTGAAGTTCGGCCCCTATGCCCAAGAAAGCATAAAAGGATGTAGAGGGGAATGGTCTTGGATTGAATGTCTCAAGGTGGTCCTTTTCATTTGATGGTCTACATAGTCCGCAAAAGGAGATAAACGAGACGATGTAGATGCCCTTTCCTATGCTTTAATGAGCGGGAAAGGAAGAAGTTTCACTCGGCAATCTTTTCATTCTTTTAGGAGTCAGAAAATATCTTAAAAGAAACTCCAGTATGTTCAACCAATCTAGGAGGCACTGATGGTGCCCCCACGCCAGGACAATGGACAGTGGTCTAGAGGTCATCCATGTAGTATGGATGGAGCAGGTGGCTCTTAAACATACCAATACATACACGGGATAGAACGCGTCAGAGGCATGCAAACCGAGGTGACTCTCAGACAGAGGTCAGGAGAGTTGTGTGTGAGTTGTGGTGAATGGACTAGACAACATAAGGTGTGCGTGGAAGTCCAGAGGCAATTATATGCCAAATGCATGCAAAAGAAATGATCTGTCCTCTGGGTGGTGGTCTAGAAACCCACATAAGGTGCAGTGGATGGATTTGAAAGTTATATACTGAAATTATAAAATTATGTGCCTTTCGGGGAGATGGTCCTGGAACCCGCATGAGTGGTGGTAGGAAAGTGCGATGCAAGCATAGGTCTGGAGACATTTACATCGCAATGTGGTATGTAAACCAAGGTAAATTATAGGAAGTGGTCCCAAAAATTACTTATTAAACAAGAGATGATGGTCCCATTTGCATATAGAGGAAAACATTCTGAAACCAGTGGCACAAACGGTGTCCCAAACGGACTCCGTATGGACCTGTTATGCGAAAAGGACAAAAATAAGTCAAATGGGGCCTATAAATGGGTGGGGACCACTTTGTGAGGTGTCATTGTCACTGTTCACTATAGAGTTGGAGAGGTTGGCCCTAAATTTCGTTTGTTGATTTCTCCCATTTGGACCAGTGGTTTCGAGATCCGTGACTTGTAGGTAAGAGCTTTTGCAAAATCTATCCTTTTTAGTGGTTTACATTTTGAATTTGCTCACTCGGGGGTCCTCTATGTGCCTGTTAGGGTCTCTATGAGCCAAGTCACACCTTTCATGGGTAAAATAGTGACTAGGTCACACCTTTCATGGGTAAAATAGTGACTAGGTCACACCTGTGAGGCTATTTTGAGCAACTTGGTCGCTCTTTTTGGCTAGACAGGTGCGACTTGGTCCCGGGGTGGCCCTTTTTTGCCGAAAGTTGTGGTTGATCACCGTGTTTTTCTTATGTAGGATACCTGATATTAAGTGGCATGAGAGAGACTATAAAGACCTCTAGGAGGTGGCACTGTAGGATCAAAATGTGTGTGGTGCACTGGCCCATTGTGGATTACTGAAGTTTATGCGGATTCCTCTCATGAAGAGCTTGCATCTACTATTGCAGACTTTGGTAAGCTTTTGGGACATTGGGGAGGAGGCCTTCATGATACAGAGACATCATGTTGAGATCATGTTGTTGGACATGTACTTTCTGACTGGGCTCCCTATGTTGGGAGTTGTTGGAGACTTGGTGCCAATGCTATCTCAGGGGGAGACGTTGGAGGAGTTGTGTGATAGGCATTGTTATGCTACTATGTATGTGCATGGCTCACACATCTTGAAGTGTGACATTGAGGACTTGTTGACATGGCAGGTGACGACACTACTGCTGCATATCTTGAGTTCCACAGGGAGCCACAAGATATCTGGAGGGAAGCTACAGTTAGTAGAGCATGCTATGAGGGGCACTTACTATGGGTGGGCCCAGATGTACCTTCTGGTTGTTCGATGTCAGCTGAACAATGCGAGGGAATTTGGGGGAGGTTTTTGTTTTGGCTCCTTTTTATGTGCTTTCTTTTTTGAGAAAGTACCTACGTTGAGTCCGTATCGGGCAGTGCAGGCTGGTGGTCCGCGAGAGCTGTGGATGTGCAGGTGGTGCCAGATGATGGTACAAGAGGGAGGTAGTAGAGTGGGCCATTTCTTTACAGAGGAGATTTTAGAGCAGTGGCAGAAGCTTCCGGTGGTTATTGAAGAGTACCCTTATGTGGGTATGAACTATCATGGGGACCTTGAGATGCCTCGACCTTTAGGTCAGGCACGGGAACCAGCTGGTATGTATGTGTGATTTTTTGGTACTCATCTTTATATATAGTATCGTTGAGATAGTTGATAGTTATATGATTATATGCATAGACCGATGGCATATTTTTTTTTGTAGGTAGATATTGGTCCTCTCCTACCTCCCGAGTATTAGCGACAGGTAGTCGCGATTGCAGAGGCAGTGGTCCCTGCGGGGAACCCTCATAGGCGACAATGGGAGGTGGAGGCTATTTTGCTACACTTGGAGCAATTTGCTGAGGGAATCTCCAATGATGGCTAGCAGTGTTTAGACAATACGTTGATTGCCTCCATTCACAGTGTGCCTCTGAAGTGGACCTCTGTGATGAGGATGGTGGTCGTGACCTGTGATTACTTTCGTCGGGCAGCGCGAGGGGATATTCCTGTAGAGGATGATGAGTCTTCTGAGGAGGATGATGATACTGAGCCAGACAATGAGGATGAGTCCGAGTTAGAGTAGCAACTTGTGGGGCTTCCCCTAGTGCGTTGGTGAACATAGGACTTTTTGCATTGCTACGTATATTCAACTGAGAAAGAATATGTGGCTTCTCATTTTGTATTGAACATATTTTGGACATGAGATTTATCTATCTATATATATTTTTGACGCATGTGGATGCAAATTTTATGGTTTTATATGTGAGTCTTCTTATGATGATGTGAAATGAAATTCCTATATGATGTATGTTTACATGTGTATGCATGTTTATATATGATGATGCATGATGTTGTGTTTGTATGTTTCCTATATGCGATGATGTATGTGCCAATTTAGAATGTCATTACCCATTTGATCCGCTACACTATTGAGGTTTCTGGGAACATGTGTGAATGTGATGGACTCAAATGTTCTAACCATATGTTTAGTGCCCAGGAACTTTCTAAAGAGGCAGGGATCACATACGCAGTAGTAGTTGTTCAACTGGGAGACAAGCAGCTGGGAGTCTAAGAAGACATTGAGATGGAAAATTCCCAACTGGAGAGCAGTGGCCAAGAGGCCATTAACACCATCATATTCAGCCTGTTTGTTGGTTGCAATTCCCATGCATATTCCGTTGATATGGATCAACTCATGTGATGGGGAGTAGATGACCCATGCAGCCGAGGTGAGGTTTGGAGACCATTTGCTTTCTTCATCAGCAAATCTGATGTACCGATCTAAGGTAGGATCCATCTAGAGAAACGAACGAAATAATACATAAGACTCACTTTTTAAAAAAATATGTAAAACAAAAAGGGACAAGACTATATTACAATCTGAACTGCCATCACTTAAAGATGTGACATTAGAGGGAAAGTGGTTTGGAATTTTAGGGGATCAAGGGTCAATCCTTTGTGGGACATGATAAACCCTAGGAGACAGCCCATTGGGACATAGAAAACACACTTAAAAGGGTTCAAGTGGATTTTGTACTTGCGACATCACAAGAAGGCTTTCCACAAGTCATCTATGTGTTGAGCTTGCTTCTGTGACTGTGCATTGAGTTTGTCAAGATAGACCAATATGATGTGGATGAGATCACAGCAATATTATGTCATGGCATGCTGGAAGGTGGCTCCAGTGTTATTCATACCAAAGGGCATTACTCGATAGGTGAATGTGCCCCACAGGGTTGTGAATCCAGTCTTGTAACGATCTTCTTTCTATATCTGGATTTGGTTCTATCCAAAAAATACATCCATGAAGGAAAAGAACTCATGTATGGCACATGCATCGATAATCTGATTGATGAAGGGTGTTGGGAAGTTGTCTTTGGGACATGCCACATTTAGATGGTGGAAGTCTGTGCAAACACGGATGGTACCCTATTTTTTATTCACAAGAACAGGATTTGAAACCCAAGTGGTGTACACAGTGGGGTAAATGAAGTCGACTGTGTGCAGCGTCTCGATTTCATCTTTAACCGTGACATCTCTGGAGGGATGGATGGGCCATTTATTTTAGCACATGGGGGCCACATCAGGGCATGTGTTGATGTGGTGCTCCATAATGGATGGATCCAACCCATGCAGTTTATTATAGGACCAGGAAAAGATGTCACAGAATTCTTGGAAGAGCGCTCTATAAGAAGTGACTTCATCCGAGGAGCAAGATGCCCCCAGCATGATTTCCTTAACAACCTTAGGATTGGTTGAGATGTTGATATTGATGGTTGGTGATATGTTAACCATGTTCCCTTATTTGAAGGCATCTGGTGTCGGGATGGGATTCTTAAAACAGTCGACTTTCCCAGGAATGAAATCTTTTGTCTCCATGGAAAACTAGTCAGACCACAACACAAGTTCTTCGGGGAGGAAGAACGAGTGATGGTGCATGTCATCCCATGGGTATTCTAGGGTGGTTAAATCTTTAAGTATCTCCTCATCGTTGCGGAATCAACGAAGAGATAGGTCTGATGGATCATAGGTAATGGTGGAGATAAGGGGTTCTATGGAACTGGATATGGTGTCGGTAGAAGGAGGTGGGGGATGGTCTTCTTCGATTAGAGTGATCTCAGATTCTAGGGCATGTTGTCGAAGGTTGGCTAGATCTATTCGAAACTTGTACAAGTCCTAGAAATGATGAGAATAGTGTCCATACAATCTGCAAAGGGCACAAGCATGGTTCGTTCTGAACGACTTGTTTCTTAATATTGGCCCGCATGGAAGTTCAACCATAGGGAAGTTTTCTGTTGTATGCATGGCGTCCAAGTGCGCATAGATTATAGGAATCTTAGGGAATTTTTGAGTTAGATGGCCCTGTTCTTCACAATCGGTGCAAGGCAGGACCTATCGAGGCTCAGTTGTAGCTTTCGTGTTTTTTCCCTTGGCCCTTTTAGGGTGGGGCAGTGTGGGTGCAGGTGCGGTGGTTGGTTTTTGCAGGCCAAGTGGAGGATGATATTTGACCGCAATGGGTTGTACATGGGTTAATACTACCTGGGGAATCCCCAATGTGAAATTGGGTAAGTTTAAGGTAGCCATTATTGGCTTGCTCATGACACCCAGCGGGGGAAATAGGAAGGGAATTGTGTGGACTGGGGAGGAGCCCAGATAACTCCCTAATGGTTGTATGTGGGGATGAGGTTGTGGTTGCAGCTGCGCATAATGCTGCAGATGCGGATGATGTTGTGGTTGCTGATGGTGTTGTGGTTGCGGTTGGGCCTACGGCTACAATTGTTGCTTGGGTGCAACAGTGCTGGATGAGAGCATGCCATCATATTGGTGTTGACGGTGGTGACACTAAGGGGAAATAAGCCATCATATTGGTATCGAAAAACAACCCAAGTCCCACATTCAATAATGGGGAGGCTGGTATGTTTTCAACCATGGTTTTGACCGCAGGGATAACATTGGCAGGTGTGGTTATCCCTTGCAGATCGATGGTGTTGATCGTAGGGATAAAATTGGTTGGTGCAGTTAGCCCTTGTGGATCGTGATAAGTCATTTGGTCGATCGTCATGATTTTTCCTTCGTGGGGGAACATCATGAGATGAAAAATAGTTGATGCTATGGCTCTCATGGCGTACATATAACTTCTTCCAAGGAGAAGGTTATAGTCCAACTGAGCATTGACAACCTCTATGTTAATCAATACTGTTTTTCCAGCTAATGTGATGGGGACATGAGGGAGGATTCCTGGCCATCATAAGCCTGTGGAGTAGTCGAAGATGGTTGTAGAATTGGGGATCCCAGCTTCTGCTGGACTAAGGTTGACATGACACGCATGGATGCCCCCTCGTCCATGATACACCAGTGGATGACCAAATTTTGAATGGATACCGAGATTTGGAAGGCAATGGTTGATGGCATTCGTGGTTCTTCATTCTCCGTATCAAATGTGATCAACTTGGAGTTAGAAGGGTCTATAGCACCGAGGTAAACCAGTAAGGATTTTTGCCGTGTTGGGAAAGTTTTAAGTACCTCAAGAGCAGACATAGCCATAGGTGTTTGGGCCAATTCATCCATGATGCTATAGCTTACAGCAGCTCTAGTCGTGACATTGTTGGAAACCCATCATATAGAGGGGTGCGGAGGGAAAGGTGGTTTGCTGAAGAGGTGTATTGGTTCTTTTGGATGTGGATGTCGATGATGGGTCAGCAGGTTCAGTGTTGGTTCCGTATTGATTTCGTTTGGTCTATAAATTGACCTCTTTAGTTGTCATGGATAGCGGGTGGTGAACACTTGTTTCTGCTATCAAAAGGTGCCCCCAGGACATTGGGGAGCGGGTGCAGTTGCTACCAGTCCTTGGACTGGTAATTTGTTTTGGAGCACCATGGGTGGAATTCCTGGTAGTGCTGGGATAGGTTGAGTTGGTGCTTCTATATTGGTAGCATGTTGAACCTCGTTGTGAATGGCCTGCTTAGCGCGACCCATGAAGGGGAATTTGTGTCACATGGCCCAATTTGAAAAAACAATTTAATGTTATTTGAGGAACATTGTGTTATATTTTATGCTAAGTTTGTAATTTATGACCAAGTGGGGTTAATAATAATTAATGTAATTCAGAATATTTTATTTATAAATAAATAAATGATGAGACAAGAACTTAGGGAAGCTGTTAAAAGAGTGTTTACTAGTCATTTGGTGGAGGAGACCGAGTGGAGAGTACATTGACAGGTGGCATCATCCTCAAACTACTTCCAACTATTGCAGGTGGAAAATTCCCTATATTTGTGGTCATGACTCCCAAGAAAGTGGAATTGGAGCAGGTGGCTCAGTAAATGAAAATTGACCCAGAAGACCTAGGCATCTCTATAAAATTTCCCATTGAAGACAGCTGAGGATGCTCATTCTAGGAGGTGATCATTCAGGGTGAATGAATTTACTCAAGAGAAATTCAATGGAGGGGATAACTGAAGTGAGTTTGAGGGGTTAACTACTGAGACTGAACTTATTGCAGCTATTAGGCTGAAGTTCTGACTGATGTGAGAAGATTTGAATGACTAAGTTAATTGGACCAGAAAACTCACAGAAGGTCTTAAGGTTATATTCTCCACCCAATACTCTACCAAAGGACCAGGACCAGGCTCAGGGGTCCTAAGGAAGCGCTATCTGAGCATTCTCCAGGATTTGGTTGGGAGGAACAACCTCCTTAAGTTGTTGTGGCCTTATCATTGAAAGGTTTTATTTTTCTTCATGTTATTATATTTACTTACCGTCTTCAGTATAATGTTTACTAGTTTTTAAATATAGGCATGTTAGTATTTAATTAGGGTTTAGGAAGAAAGGAGTAATTATGTAATGATAGACTTGGTAATTTGCAGATTATGTTAGAAATAGAAATAAAGATACAAAATGACAAACATATAGAATTAGAATTCCATACTGTATTTTTCCATGCATGGCTCAGGCAGTACTCTAGTACAGCTAGGTGTTTAGATAAATATGATGATTCTTTTGCCTTTAAATGAAAAATGTAATTACATTCTACTCTAGTTTGCTTATGATTTCTTCTGTAAAGAATTAGTAAATAATGGATGCATTAAATGTATTTACTTCATATAAGAACTAAAAGATAGGTATATAAAAAGATATAGTAATCATATTACTTATAGAATTATTTTTCTTACATTAGTATTCTTTACAACACATAAAGACTTACAGTTTAGTAAATAAGTATAGGTATAGCAAACAGGCCTTTATCTAGGGTTTAGGTTAAGATTTTTTTTTTAATTTAAAAACAATCTTATAAACTTTTGATTCCAGACATTATGTTTCTCTGTTTTAAGACAAAAGGATTCTACTGTAACCTAAATAGAACCACCGACGTCATTGAAAGAAAAACATAACCTATTCTCAAATTATGTAGAATTTACCCTAAAAATTTCCTTTATAAAAATTAAGCAGCTGTACAATTTATTAAAAGAAAATAATAAAACAAAGCTCTGAATCTTTCCTTGTAAAAATTTATTCATTTCCGAACTATAGGGTACACTTAATAATTAACCATTTTAAACCAAAAACAGAGTAAAATATTACTCTTAAATACATTAAATTTTCCCATAAACTGTGCACTGGAAATCTTTATAAATACAGGATAATAATTTAAAATATTATATAAGCAAATTGTTAAAAACAAATCAAATAAAAAAATATGGCTTACAGCCTTTAGAAATGAAGGTCGAGGCTCAGGCCTGTTAACAAAACTGAACTATGCAATATATATATATATATATATCAAACAATAACCATAATTTACTAACAGGAGAAAAATCCTATTTTCCTTTACAATGTTTCACAGTATTTCCTCACCTACTAACATCTATTATAAAAAATAAAACTTAACTAGATAGAGGTCGACAGCCTCAAAGAGTTTAGAGCTGAGCTCTATTGTTTTAAATAAAAGAAATTACATTGTTCAAGCTGTAAGGCAGTACTGTAAAAGAACAGTTTCCATCATGGCAACCAGAGCCTATTTCTTTATCCCTGCACAAAATATCCTCTAAGGGTTTCTAAACTTATACAAATAAGCTTGGAACCTTAAGCTAATAGATAACCGAGGCCATGCCATTTTCAACCTCAAGAACCAACTTCCAACAACCACAAATGTATGCAGGAAGAAACCCTCATTGAAACCGGGGCTTACCAATTGTATGGTCATGTAAAACTAAAGGGTGAGCTTGATTTCACCTACAGAGATGGAACCGAGAGCAAGGACCTTCAAGTTCCAAACTGAATCGTTGTAAATCCTTTGTTTTGTTAAAATTTGTAAAAGCCCTTCTAAGAAAACTAATTTAAAACTGAGTTAAGGGTAATTCTTTACCTGTTGTTATTTGGAGTTGAAGCTGAGGAGAGATGGCCACACCAGGTTGTATTGGCACAATGCCAAAAGGCAAGAAGACTTGGAGTCACCTTTGCGAAGGAAACACAAGGAAATCAACTCAAGTAGACAAAGTTAGAAGCTATTATCGTTGAGTTGCAGGTTAAAGGAAAGCACATCCTTTGAGCCACAAAGAAAATCCAATACCCACTTTCACTGTAACTATTCAACACTTAGAAAGACCAAAACCATTAACAACTTGTCCCAACAGTCACAGCGTAGAAGTTGGAGGTGAAATGCCAAATTTGAAGAAGGTTACAAGTCTTCCATGGCCGCGAGCTCTTAGCTCGGTCAGCAAGAAGGAGAAACTCTTGGTCTGCAATGAAAGTGATTAGGGTTTCAAAGTTTTAAGTCAACCCTTGAGTGGATGTAATCAATCCACGTTCCCTTCCAAATATTTCTTCAAGTGTGGGTTGAAATCTATAGTCAGCGCTGCATAAAACATTTTACATTTTCAAAACCAACGATCATTTCAAAACTATACAACATATGATTTCCCATCATTTGATTTCATCTTGGTGGTTAATACTTAGGTATTATACCTTAGGTTCTAACTTAGATACTCTTGTTATCCTAGAATTTCTTTATGTTATTCAAACAAGTCGATTAGTTTGGGTATTATTTGAAATAGTAAAAGAGTTATGAGAAGGTCATATTATAACTTATGAACCTAGTAAACAGAAAAGCCTTGAACTTATGAAAACTTAGCCTTTATGTTGTTTTGTTGAAGGAGTCTTCGAGAAACTGAAGACTAAAAATGTTGGAGAATCCCGATAAAACTCTAACAACTCATTGATAAAATTATAACTGAAAAACATAGGTAACTTGATCATTCATTAAGAGAAGGATGTCTATTGAGTCTTGAAGTGAGAATAGCTACGAGAAACACCAAACAGTTTGAAGTGAACTTAAACCCAAAACCAAGAGCTCTATTCTCTCTATGGAAATTTATAAATAACCATTACTGTAAACACAAGAAAATAAAACAATGTTCTTTATAGTTTTAGAGAATAATTTTCAGACAATTGAAGGAGTTTTCGTAAGTACTTGTCTTGCAAATTAAACCCTTGTTTATGTTTTTGATAAAAAGTCATTTTGGTGTTAGTTATAAATACAACTATGGATTTATAACAACGGAAAAAGAATTTACATTACCTCCTTGAAGATAAGCAGCATATTTAACTCTTTTTTAAAACTAGCATCTTAATCATGCTAGGGAAGTAGCTTCTCGACGTAATTTTAAATAACACCTACTAGATCTTACGTTTACCTGCTAAACCTATAAGGAACAAGTAGTCCAATTGAGTTAGCAGAATGCTAAGTAAGCCCCACTCTCATACAAGAATTATTACCTACTTGTAAATGTTAATCATCAGTATATCTAGTAGTAGCAAAATGCAAGTCCTTTTCTAACTCTGATAGAATTAAAAGTTGTTAAGTCATTAATAGTACTAACACATGTGTTTAAGATTACATCCATTAGTTTACAGGTTCTTTTAAAGAAGCAATCCCATGTTCTTTTATAAACTGTTTCATTTTCCGCTAACCATTAGCAGTTACTTAGATGCGACTTTAGACATTTTATGTTACTTAAAAAAATTTAAATTTTTACGAATTTTTGGGTTATTACATGTGGTATCAGAGCACAAGGTTCAAACACTAGGCCTTAGTGAAACTCAACTTGCTTATGTGGAACAATAAATTTAAATAAATATGCTGATGTTATTTTCTTTGAATGGTACACAGAGAATTTTGTTTCTGAGTTAATGACATGCATGGATAGATTGGAAGAATATGCGGATGAGGAATCTCCTTAAATTAAACGAGATAATCTTCAGAAAGAACCTATACAAGAAGATATAATCAATAATTCTTCCGAACTACTACAAATAGTTAAATAATTAAAATAAGAGATGGAATCAGTTACGAAAGAAAATGAGAGGATTCTGAGAGCTCAAGAGGAGCTAAATCAGATCTTAATAGAAATATTTCATACTAAGGGAAAGGGTAAAATAACTGAGTATGAAGATATAGGTTATCAGCATAAGTATAAAAAGAATAAACAAGTTAAAAATGAAATTAGCTCATCTTCTGAAGTATATGGTGATTTATATAAACAAAAATCTCATTATACTAGTGACAATAGTGAAGATAACCACCATACTAGGAAAAGAAAATATAAACCTTATGAAGAAATCTATGGGGAGTTCAAGAAGATTAAGCCACCAACATTTAATGGAGAAACTGAGAAGGGGGAAGAAGCAGAATCCT